>CANIUD010000687.1:0-50655 GCA_947470075.1 Closterium sp. Yama58-4 | reverse complement strand
GCTATACAGCTAGCTTCTTCAGCTATACAGCAAGCTTCTTCAGCTATACAGCTAGCTTCTTCAGCTATACAGCTAGCTTCTTCAGCTATACAGCTAGCTTCTTCAGCTATACAGCTAGCTTCTTCAGCTATACAGCTAGCTTCTTCAGCTATACAGCTAGCTTCTTCAGCTATACAGCTAGCTTCTTCAGCTATACAGCTAGCTTCTTCAGCTATACAGCTAGCTTCTTCAGCTATACAGCTAGCTTCTTCAGCTATACAGCTAGCTTCTTCAGCTATACAGCTAGCTTCTTCAGCTATACAGCTAGCTTCTTCAGCTATACAGCTAGCTTCTTCAGCTATACAGCTAGCTTCTTCAGCTATACAGCTAGCTTCTTCAGCTATACAGCTAGCTTCTTCAGCTATACAGCTAGCTTCTTCAGCTATACAGCTAGCTTCTTCAGCTATACAGCTAGCTTCTTCAGCTATACAGCTAGCTTCTTCAGCTATACAGCTAGCTTCTTCAGCTATACAGCAGCTCTTCAGCTATACAGCTAGCTTCTTCAGCTATACAGCTAGCTTCTTCAGCTATACAGCTAGCTTCTTCAGCTATACAGCTAGCTTCTTCAGCTATACAGCAAGCTTCTTCAGCTATACAGCTAGCTTCTTCAGCTATACAGCTAGCTTCTTCAGCTATACAGCTAGCTTCTTCAGCTATACAGCTAGCTTCTTCAGCTATACAGCTAGCTTCTTCAGCTATACAGCAAGCTTCTTCAGCTATACAGCTAGCTTCTTCAGCTATACAGCTAGCTTCTTCAGCTATACAGCTAGCTTCTTCAGCTATACAGCTAGCTTCTTCAGCTATACAGCTAGCTTCTTCAGCTATACAGCTAGCTTCTTCAGCTATACAGCTAGCTTCTTCAGCTATACAGCTAGCTTCTTCAGCTATACAGCTAGCTTCTTCAGCTATACAGCTAGCTTCTTCAGCTATACAGCTAGCTTCTTCAGCTATACAGCTAGCTTCTTCAGCTATACAGCTAGCTTCTTCAGCTATACAGCTAGCTTCTTCAGCTATACAGCTAGCTTCTTCAGCTATACAGCTAGCTTCTTCAGCTATACAGCTAGCTTCTTCAGCTATACAGCTAGCTTCTTCAGCTATACAGCTAGCTTCTTCAGCTATACAGCTAGCTTCTTCAGCTATACAGCTAGCTTCTTCAGCTATACAGCTAGCTTCTTCAGCTATACAGCTAGCTTCTTCAGCTATACAGCTAGCTTCTTCAGCTATACAGCAAGCTTCTTCAGCTATACAGCTAGCTTCTTCAGCTATACAGCTAGCTTCTTCAGCTATACAGCTAGCTTCTTCAGCTATACAGCTAGCTTCTTCAGCTATACAGCAAGCTTCTTCAGCTATACAGCTAGCTTCTTCAGCTATACAGCTAGCTTCTTCAGCTATACAGCTAGCTTCTTCAGCTATACAGCTAGCTTCTTCAGCTATACAGCTAGCTTCTTCAGCTATACAGCTAGCTTCTTCAGCTATACAGCTAGCTTCTTCAGCTATACAGCTAGCTTCTTCAGCTATACAGCTAGCTTCTTCAGCTATACAGCTAGCTTCTTCAGCTATACAGCTAGCTTCTTCAGCTATACAGCTAGCTTCTTCAGCTATACAGCTAGCTTCTTCAGCTATACAGCTAGCTTCTTCAGCTATACAGCTAGCTTCTTCAGCTATACAGCTAGCTTCTTCAGCTATACAGCTAGCTTCTTCAGCTATACAGCTAGCTTCTTCAGCTATACAGCTAGCTTCTTCAGCTATACAGCTAGCTTCTTCAGCTATACAGCTAGCTTCTTCAGCTATACAGCTAGCTTCTTCAGCTATACAGCTAGCTTCTTCAGCTATACAGCTAGCTTCTTCAGCTATACAGCTAGCTTCTTCAGCTATACAGCTAGCTTCTTCAGCTATACAGCTAGCTTCTTCAGCTATACAGCTAGCTTCTTCAGCTATACAGCTAGCTTCTTCAGCTATACAGCTAGCTTCTTCAGCTATACAGCTAGCTTCTTCAGCTATACAGCAAGCTTCTTCAGCTATACAGCTAGCTTCTTCAGCTATACAGCTAGCTTCTTCAGCTATACAGCTAGCTTCTTCAGCTATACAGCTAGCTTCTTCAGCTATACAGCTAGCTTCTTCAGCTATACAGCTAGCTTCTTCAGCTATACAGCTAGCTTCTTCAGCTATACAGCTAGCTTCTTCAGCTATACAGCTAGCTTCTTCAGCTATACAGCTAGCTTCTTCAGCTATACAGCAAGCTTCTTCAGCTATACAGCTAGCTTCTTCAGCTATACAGCTAGCTTCTTCAGCTATACAGCTAGCTTCTTCAGCTATACAGCTAGCTTCTTCAGCTATACAGCTAGCTTCTTCAGCTATACAGCAAGCTTCTTCAGCTATACAGCTAGCTTCTTCAGCTATACAGCTAGCTTCTTCAGCTATACAGCTAGCTTCTTCAGCTATACAGCTAGCTTCTTCAGCTATACAGCTAGCTTCTTCAGCTATACAGCTAGCTTCTTCAGCTATACAGCTAGCTTCTTCAGCTATACAGCTAGCTTCTTCAGCTATACAGCTAGCTTCTTCAGCTATACAGCTAGCTTCTTCAGCTATACAGCAAGCTTCTTCAGCTATACAGCTAGCTTCTTCAGCTATACAGCTAGCTTCTTCAGCTATACAGCTAGCTTCTTCAGCTATACAGCTAGCTTCTTCAGCTATACAGCTAGCTTCTTCAGCTATACAGCTAGCTTCTTCAGCTATACAGCTAGCTTCTTCAGCTATACAGCTAGCTTCTTCAGCTATACAGCTAGCTTCTTCAGCTATACAGCTAGCTTCTTCAGCTATACAGCTAGCTTCTTCAGCTATACAGCTAGCTTCTTCAGCTATACAGCTAGCTTCTTCAGCTATACAGCTAGCTTCTTCAGCTATACAGCTAGCTTCTTCAGCTATACAGCTAGCTTCTTCAGCTATACAGCTAGCTTCTTCAGCTATACAGCTAGCTTCTTCAGCTATACAGCTAGCTTCTTCAGCTATACAGCTAGCTTCTTCAGCTATACAGCTAGCTTCTTCAGCTATACAGCTAGCTTCTTCAGCTATACAGCTAGCTTCTTCAGCTATACAGCTAGCTTCTTCAGCTATACAGCTAGCTTCTTCAGCTATACAGCTAGCTTCTTCAGCTATACAGCTAGCTTCTTCAGCTATACAGCTAGCTTCTTCAGCTATACAGCTAGCTTCTTCAGCTATACAGCTAGCTTCTTCAGCTATACAGCTAGCTTCTTCAGCTATACAGCTAGCTTCTTCAGCTATACAGCTAGCTTCTTCAGCTATACAGCTAGCTTCTTCAGCTATACAGCTAGCTTCTTCAGCTATACAGCTAGCTTCTTCAGCTATACAGCTAGCTTCTTCAGCTATACAGCTAGCTTCTTCAGCTATACAGCTAGCTTCTTCAGCTATACAGCTAGCTTCTTCAGCTATACAGCTAGCTTCTTCAGCTATACAGCTAGCTTCTTCAGCTATACAGCTAGCTTCTTCAGCTATACAGCTAGCTTCTTCAGCTATACAGCTAGCTTCTTCAGCTATACAGCTAGCTTCTTCAGCTATACAGCTAGCTTCTTCAGCTATACAGCTAGCTTCTTCAGCTATACAGCTAGCTTCTTCAGCTATACAGCTAGCTTCTTCAGCTATACAGCTAGCTTCTTCAGCTATACAGCTAGCTTCTTCAGCTATACAGCTAGCTTCTTCAGCTATACAGCTAGCTTCTTCAGCTATACAGCTAGCTTCTTCAGCTATACAGCTAGCTTCTTCAGCTATACAGCTAGCTTCTTCAGCTATACAGCTAGCTTCTTCAGCTATACAGCTAGCTTCTTCAGCTATACAGCTAGCTTCTTCAGCTATACAGCTAGCTTCTTCAGCTATACAGCTAGCTTCTTCAGCTATACAGCTAGCTTCTTCAGCTATACAGCTAGCTTCTTCAGCTATACAGCTAGCTTCTTCAGCTATACAGCTAGCTTCTTCAGCTATACAGCTAGCTTCTTCAGCTATACAGCTAGCTTCTTCAGCTATACAGCTAGCTTCTTCAGCTATACAGCTAGCTTCTTCAGCTATACAGCTAGCTTCTTCAGCTATACAGCTAGCTTCTTCAGCTATACAGCTAGCTTCTTCAGCTATACAGCTAGCTTCTTCAGCTATACAGCTAGCTTCTTCAGCTATACAGCTAGCTTCTTCAGCTATACAGCTAGCTTCTTCAGCTATACAGCTAGCTTCTTCAGCTATACAGCTAGCTTCTTCAGCTATACAGCTAGCTTCTTCAGCTATACAGCTAGCTTCTTCAGCTATACAGCTAGCTTCTTCAGCTATACAGCTAGCTTCTTCAGCTATACAGCTAGCTTCTTCAGCTATACAGCTAGCTTCTTCAGCTATACAGCTAGCTTCTTCAGCTATACAGCTAGCTTCTTCAGCTATACAGCTAGCTTCTTCAGCTATACAGCTAGCTTCTTCAGCTATACAGCTAGCTTCTTCAGCTATACAGCTAGCTTCTTCAGCTATACAGCTAGCTTCTTCAGCTATACAGCTAGCTTCTTCAGCTATACAGCTAGCTTCTTCAGCTATACAGCTAGCTTCTTCAGCTATACAGCTAGCTTCTTCAGCTATACAGCTAGCTTCTTCAGCTATACAGCTAGCTTCTTCAGCTATACAGCTAGCTTCTTCAGCTATACAGCTAGCTTCTTCAGCTATACAGCTAGCTTCTTCAGCTATACAGCTAGCTTCTTCAGCTATACAGCTAGCTTCTTCAGCTATACAGCTAGCTTCTTCAGCTATACAGCTAGCTTCTTCAGCTATACAGCTAGCTTCTTCAGCTATACAGCTAGCTTCTTCAGCTATACAGCTAGCTTCTTCAGCTATACAGCTAGCTTCTTCAGCTATACAGCTAGCTTCTTCAGCTATACAGCTAGCTTCTTCAGCTATACAGCTAGCTTCTTCAGCTATACAGCTAGCTTCTTCAGCTATACAGCTAGCTTCTTCAGCTATACAGCTAGCTTCTTCAGCTATACAGCTAGCTTCTTCAGCTATACAGCTAGCTTCTTCAGCTATACAGCTAGCTTCTTCAGCTATACAGCTAGCTTCTTCAGCTATACAGCTAGCTTCTTCAGCTATACAGCTAGCTTCTTCAGCTATACAGCTAGCTTCTTCAGCTATACAGCTAGCTTCTTCAGCTATACAGCTAGCTTCTTCAGCTATACAGCTAGCTTCTTCAGCTATACAGCTAGCTTCTTCAGCTATACAGCTAGCTTCTTCAGCTATACAGCTAGCTTCTTCAGCTATACAGCTAGCTTCTTCAGCTATACAGCTAGCTTCTTCAGCTATACAGCTAGCTTCTTCAGCTATACAGCTAGCTTCTTCAGCTATACAGCTAGCTTCTTCAGCTATACAGCTAGCTTCTTCAGCTATACAGCTAGCTTCTTCAGCTATACAGCTAGCTTCTTCAGCTATACAGCTAGCTTCTTCAGCTATACAGCTAGCTTCTTCAGCTATACAGCTAGCTTCTTCAGCTATACAGCTAGCTTCTTCAGCTATACAGCTAGCTTCTTCAGCTATACAGCTAGCTTCTTCAGCTATACAGCTAGCTTCTTCAGCTATACAGCTAGCTTCTTCAGCTATACAGCTAGCTTCTTCAGCTATACAGCTAGCTTCTTCAGCTATACAGCTAGCTTCTTCAGCTATACAGCTAGCTTCTTCAGCTATACAGCTAGCTTCTTCAGCTATACAGCTAGCTTCTTCAGCTATACAGCTAGCTTCTTCAGCTATACAGCTAGCTTCTTCAGCTATACAGCTAGCTTCTTCAGCTATACAGCTAGCTTCTTCAGCTATACAGCTAGCTTCTTCAGCTATACAGCTAGCTTCTTCAGCTATACAGCTAGCTTCTTCAGCTATACAGCTAGCTTCTTCAGCTATACAGCTAGCTTCTTCAGCTATACAGCTAGCTTCTTCAGCTATACAGCTAGCTTCTTCAGCTATACAGCTAGCTTCTTCAGCTATACAGCTAGCTTCTTCAGCTATACAGCTAGCTTCTTCAGCTATACAGCTAGCTTCTTCAGCTATACAGCTAGCTTCTTCAGCTATACAGCTAGCTTCTTCAGCTATACAGCTAGCTTCTTCAGCTATACAGCTAGCTTCTTCAGCTATACAGCTAGCTTCTTCAGCTATACAGCTAGCTTCTTCAGCTATACAGCTAGCTTCTTCAGCTATACAGCTAGCTTCTTCAGCTATACAGCTAGCTTCTTCAGCTATACAGCTAGCTTCTTCAGCTATACAGCTAGCTTCTTCAGCTATACAGCTAGCTTCTTCAGCTATACAGCTAGCTTCTTCAGCTATACAGCTAGCTTCTTCAGCTATACAGCTAGCTTCTTCAGCTATACAGCTAGCTTCTTCAGCTATACAGCTAGCTTCTTCAGCTATACAGCTAGCTTCTTCAGCTATACAGCTAGCTTCTTCAGCTATACAGCTAGCTTCTTCAGCTATACAGCTAGCTTCTTCAGCTATACAGCTAGCTTCTTCAGCTATACAGCTAGCTTCTTCAGCTATACAGCTAGCTTCTTCAGCTATACAGCTAGCTTCTTCAGCTATACAGCTAGCTTCTTCAGCTATACAGCTAGCTTCTTCAGCTATACAGCTAGCTTCTTCAGCTATACAGCTAGCTTCTTCAGCTATACAGCTAGCTTCTTCAGCTATACAGCTAGCTTCTTCAGCTATACAGCTAGCTTCTTCAGCTATACAGCTAGCTTCTTCAGCTATACAGCTAGCTTCTTCAGCTATACAGCTAGCTTCTTCAGCTATACAGCTAGCTTCTTCAGCTATACAGCTAGCTTCTTCAGCTATACAGCTAGCTTCTTCAGCTATACAGCTAGCTTCTTCAGCTATACAGCTAGCTTCTTCAGCTATACAGCTAGCTTCTTCAGCTATACAGCTAGCTTCTTCAGCTATACAGCTAGCTTCTTCAGCTATACAGCTAGCTTCTTCAGCTATACAGCTAGCTTCTTCAGCTATACAGCTAGCTTCTTCAGCTATACAGCTAGCTTCTTCAGCTATACAGCTAGCTTCTTCAGCTATACAGCTAGCTTCTTCAGCTATACAGCTAGCTTCTTCAGCTATACAGCTAGCTTCTTCAGCTATACAGCTAGCTTCTTCAGCTATACAGCTAGCTTCTTCAGCTATACAGCTAGCTTCTTCAGCTATACAGCTAGCTTCTTCAGCTATACAGCTAGCTTCTTCAGCTATACAGCTAGCTTCTTCAGCTATACAGCTAGCTTCTTCAGCTATACAGCTAGCTTCTTCAGCTATACAGCTAGCTTCTTCAGCTATACAGCTAGCTTCTTCAGCTATACAGCTAGCTTCTTCAGCTATACAGCTAGCTTCTTCAGCTATACAGCTAGCTTCTTCAGCTATACAGCTAGCTTCTTCAGCTATACAGCTAGCTTCTTCAGCTATACAGCTAGCTTCTTCAGCTATACAGCTAGCTTCTTCAGCTATACAGCTAGCTTCTTCAGCTATACAGCTAGCTTCTTCAGCTATACAGCTAGCTTCTTCAGCTATACAGCTAGCTTCTTCAGCTATACAGCTAGCTTCTTCAGCTATACAGCTAGCTTCTTCAGCTATACAGCTAGCTTCTTCAGCTATACAGCTAGCTTCTTCAGCTATACAGCTAGCTTCTTCAGCTATACAGCTAGCTTCTTCAGCTATACAGCTAGCTTCTTCAGCTATACAGCTAGCTTCTTCAGCTATACAGCTAGCTTCTTCAGCTATACAGCTAGCTTCTTCAGCTATACAGCTAGCTTCTTCAGCTATACAGCTAGCTTCTTCAGCTATACAGCTAGCTTCTTCAGCTATACAGCTAGCTTCTTCAGCTATACAGCTAGCTTCTTCAGCTATACAGCTAGCTTCTTCAGCTATACAGCTAGCTTCTTCAGCTATACAGCTAGCTTCTTCAGCTATACAGCTAGCTTCTTCAGCTATACAGCTAGCTTCTTCAGCTATACAGCTAGCTTCTTCAGCTATACAGCTAGCTTCTTCAGCTATACAGCTAGCTTCTTCAGCTATACAGCTAGCTTCTTCAGCTATACAGCTAGCTTCTTCAGCTATACAGCTAGCTTCTTCAGCTATACAGCTAGCTTCTTCAGCTATACAGCTAGCTTCTTCAGCTATACAGCTAGCTTCTTCAGCTATACAGCTAGCTTCTTCAGCTATACAGCTAGCTTCTTCAGCTATACAGCTAGCTTCTTCAGCTATACAGCTAGCTTCTTCAGCTATACAGCTAGCTTCTTCAGCTATACAGCTAGCTTCTTCAGCTATACAGCTAGCTTCTTCAGCTATACAGCTAGCTTCTTCAGCTATACAGCTAGCTTCTTCAGCTATACAGCTAGCTTCTTCAGCTATACAGCTAGCTTCTTCAGCTATACAGCTAGCTTCTTCAGCTATACAGCTAGCTTCTTCAGCTATACAGCTAGCTTCTTCAGCTATACAGCTAGCTTCTTCAGCTATACAGCTAGCTTCTTCAGCTATACAGCTAGCTTCTTCAGCTATACAGCTAGCTTCTTCAGCTATACAGCTAGCTTCTTCAGCTATACAGCTAGCTTCTTCAGCTATACAGCTAGCTTCTTCAGCTATACAGCTAGCTTCTTCAGCTATACAGCTAGCTTCTTCAGCTATACAGCTAGCTTCTTCAGCTATACAGCTAGCTTCTTCAGCTATACAGCTAGCTTCTTCAGCTATACAGCTAGCTTCTTCAGCTATACAGCTAGCTTCTTCAGCTATACAGCTAGCTTCTTCAGCTATACAGCTAGCTTCTTCAGCTATACAGCTAGCTTCTTCAGCTATACAGCTAGCTTCTTCAGCTATACAGCTAGCTTCTTCAGCTATACAGCTAGCTTCTTCAGCTATACAGCTAGCTTCTTCAGCTATACAGCTAGCTTCTTCAGCTATACAGCTAGCTTCTTCAGCTATACAGCTAGCTTCTTCAGCTATACAGCTAGCTTCTTCAGCTATACAGCTAGCTTCTTCAGCTATACAGCTAGCTTCTTCAGCTATACAGCTAGCTTCTTCAGCTATACAGCTAGCTTCTTCAGCTATACAGCTAGCTTCTTCAGCTATACAGCTAGCTTCTTCAGCTATACAGCTAGCTTCTTCAGCTATACAGCTAGCTTCTTCAGCTATACAGCTAGCTTCTTCAGCTATACAGCTAGCTTCTTCAGCTATACAGCTAGCTTCTTCAGCTATACAGCTAGCTTCTTCAGCTATACAGCTAGCTTCTTCAGCTATACAGCTAGCTTCTTCAGCTATACAGCTAGCTTCTTCAGCTATACAGCTAGCTTCTTCAGCTATACAGCTAGCTTCTTCAGCTATACAGCTAGCTTCTTCAGCTATACAGCTAGCTTCTTCAGCTATACAGCTAGCTTCTTCAGCTATACAGCTAGCTTCTTCAGCTATACAGCTAGCTTCTTCAGCTATACAGCTAGCTTCTTCAGCTATACAGCTAGCTTCTTCAGCTATACAGCTAGCTTCTTCAGCTATACAGCTAGCTTCTTCAGCTATACAGCTAGCTTCTTCAGCTATACAGCTAGCTTCTTCAGCTATACAGCTAGCTTCTTCAGCTATACAGCTAGCTTCTTCAGCTATACAGCTAGCTTCTTCAGCTATACAGCTAGCTTCTTCAGCTATACAGCTAGCTTCTTCAGCTATACAGCTAGCTTCTTCAGCTATACAGCTAGCTTCTTCAGCTATACAGCTAGCTTCTTCAGCTATACAGCTAGCTTCTTCAGCTATACAGCTAGCTTCTTCAGCTATACAGCTAGCTTCTTCAGCTATACAGCTAGCTTCTTCAGCTATACAGCTAGCTTCTTCAGCTATACAGCTAGCTTCTTCAGCTATACAGCTAGCTTCTTCAGCTATACAGCTAGCTTCTTCAGCTATACAGCTAGCTTCTTCAGCTATACAGCTAGCTTCTTCAGCTATACAGCTAGCTTCTTCAGCTATACAGCTAGCTTCTTCAGCTATACAGCTAGCTTCTTCAGCTATACAGCTAGCTTCTTCAGCTATACAGCTAGCTTCTTCAGCTATACAGCTAGCTTCTTCAGCTATACAGCTAGCTTCTTCAGCTATACAGCTAGCTTCTTCAGCTATACAGCTAGCTTCTTCAGCTATACAGCTAGCTTCTTCAGCTATACAGCTAGCTTCTTCAGCTATACAGCTAGCTTCTTCAGCTATACAGCTAGCTTCTTCAGCTATACAGCTAGCTTCTTCAGCTATACAGCTAGCTTCTTCAGCTATACAGCTAGCTTCTTCAGCTATACAGCTAGCTTCTTCAGCTATACAGCTAGCTTCTTCAGCTATACAGCTAGCTTCTTCAGCTATACAGCTAGCTTCTTCAGCTATACAGCTAGCTTCTTCAGCTATACAGCTAGCTTCTTCAGCTATACAGCTAGCTTCTTCAGCTATACAGCTAGCTTCTTCAGCTATACAGCTAGCTTCTTCAGCTATACAGCTAGCTTCTTCAGCTATACAGCTAGCTTCTTCAGCTATACAGCTAGCTTCTTCAGCTATACAGCTAGCTTCTTCAGCTATACAGCTAGCTTCTTCAGCTATACAGCTAGCTTCTTCAGCTATACAGCTAGCTTCTTCAGCTATACAGCTAGCTTCTTCAGCTATACAGCTAGCTTCTTCAGCTATACAGCTAGCTTCTTCAGCTATACAGCTAGCTTCTTCAGCTATACAGCTAGCTTCTTCAGCTATACAGCTAGCTTCTTCAGCTATACAGCTAGCTTCTTCAGCTATACAGCTAGCTTCTTCAGCTATACAGCTAGCTTCTTCAGCTATACAGCTAGCTTCTTCAGCTATACAGCTAGCTTCTTCAGCTATACAGCTAGCTTCTTCAGCTATACAGCTAGCTTCTTCAGCTATACAGCTAGCTTCTTCAGCTATACAGCTAGCTTCTTCAGCTATACAGCTAGCTTCTTCAGCTATACAGCTAGCTTCTTCAGCTATACAGCTAGCTTCTTCAGCTATACAGCTAGCTTCTTCAGCTATACAGCTAGCTTCTTCAGCTATACAGCTAGCTTCTTCAGCTATACAGCTAGCTTCTTCAGCTATACAGCTAGCTTCTTCAGCTATACAGCTAGCTTCTTCAGCTATACAGCTAGCTTCTTCAGCTATACAGCTAGCTTCTTCAGCTATACAGCTAGCTTCTTCAGCTATACAGCTAGCTTCTTCAGCTATACAGCTAGCTTCTTCAGCTATACAGCTAGCTTCTTCAGCTATACAGCTAGCTTCTTCAGCTATACAGCTAGCTTCTTCAGCTATACAGCTAGCTTCTTCAGCTATACAGCTAGCTTCTTCAGCTATACAGCTAGCTTCTTCAGCTATACAGCTAGCTTCTTCAGCTATACAGCTAGCTTCTTCAGCTATACAGCTAGCTTCTTCAGCTATACAGCTAGCTTCTTCAGCTATACAGCTAGCTTCTTCAGCTATACAGCTAGCTTCTTCAGCTATACAGCTAGCTTCTTCAGCTATACAGCTAGCTTCTTCAGCTATACAGCTAGCTTCTTCAGCTATACAGCTAGCTTCTTCAGCTATACAGCTAGCTTCTTCAGCTATACAGCTAGCTTCTTCAGCTATACAGCTAGCTTCTTCAGCTATACAGCTAGCTTCTTCAGCTATACAGCTAGCTTCTTCAGCTATACAGCTAGCTTCTTCAGCTATACAGCTAGCTTCTTCAGCTATACAGCTAGCTTCTTCAGCTATACAGCTAGCTTCTTCAGCTATACAGCTAGCTTCTTCAGCTATACAGCTAGCTTCTTCAGCTATACAGCTAGCTTCTTCAGCTATACAGCTAGCTTCTTCAGCTATACAGCTAGCTTCTTCAGCTATACAGCTAGCTTCTTCAGCTATACAGCTAGCTTCTTCAGCTATACAGCTAGCTTCTTCAGCTATACAGCTAGCTTCTTCAGCTATACAGCTAGCTTCTTCAGCTATACAGCTAGCTTCTTCAGCTATACAGCTAGCTTCTTCAGCTATACAGCTAGCTTCTTCAGCTATACAGCTAGCTTCTTCAGCTATACAGCTAGCTTCTTCAGCTATACAGCTAGCTTCTTCAGCTATACAGCTAGCTTCTTCAGCTATACAGCTAGCTTCTTCAGCTATACAGCTAGCTTCTTCAGCTATACAGCTAGCTTCTTCAGCTATACAGCTAGCTTCTTCAGCTATACAGCTAGCTTCTTCAGCTATACAGCTAGCTTCTTCAGCTATACAGCTAGCTTCTTCAGCTATACAGCTAGCTTCTTCAGCTATACAGCTAGCTTCTTCAGCTATACAGCTAGCTTCTTCAGCTATACAGCTAGCTTCTTCAGCTATACAGCTAGCTTCTTCAGCTATACAGCTAGCTTCTTCAGCTATACAGCTAGCTTCTTCAGCTATACAGCTAGCTTCTTCAGCTATACAGCTAGCTTCTTCAGCTATACAGCTAGCTTCTTCAGCTATACAGCTAGCTTCTTCAGCTATACAGCTAGCTTCTTCAGCTATACAGCTAGCTTCTTCAGCTATACAGCTAGCTTCTTCAGCTATACAGCTAGCTTCTTCAGCTATACAGCTAGCTTCTTCAGCTATACAGCTAGCTTCTTCAGCTATACAGCTAGCTTCTTCAGCTATACAGCTAGCTTCTTCAGCTATACAGCTAGCTTCTTCAGCTATACAGCTAGCTTCTTCAGCTATACAGCTAGCTTCTTCAGCTATACAGCTAGCTTCTTCAGCTATACAGCTAGCTTCTTCAGCTATACAGCTAGCTTCTTCAGCTATACAGCTAGCTTCTTCAGCTATACAGCTAGCTTCTTCAGCTATACAGCTAGCTTCTTCAGCTATACAGCTAGCTTCTTCAGCTATACAGCTAGCTTCTTCAGCTATACAGCTAGCTTCTTCAGCTATACAGCTAGCTTCTTCAGCTATACAGCTAGCTTCTTCAGCTATACAGCTAGCTTCTTCAGCTATACAGCTAGCTTCTTCAGCTATACAGCTAGCTTCTTCAGCTATACAGCTAGCTTCTTCAGCTATACAGCTAGCTTCTTCAGCTATACAGCTAGCTTCTTCAGCTATACAGCTAGCTTCTTCAGCTATACAGCTAGCTTCTTCAGCTATACAGCTAGCTTCTTCAGCTATACAGCTAGCTTCTTCAGCTATACAGCTAGCTTCTTCAGCTATACAGCTAGCTTCTTCAGCTATACAGCTAGCTTCTTCAGCTATACAGCTAGCTTCTTCAGCTATACAGCTAGCTTCTTCAGCTATACAGCTAGCTTCTTCAGCTATACAGCTAGCTTCTTCAGCTATACAGCTAGCTTCTTCAGCTATACAGCTAGCTTCTTCAGCTATACAGCTAGCTTCTTCAGCTATACAGCTAGCTTCTTCAGCTATACAGCTAGCTTCTTCAGCTATACAGCTAGCTTCTTCAGCTATACAGCTAGCTTCTTCAGCTATACAGCTAGCTTCTTCAGCTATACAGCTAGCTTCTTCAGCTATACAGCTAGCTTCTTCAGCTATACAGCTAGCTTCTTCAGCTATACAGCTAGCTTCTTCAGCTATACAGCTAGCTTCTTCAGCTATACAGCTAGCTTCTTCAGCTATACAGCTAGCTTCTTCAGCTATACAGCTAGCTTCTTCAGCTATACAGCTAGCTTCTTCAGCTATACAGCTAGCTTCTTCAGCTATACAGCTAGCTTCTTCAGCTATACAGCTAGCTTCTTCAGCTATACAGCTAGCTTCTTCAGCTATACAGCTAGCTTCTTCAGCTATACAGCTAGCTTCTTCAGCTATACAGCTAGCTTCTTCAGCTATACAGCTAGCTTCTTCAGCTATACAGCTAGCTTCTTCAGCTATACAGCTAGCTTCTTCAGCTATACAGCTAGCTTCTTCAGCTATACAGCTAGCTTCTTCAGCTATACAGCTAGCTTCTTCAGCTATACAGCTAGCTTCTTCAGCTATACAGCTAGCTTCTTCAGCTATACAGCTAGCTTCTTCAGCTATACAGCTAGCTTCTTCAGCTATACAGCTAGCTTCTTCAGCTATACAGCTAGCTTCTTCAGCTATACAGCTAGCTTCTTCAGCTATACAGCTAGCTTCTTCAGCTATACAGCTAGCTTCTTCAGCTATACAGCTAGCTTCTTCAGCTATACAGCTAGCTTCTTCAGCTATACAGCTAGCTTCTTCAGCTATACAGCTAGCTTCTTCAGCTATACAGCTAGCTTCTTCAGCTATACAGCTAGCTTCTTCAGCTATACAGCTAGCTTCTTCAGCTATACAGCTAGCTTCTTCAGCTATACAGCTAGCTTCTTCAGCTATACAGCTAGCTTCTTCAGCTATACAGCTAGCTTCTTCAGCTATACAGCTAGCTTCTTCAGCTATACAGCTAGCTTCTTCAGCTATACAGCTAGCTTCTTCAGCTATACAGCTAGCTTCTTCAGCTATACAGCTAGCTTCTTCAGCTATACAGCTAGCTTCTTCAGCTATACAGCTAGCTTCTTCAGCTATACAGCTAGCTTCTTCAGCTATACAGCTAGCTTCTTCAGCTATACAGCTAGCTTCTTCAGCTATACAGCTAGCTTCTTCAGCTATACAGCTAGCTTCTTCAGCTATACAGCTAGCTTCTTCAGCTATACAGCTAGCTTCTTCAGCTATACAGCTAGCTTCTTCAGCTATACAGCTAGCTTCTTCAGCTATACAGCTAGCTTCTTCAGCTATACAGCTAGCTTCTTCAGCTATACAGCTAGCTTCTTCAGCTATACAGCTAGCTTCTTCAGCTATACAGCTAGCTTCTTCAGCTATACAGCTAGCTTCTTCAGCTATACAGCTAGCTTCTTCAGCTATACAGCTAGCTTCTTCAGCTATACAGCTAGCTTCTTCAGCTATACAGCTAGCTTCTTCAGCTATACAGCTAGCTTCTTCAGCTATACAGCTAGCTTCTTCAGCTATACAGCTAGCTTCTTCAGCTATACAGCTAGCTTCTTCAGCTATACAGCTAGCTTCTTCAGCTATACAGCTAGCTTCTTCAGCTATACAGCTAGCTTCTTCAGCTATACAGCTAGCTTCTTCAGCTATACAGCTAGCTTCTTCAGCTATACAGCTAGCTTCTTCAGCTATACAGCTAGCTTCTTCAGCTATACAGCTAGCTTCTTCAGCTATACAGCTAGCTTCTTCAGCTATACAGCTAGCTTCTTCAGCTATACAGCTAGCTTCTTCAGCTATACAGCTAGCTTCTTCAGCTATACAGCTAGCTTCTTCAGCTATACAGCTAGCTTCTTCAGCTATACAGCTAGCTTCTTCAGCTATACAGCTAGCTTCTTCAGCTATACAGCTAGCTTCTTCAGCTATACAGCTAGCTTCTTCAGCTATACAGCTAGCTTCTTCAGCTATACAGCTAGCTTCTTCAGCTATACAGCTAGCTTCTTCAGCTATACAGCTAGCTTCTTCAGCTATACAGCTAGCTTCTTCAGCTATACAGCTAGCTTCTTCAGCTATACAGCTAGCTTCTTCAGCTATACAGCTAGCTTCTTCAGCTATACAGCTAGCTTCTTCAGCTATACAGCTAGCTTCTTCAGCTATACAGCTAGCTTCTTCAGCTATACAGCTAGCTTCTTCAGCTATACAGCTAGCTTCTTCAGCTATACAGCTAGCTTCTTCAGCTATACAGCTAGCTTCTTCAGCTATACAGCTAGCTTCTTCAGCTATACAGCTAGCTTCTTCAGCTATACAGCTAGCTTCTTCAGCTATACAGCTAGCTTCTTCAGCTATACAGCTAGCTTCTTCAGCTATACAGCTAGCTTCTTCAGCTATACAGCTAGCTTCTTCAGCTATACAGCTAGCTTCTTCAGCTATACAGCTAGCTTCTTCAGCTATACAGCTAGCTTCTTCAGCTATACAGCTAGCTTCTTCAGCTATACAGCTAGCTTCTTCAGCTATACAGCTAGCTTCTTCAGCTATACAGCTAGCTTCTTCAGCTATACAGCTAGCTTCTTCAGCTATACAGCTAGCTTCTTCAGCTATACAGCTAGCTTCTTCAGCTATACAGCTAGCTTCTTCAGCTATACAGCTAGCTTCTTCAGCTATACAGCTAGCTTCTTCAGCTATACAGCTAGCTTCTTCAGCTATACAGCTAGCTTCTTCAGCTATACAGCTAGCTTCTTCAGCTATACAGCTAGCTTCTTCAGCTATACAGCTAGCTTCTTCAGCTATACAGCTAGCTTCTTCAGCTATACAGCTAGCTTCTTCAGCTATACAGCTAGCTTCTTCAGCTATACAGCTAGCTTCTTCAGCTATACAGCTAGCTTCTTCAGCTATACAGCTAGCTTCTTCAGCTATACAGCTAGCTTCTTCAGCTATACAGCTAGCTTCTTCAGCTATACAGCTAGCTTCTTCAGCTATACAGCTAGCTTCTTCAGCTATACAGCTAGCTTCTTCAGCTATACAGCTAGCTTCTTCAGCTATACAGCTAGCTTCTTCAGCTATACAGCTAGCTTCTTCAGCTATACAGCTAGCTTCTTCAGCTATACAGCTAGCTTCTTCAGCTATACAGCTAGCTTCTTCAGCTATACAGCTAGCTTCTTCAGCTATACAGCTAGCTTCTTCAGCTATACAGCTAGCTTCTTCAGCTATACAGCTAGCTTCTTCAGCTATACAGCTAGCTTCTTCAGCTATACAGCTAGCTTCTTCAGCTATACAGCTAGCTTCTTCAGCTATACAGCTAGCTTCTTCAGCTATACAGCTAGCTTCTTCAGCTATACAGCTAGCTTCTTCAGCTATACAGCTAGCTTCTTCAGCTATACAGCTAGCTTCTTCAGCTATACAGCTAGCTTCTTCAGCTATACAGCTAGCTTCTTCAGCTATACAGCTAGCTTCTTCAGCTATACAGCTAGCTTCTTCAGCTATACAGCTAGCTTCTTCAGCTATACAGCTAGCTTCTTCAGCTATACAGCTAGCTTCTTCAGCTATACAGCTAGCTTCTTCAGCTATACAGCTAGCTTCTTCAGCTATACAGCTAGCTTCTTCAGCTATACAGCTAGCTTCTTCAGCTATACAGCTAGCTTCTTCAGCTATACAGCTAGCTTCTTCAGCTATACAGCTAGCTTCTTCAGCTATACAGCTAGCTTCTTCAGCTATACAGCTAGCTTCTTCAGCTATACAGCTAGCTTCTTCAGCTATACAGCTAGCTTCTTCAGCTATACAGCTAGCTTCTTCAGCTATACAGCTAGCTTCTTCAGCTATACAGCTAGCTTCTTCAGCTATACAGCTAGCTTCTTCAGCTATACAGCTAGCTTCTTCAGCTATACAGCTAGCTTCTTCAGCTATACAGCTAGCTTCTTCAGCTATACAGCTAGCTTCTTCAGCTATACAGCTAGCTTCTTCAGCTATACAGCTAGCTTCTTCAGCTATACAGCTAGCTTCTTCAGCTATACAGCTAGCTTCTTCAGCTATACAGCTAGCTTCTTCAGCTATACAGCTAGCTTCTTCAGCTATACAGCTAGCTTCTTCAGCTATACAGCTAGCTTCTTCAGCTATACAGCTAGCTTCTTCAGCTATACAGCTAGCTTCTTCAGCTATACAGCTAGCTTCTTCAGCTATACAGCTAGCTTCTTCAGCTATACAGCTAGCTTCTTCAGCTATACAGCTAGCTTCTTCAGCTATACAGCTAGCTTCTTCAGCTATACAGCTAGCTTCTTCAGCTATACAGCTAGCTTCTTCAGCTATACAGCTAGCTTCTTCAGCTATACAGCTAGCTTCTTCAGCTATACAGCTAGCTTCTTCAGCTATACAGCTAGCTTCTTCAGCTATACAGCTAGCTTCTTCAGCTATACAGCTAGCTTCTTCAGCTATACAGCTAGCTTCTTCAGCTATACAGCTAGCTTCTTCAGCTATACAGCTAGCTTCTTCAGCTATACAGCTAGCTTCTTCAGCTATACAGCTAGCTTCTTCAGCTATACAGCTAGCTTCTTCAGCTATACAGCTAGCTTCTTCAGCTATACAGCTAGCTTCTTCAGCTATACAGCTAGCTTCTTCAGCTATACAGCTAGCTTCTTCAGCTATACAGCTAGCTTCTTCAGCTATACAGCTAGCTTCTTCAGCTATACAGCTAGCTTCTTCAGCTATACAGCTAGCTTCTTCAGCTATACAGCTAGCTTCTTCAGCTATACAGCTAGCTTCTTCAGCTATACAGCTAGCTTCTTCAGCTATACAGCTAGCTTCTTCAGCTATACAGCTAGCTTCTTCAGCTATACAGCTAGCTTCTTCAGCTATACAGCTAGCTTCTTCAGCTATACAGCTAGCTTCTTCAGCTATACAGCTAGCTTCTTCAGCTATACAGCTAGCTTCTTCAGCTATACAGCTAGCTTCTTCAGCTATACAGCTAGCTTCTTCAGCTATACAGCTAGCTTCTTCAGCTATACAGCTAGCTTCTTCAGCTATACAGCTAGCTTCTTCAGCTATACAGCTAGCTTCTTCAGCTATACAGCTAGCTTCTTCAGCTATACAGCTAGCTTCTTCAGCTATACAGCTAGCTTCTTCAGCTATACAGCTAGCTTCTTCAGCTATACAGCTAGCTTCTTCAGCTATACAGCTAGCTTCTTCAGCTATACAGCTAGCTTCTTCAGCTATACAGCTAGCTTCTTCAGCTATACAGCTAGCTTCTTCAGCTATACAGCTAGCTTCTTCAGCTATACAGCTAGCTTCTTCAGCTATACAGCTAGCTTCTTCAGCTATACAGCTAGCTTCTTCAGCTATACAGCTAGCTTCTTCAGCTATACAGCTAGCTTCTTCAGCTATACAGCTAGCTTCTTCAGCTATACAGCTAGCTTCTTCAGCTATACAGCTAGCTTCTTCAGCTATACAGCTAGCTTCTTCAGCTATACAGCTAGCTTCTTCAGCTATACAGCTAGCTTCTTCAGCTATACAGCTAGCTTCTTCAGCTATACAGCTAGCTTCTTCAGCTATACAGCTAGCTTCTTCAGCTATACAGCTAGCTTCTTCAGCTATACAGCTAGCTTCTTCAGCTATACAGCTAGCTTCTTCAGCTATACAGCTAGCTTCTTCAGCTATACAGCTAGCTTCTTCAGCTATACAGCTAGCTTCTTCAGCTATACAGCTAGCTTCTTCAGCTATACAGCTAGCTTCTTCAGCTATACAGCTAGCTTCTTCAGCTATACAGCTAGCTTCTTCAGCTATACAGCTAGCTTCTTCAGCTATACAGCTAGCTTCTTCAGCTATACAGCTAGCTTCTTCAGCTATACAGCTAGCTTCTTCAGCTATACAGCTAGCTTCTTCAGCTATACAGCTAGCTTCTTCAGCTATACAGCTAGCTTCTTCAGCTATACAGCTAGCTTCTTCAGCTATACAGCTAGCTTCTTCAGCTATACAGCTAGCTTCTTCAGCTATACAGCTAGCTTCTTCAGCTATACAGCTAGCTTCTTCAGCTATACAGCTAGCTTCTTCAGCTATACAGCTAGCTTCTTCAGCTATACAGCTAGCTTCTTCAGCTATACAGCTAGCTTCTTCAGCTATACAGCTAGCTTCTTCAGCTATACAGCTAGCTTCTTCAGCTATACAGCTAGCTTCTTCAGCTATACAGCTAGCTTCTTCAGCTATACAGCTAGCTTCTTCAGCTATACAGCTAGCTTCTTCAGCTATACAGCTAGCTTCTTCAGCTATACAGCTAGCTTCTTCAGCTATACAGCTAGCTTCTTCAGCTATACAGCTAGCTTCTTCAGCTATACAGCTAGCTTCTTCAGCTATACAGCTAGCTTCTTCAGCTATACAGCTAGCTTCTTCAGCTATACAGCTAGCTTCTTCAGCTATACAGCTAGCTTCTTCAGCTATACAGCTAGCTTCTTCAGCTATACAGCTAGCTTCTTCAGCTATACAGCTAGCTTCTTCAGCTATACAGCTAGCTTCTTCAGCTATACAGCTAGCTTCTTCAGCTATACAGCTAGCTTCTTCAGCTATACAGCTAGCTTCTTCAGCTATACAGCTAGCTTCTTCAGCTATACAGCTAGCTTCTTCAGCTATACAGCTAGCTTCTTCAGCTATACAGCTAGCTTCTTCAGCTATACAGCTAGCTTCTTCAGCTATACAGCTAGCTTCTTCAGCTATACAGCTAGCTTCTTCAGCTATACAGCTAGCTTCTTCAGCTATACAGCTAGCTTCTTCAGCTATACAGCTAGCTTCTTCAGCTATACAGCTAGCTTCTTCAGCTATACAGCTAGCTTCTTCAGCTATACAGCTAGCTTCTTCAGCTATACAGCTAGCTTCTTCAGCTATACAGCTAGCTTCTTCAGCTATACAGCTAGCTTCTTCAGCTATACAGCTAGCTTCTTCAGCTATACAGCTAGCTTCTTCAGCTATACAGCTAGCTTCTTCAGCTATACAGCTAGCTTCTTCAGCTATACAGCTAGCTTCTTCAGCTATACAGCTAGCTTCTTCAGCTATACAGCTAGCTTCTTCAGCTATACAGCTAGCTTCTTCAGCTATACAGCTAGCTTCTTCAGCTATACAGCTAGCTTCTTCAGCTATACAGCTAGCTTCTTCAGCTATACAGCTAGCTTCTTCAGCTATACAGCTAGCTTCTTCAGCTATACAGCTAGCTTCTTCAGCTATACAGCTAGCTTCTTCAGCTATACAGCTAGCTTCTTCAGCTATACAGCTAGCTTCTTCAGCTATACAGCTAGCTTCTTCAGCTATACAGCTAGCTTCTTCAGCTATACAGCTAGCTTCTTCAGCTATACAGCTAGCTTCTTCAGCTATACAGCTAGCTTCTTCAGCTATACAGCTAGCTTCTTCAGCTATACAGCTAGCTTCTTCAGCTATACAGCTAGCTTCTTCAGCTATACAGCTAGCTTCTTCAGCTATACAGCTAGCTTCTTCAGCTATACAGCTAGCTTCTTCAGCTATACAGCTAGCTTCTTCAGCTATACAGCTAGCTTCTTCAGCTATACAGCTAGCTTCTTCAGCTATACAGCTAGCTTCTTCAGCTATACAGCTAGCTTCTTCAGCTATACAGCTAGCTTCTTCAGCTATACAGCTAGCTTCTTCAGCTATACAGCTAGCTTCTTCAGCTATACAGCTAGCTTCTTCAGCTATACAGCTAGCTTCTTCAGCTATACAGCTAGCTTCTTCAGCTATACAGCTAGCTTCTTCAGCTATACAGCTAGCTTCTTCAGCTATACAGCTAGCTTCTTCAGCTATACAGCTAGCTTCTTCAGCTATACAGCTAGCTTCTTCAGCTATACAGCTAGCTTCTTCAGCTATACAGCTAGCTTCTTCAGCTATACAGCTAGCTTCTTCAGCTATACAGCTAGCTTCTTCAGCTATACAGCTAGCTTCTTCAGCTATACAGCTAGCTTCTTCAGCTATACAGCTAGCTTCTTCAGCTATACAGCTAGCTTCTTCAGCTATACAGCTAGCTTCTTCAGCTATACAGCTAGCTTCTTCAGCTATACAGCTAGCTTCTTCAGCTATACAGCTAGCTTCTTCAGCTATACAGCTAGCTTCTTCAGCTATACAGCTAGCTTCTTCAGCTATACAGCTAGCTTCTTCAGCTATACAGCTAGCTTCTTCAGCTATACAGCTAGCTTCTTCAGCTATACAGCTAGCTTCTTCAGCTATACAGCTAGCTTCTTCAGCTATACAGCTAGCTTCTTCAGCTATACAGCTAGCTTCTTCAGCTATACAGCTAGCTTCTTCAGCTATACAGCTAGCTTCTTCAGCTATACAGCTAGCTTCTTCAGCTATACAGCTAGCTTCTTCAGCTATACAGCTAGCTTCTTCAGCTATACAGCTAGCTTCTTCAGCTATACAGCTAGCTTCTTCAGCTATACAGCTAGCTTCTTCAGCTATACAGCTAGCTTCTTCAGCTATACAGCTAGCTTCTTCAGCTATACAGCTAGCTTCTTCAGCTATACAGCTAGCTTCTTCAGCTATACAGCTAGCTTCTTCAGCTATACAGCTAGCTTCTTCAGCTATACAGCTAGCTTCTTCAGCTATACAGCTAGCTTCTTCAGCTATACAGCTAGCTTCTTCAGCTATACAGCTAGCTTCTTCAGCTATACAGCTAGCTTCTTCAGCTATACAGCTAGCTTCTTCAGCTATACAGCTAGCTTCTTCAGCTATACAGCTAGCTTCTTCAGCTATACAGCTAGCTTCTTCAGCTATACAGCTAGCTTCTTCAGCTATACAGCTAGCTTCTTCAGCTATACAGCTAGCTTCTTCAGCTATACAGCTAGCTTCTTCAGCTATACAGCTAGCTTCTTCAGCTATACAGCTAGCTTCTTCAGCTATACAGCTAGCTTCTTCAGCTATACAGCTAGCTTCTTCAGCTATACAGCTAGCTTCTTCAGCTATACAGCTAGCTTCTTCAGCTATACAGCTAGCTTCTTCAGCTATACAGCTAGCTTCTTCAGCTATACAGCTAGCTTCTTCAGCTATACAGCTAGCTTCTTCAGCTATACAGCTAGCTTCTTCAGCTATACAGCTAGCTTCTTCAGCTATACAGCTAGCTTCTTCAGCTATACAGCTAGCTTCTTCAGCTATACAGCTAGCTTCTTCAGCTATACAGCTAGCTTCTTCAGCTATACAGCTAGCTTCTTCAGCTATACAGCTAGCTTCTTCAGCTATACAGCTAGCTTCTTCAGCTATACAGCTAGCTTCTTCAGCTATACAGCTAGCTTCTTCAGCTATACAGCTAGCTTCTTCAGCTATACAGCTAGCTTCTTCAGCTATACAGCTAGCTTCTTCAGCTATACAGCTAGCTTCTTCAGCTATACAGCTAGCTTCTTCAGCTATACAGCTAGCTTCTTCAGCTATACAGCTAGCTTCTTCAGCTATACAGCTAGCTTCTTCAGCTATACAGCTAGCTTCTTCAGCTATACAGCTAGCTTCTTCAGCTATACAGCTAGCTTCTTCAGCTATACAGCTAGCTTCTTCAGCTATACAGCTAGCTTCTTCAGCTATACAGCTAGCTTCTTCAGCTATACAGCTAGCTTCTTCAGCTATACAGCTAGCTTCTTCAGCTATACAGCTAGCTTCTTCAGCTATACAGCTAGCTTCTTCAGCTATACAGCTAGCTTCTTCAGCTATACAGCTAGCTTCTTCAGCTATACAGCTAGCTTCTTCAGCTATACAGCTAGCTTCTTCAGCTATACAGCTAGCTTCTTCAGCTATACAGCTAGCTTCTTCAGCTATACAGCTAGCTTCTTCAGCTATACAGCTAGCTTCTTCAGCTATACAGCTAGCTTCTTCAGCTATACAGCTAGCTTCTTCAGCTATACAGCTAGCTTCTTCAGCTATACAGCTAGCTTCTTCAGCTATACAGCTAGCTTCTTCAGCTATACAGCTAGCTTCTTCAGCTATACAGCTAGCTTCTTCAGCTATACAGCTAGCTTCTTCAGCTATACAGCTAGCTTCTTCAGCTATACAGCTAGCTTCTTCAGCTATACAGCTAGCTTCTTCAGCTATACAGCTAGCTTCTTCAGCTATACAGCTAGCTTCTTCAGCTATACAGCTAGCTTCTTCAGCTATACAGCTAGCTTCTTCAGCTATACAGCTAGCTTCTTCAGCTATACAGCTAGCTTCTTCAGCTATACAGCTAGCTTCTTCAGCTATACAGCTAGCTTCTTCAGCTATACAGCTAGCTTCTTCAGCTATACAGCTAGCTTCTTCAGCTATACAGCTAGCTTCTTCAGCTATACAGCTAGCTTCTTCAGCTATACAGCTAGCTTCTTCAGCTATACAGCTAGCTTCTTCAGCTATACAGCTAGCTTCTTCAGCTATACAGCTAGCTTCTTCAGCTATACAGCTAGCTTCTTCAGCTATACAGCTAGCTTCTTCAGCTATACAGCTAGCTTCTTCAGCTATACAGCTAGCTTCTTCAGCTATACAGCTAGCTTCTTCAGCTATACAGCTAGCTTCTTCAGCTATACAGCTAGCTTCTTCAGCTATACAGCTAGCTTCTTCAGCTATACAGCTAGCTTCTTCAGCTATACAGCTAGCTTCTTCAGCTATACAGCTAGCTTCTTCAGCTATACAGCTAGCTTCTTCAGCTATACAGCTAGCTTCTTCAGCTATACAGCTAGCTTCTTCAGCTATACAGCTAGCTTCTTCAGCTATACAGCTAGCTTCTTCAGCTATACAGCTAGCTTCTTCAGCTATACAGCTAGCTTCTTCAGCTATACAGCTAGCTTCTTCAGCTATACAGCTAGCTTCTTCAGCTATACAGCTAGCTTCTTCAGCTATACAGCTAGCTTCTTCAGCTATACAGCTAGCTTCTTCAGCTATACAGCTAGCTTCTTCAGCTATACAGCTAGCTTCTTCAGCTATACAGCTAGCTTCTTCAGCTATACAGCTAGCTTCTTCAGCTATACAGCTAGCTTCTTCAGCTATACAGCTAGCTTCTTCAGCTATACAGCTAGCTTCTTCAGCTATACAGCTAGCTTCTTCAGCTATACAGCTAGCTTCTTCAGCTATACAGCTAGCTTCTTCAGCTATACAGCTAGCTTCTTCAGCTATACAGCTAGCTTCTTCAGCTATACAGCTAGCTTCTTCAGCTATACAGCTAGCTTCTTCAGCTATACAGCTAGCTTCTTCAGCTATACAGCTAGCTTCTTCAGCTATACAGCTAGCTTCTTCAGCTATACAGCTAGCTTCTTCAGCTATACAGCTAGCTTCTTCAGCTATACAGCTAGCTTCTTCAGCTATACAGCTAGCTTCTTCAGCTATACAGCTAGCTTCTTCAGCTATACAGCTAGCTTCTTCAGCTATACAGCTAGCTTCTTCAGCTATACAGCTAGCTTCTTCAGCTATACAGCTAGCTTCTTCAGCTATACAGCTAGCTTCTTCAGCTATACAGCTAGCTTCTTCAGCTATACAGCTAGCTTCTTCAGCTATACAGCTAGCTTCTTCAGCTATACAGCTAGCTTCTTCAGCTATACAGCTAGCTTCTTCAGCTATACAGCTAGCTTCTTCAGCTATACAGCTAGCTTCTTCAGCTATACAGCTAGCTTCTTCAGCTATACAGCTAGCTTCTTCAGCTATACAGCTAGCTTCTTCAGCTATACAGCTAGCTTCTTCAGCTATACAGCTAGCTTCTTCAGCTATACAGCTAGCTTCTTCAGCTATACAGCTAGCTTCTTCAGCTATACAGCTAGCTTCTTCAGCTATACAGCTAGCTTCTTCAGCTATACAGCTAGCTTCTTCAGCTATACAGCTAGCTTCTTCAGCTATACAGCTAGCTTCTTCAGCTATACAGCTAGCTTCTTCAGCTATACAGCTAGCTTCTTCAGCTATACAGCTAGCTTCTTCAGCTATACAGCTAGCTTCTTCAGCTATACAGCTAGCTTCTTCAGCTATACAGCTAGCTTCTTCAGCTATACAGCTAGCTTCTTCAGCTATACAGCTAGCTTCTTCAGCTATACAGCTAGCTTCTTCAGCTATACAGCTAGCTTCTTCAGCTATACAGCTAGCTTCTTCAGCTATACAGCTAGCTTCTTCAGCTATACAGCTAGCTTCTTCAGCTATACAGCTAGCTTCTTCAGCTATACAGCTAGCTTCTTCAGCTATACAGCTAGCTTCTTCAGCTATACAGCTAGCTTCTTCAGCTATACAGCTAGCTTCTTCAGCTATACAGCTAGCTTCTTCAGCTATACAGCTAGCTTCTTCAGCTATACAGCTAGCTTCTTCAGCTATACAGCTAGCTTCTTCAGCTATACAGCTAGCTTCTTCAGCTATACAGCTAGCTTCTTCAGCTATACAGCTAGCTTCTTCAGCTATACAGCTAGCTTCTTCAGCTATACAGCTAGCTTCTTCAGCTATACAGCTAGCTTCTTCAGCTATACAGCTAGCTTCTTCAGCTATACAGCTAGCTTCTTCAGCTATACAGCTAGCTTCTTCAGCTATACAGCTAGCTTCTTCAGCTATACAGCTAGCTTCTTCAGCTATACAGCTAGCTTCTTCAGCTATACAGCTAGCTTCTTCAGCTATACAGCTAGCTTCTTCAGCTATACAGCTAGCTTCTTCAGCTATACAGCTAGCTTCTTCAGCTATACAGCTAGCTTCTTCAGCTATACAGCTAGCTTCTTCAGCTATACAGCTAGCTTCTTCAGCTATACAGCTAGCTTCTTCAGCTATACAGCTAGCTTCTTCAGCTATACAGCTAGCTTCTTCAGCTATACAGCTAGCTTCTTCAGCTATACAGCTAGCTTCTTCAGCTATACAGCTAGCTTCTTCAGCTATACAGCTAGCTTCTTCAGCTATACAGCTAGCTTCTTCAGCTATACAGCTAGCTTCTTCAGCTATACAGCTAGCTTCTTCAGCTATACAGCTAGCTTCTTCAGCTATACAGCTAGCTTCTTCAGCTATACAGCTAGCTTCTTCAGCTATACAGCTAGCTTCTTCAGCTATACAGCTAGCTTCTTCAGCTATACAGCTAGCTTCTTCAGCTATACAGCTAGCTTCTTCAGCTATACAGCTAGCTTCTTCAGCTATACAGCTAGCTTCTTCAGCTATACAGCTAGCTTCTTCAGCTATACAGCTAGCTTCTTCAGCTATACAGCTAGCTTCTTCAGCTATACAGCTAGCTTCTTCAGCTATACAGCTAGCTTCTTCAGCTATACAGCTAGCTTCTTCAGCTATACAGCTAGCTTCTTCAGCTATACAGCTAGCTTCTTCAGCTATACAGCTAGCTTCTTCAGCTATACAGCTAGCTTCTTCAGCTATACAGCTAGCTTCTTCAGCTATACAGCTAGCTTCTTCAGCTATACAGCTAGCTTCTTCAGCTATACAGCTAGCTTCTTCAGCTATACAGCTAGCTTCTTCAGCTATACAGCTAGCTTCTTCAGCTATACAGCTAGCTTCTTCAGCTATACAGCTAGCTTCTTCAGCTATACAGCTAGCTTCTTCAGCTATACAGCTAGCTTCTTCAGCTATACAGCTAGCTTCTTCAGCTATACAGCTAGCTTCTTCAGCTATACAGCTAGCTTCTTCAGCTATACAGCTAGCTTCTTCAGCTATACAGCTAGCTTCTTCAGCTATACAGCTAGCTTCTTCAGCTATACAGCTAGCTTCTTCAGCTATACAGCTAGCTTCTTCAGCTATACAGCTAGCTTCTTCAGCTATACAGCTAGCTTCTTCAGCTATACAGCTAGCTTCTTCAGCTATACAGCTAGCTTCTTCAGCTATACAGCTAGCTTCTTCAGCTATACAGCTAGCTTCTTCAGCTATACAGCTAGCTTCTTCAGCTATACAGCTAGCTTCTTCAGCTATACAGCTAGCTTCTTCAGCTATACAGCTAGCTTCTTCAGCTATACAGCTAGCTTCTTCAGCTATACAGCTAGCTTCTTCAGCTATACAGCTAGCTTCTTCAGCTATACAGCTAGCTTCTTCAGCTATACAGCTAGCTTCTTCAGCTATACAGCTAGCTTCTTCAGCTATACAGCTAGCTTCTTCAGCTATACAGCTAGCTTCTTCAGCTATACAGCTAGCTTCTTCAGCTATACAGCTAGCTTCTTCAGCTATACAGCTAGCTTCTTCAGCTATACAGCTAGCTTCTTCAGCTATACAGCTAGCTTCTTCAGCTATACAGCTAGCTTCTTCAGCTATACAGCTAGCTTCTTCAGCTATACAGCTAGCTTCTTCAGCTATACAGCTAGCTTCTTCAGCTATACAGCTAGCTTCTTCAGCTATACAGCTAGCTTCTTCAGCTATACAGCTAGCTTCTTCAGCTATACAGCTAGCTTCTTCAGCTATACAGCTAGCTTCTTCAGCTATACAGCTAGCTTCTTCAGCTATACAGCTAGCTTCTTCAGCTATACAGCTAGCTTCTTCAGCTATACAGCTAGCTTCTTCAGCTATACAGCTAGCTTCTTCAGCTATACAGCTAGCTTCTTCAGCTATACAGCTAGCTTCTTCAGCTATACAGCTAGCTTCTTCAGCTATACAGCTAGCTTCTTCAGCTATACAGCTAGCTTCTTCAGCTATACAGCTAGCTTCTTCAGCTATACAGCTAGCTTCTTCAGCTATACAGCTAGCTTCTTCAGCTATACAGCTAGCTTCTTCAGCTATACAGCTAGCTTCTTCAGCTATACAGCTAGCTTCTTCAGCTATACAGCTAGCTTCTTCAGCTATACAGCTAGCTTCTTCAGCTATACAGCTAGCTTCTTCAGCTATACAGCTAGCTTCTTCAGCTATACAGCTAGCTTCTTCAGCTATACAGCTAGCTTCTTCAGCTATACAGCTAGCTTCTTCAGCTATACAGCTAGCTTCTTCAGCTATACAGCTAGCTTCTTCAGCTATACAGCTAGCTTCTTCAGCTATACAGCTAGCTTCTTCAGCTATACAGCTAGCTTCTTCAGCTATACAGCTAGCTTCTTCAGCTATACAGCTAGCTTCTTCAGCTATACAGCTAGCTTCTTCAGCTATACAGCTAGCTTCTTCAGCTATACAGCTAGCTTCTTCAGCTATACAGCTAGCTTCTTCAGCTATACAGCTAGCTTCTTCAGCTATACAGCTAGCTTCTTCAGCTATACAGCTAGCTTCTTCAGCTATACAGCTAGCTTCTTCAGCTATACAGCTAGCTTCTTCAGCTATACAGCTAGCTTCTTCAGCTATACAGCTAGCTTCTTCAGCTATACAGCTAGCTTCTTCAGCTATACAGCTAGCTTCTTCAGCTATACAGCTAGCTTCTTCAGCTATACAGCTAGCTTCTTCAGCTATACAGCTAGCTTCTTCAGCTATACAGCTAGCTTCTTCAGCTATACAGCTAGCTTCTTCAGCTATACAGCTAGCTTCTTCAGCTATACAGCTAGCTTCTTCAGCTATACAGCTAGCTTCTTCAGCTATACAGCTAGCTTCTTCAGCTATACAGCTAGCTTCTTCAGCTATACAGCTAGCTTCTTCAGCTATACAGCTAGCTTCTTCAGCTATACAGCTAGCTTCTTCAGCTATACAGCTAGCTTCTTCAGCTATACAGCTAGCTTCTTCAGCTATACAGCTAGCTTCTTCAGCTATACAGCTAGCTTCTTCAGCTATACAGCTAGCTTCTTCAGCTATACAGCTAGCTTCTTCAGCTATACAGCTAGCTTCTTCAGCTATACAGCTAGCTTCTTCAGCTATACAGCTAGCTTCTTCAGCTATACAGCTAGCTTCTTCAGCTATACAGCTAGCTTCTTCAGCTATACAGCTAGCTTCTTCAGCTATACAGCTAGCTTCTTCAGCTATACAGCTAGCTTCTTCAGCTATACAGCTAGCTTCTTCAGCTATACAGCTAGCTTCTTCAGCTATACAGCTAGCTTCTTCAGCTATACAGCTAGCTTCTTCAGCTATACAGCTAGCTTCTTCAGCTATACAGCTAGCTTCTTCAGCTATACAGCTAGCTTCTTCAGCTATACAGCTAGCTTCTTCAGCTATACAGCTAGCTTCTTCAGCTATACAGCTAGCTTCTTCAGCTATACAGCTAGCTTCTTCAGCTATACAGCTAGCTTCTTCAGCTATACAGCTAGCTTCTTCAGCTATACAGCTAGCTTCTTCAGCTATACAGCTAGCTTCTTCAGCTATACAGCTAGCTTCTTCAGCTATACAGCTAGCTTCTTCAGCTATACAGCTAGCTTCTTCAGCTATACAGCTAGCTTCTTCAGCTATACAGCTAGCTTCTTCAGCTATACAGCTAGCTTCTTCAGCTATACAGCTAGCTTCTTCAGCTATACAGCTAGCTTCTTCAGCTATACAGCTAGCTTCTTCAGCTATACAGCTAGCTTCTTCAGCTATACAGCTAGCTTCTTCAGCTATACAGCTAGCTTCTTCAGCTATACAGCTAGCTTCTTCAGCTATACAGCTAGCTTCTTCAGCTATACAGCTAGCTTCTTCAGCTATACAGCTAGCTTCTTCAGCTATACAGCTAGCTTCTTCAGCTATACAGCTAGCTTCTTCAGCTATACAGCTAGCTTCTTCAGCTATACAGCTAGCTTCTTCAGCTATACAGCTAGCTTCTTCAGCTATACAGCTAGCTTCTTCAGCTATACAGCTAGCTTCTTCAGCTATACAGCTAGCTTCTTCAGCTATACAGCTAGCTTCTTCAGCTATACAGCTAGCTTCTTCAGCTATACAGCTAGCTTCTTCAGCTATACAGCTAGCTTCTTCAGCTATACAGCTAGCTTCTTCAGCTATACAGCTAGCTTCTTCAGCTATACAGCTAGCTTCTTCAGCTATACAGCTAGCTTCTTCAGCTATACAGCTAGCTTCTTCAGCTATACAGCTAGCTTCTTCAGCTATACAGCTAGCTTCTTCAGCTATACAGCTAGCTTCTTCAGCTATACAGCTAGCTTCTTCAGCTATACAGCTAGCTTCTTCAGCTATACAGCTAGCTTCTTCAGCTATACAGCTAGCTTCTTCAGCTATACAGCTAGCTTCTTCAGCTATACAGCTAGCTTCTTCAGCTATACAGCTAGCTTCTTCAGCTATACAGCTAGCTTCTTCAGCTATACAGCTAGCTTCTTCAGCTATACAGCTAGCTTCTTCAGCTATACAGCTAGCTTCTTCAGCTATACAGCTAGCTTCTTCAGCTATACAGCTAGCTTCTTCAGCTATACAGCTAGCTTCTTCAGCTATACAGCTAGCTTCTTCAGCTATACAGCTAGCTTCTTCAGCTATACAGCTAGCTTCTTCAGCTATACAGCTAGCTTCTTCAGCTATACAGCTAGCTTCTTCAGCTATACAGCTAGCTTCTTCAGCTATACAGCTAGCTTCTTCAGCTATACAGCTAGCTTCTTCAGCTATACAGCTAGCTTCTTCAGCTATACAGCTAGCTTCTTCAGCTATACAGCTAGCTTCTTCAGCTATACAGCTAGCTTCTTCAGCTATACAGCTAGCTTCTTCAGCTATACAGCTAGCTTCTTCAGCTATACAGCTAGCTTCTTCAGCTATACAGCTAGCTTCTTCAGCTATACAGCTAGCTTCTTCAGCTATACAGCTAGCTTCTTCAGCTATACAGCTAGCTTCTTCAGCTATACAGCTAGCTTCTTCAGCTATACAGCTAGCTTCTTCAGCTATACAGCTAGCTTCTTCAGCTATACAGCTAGCTTCTTCAGCTATACAGCTAGCTTCTTCAGCTATACAGCTAGCTTCTTCAGCTATACAGCTAGCTTCTTCAGCTATACAGCTAGCTTCTTCAGCTATACAGCTAGCTTCTTCAGCTATACAGCTAGCTTCTTCAGCTATACAGCTAGCTTCTTCAGCTATACAGCTAGCTTCTTCAGCTATACAGCTAGCTTCTTCAGCTATACAGCTAGCTTCTTCAGCTATACAGCTAGCTTCTTCAGCTATACAGCTAGCTTCTTCAGCTATACAGCTAGCTTCTTCAGCTATACAGCTAGCTTCTTCAGCTATACAGCTAGCTTCTTCAGCTATACAGCTAGCTTCTTCAGCTATACAGCTAGCTTCTTCAGCTATACAGCTAGCTTCTTCAGCTATACAGCTAGCTTCTTCAGCTATACAGCTAGCTTCTTCAGCTATACAGCTAGCTTCTTCAGCTATACAGCTAGCTTCTTCAGCTATACAGCTAGCTTCTTCAGCTATACAGCTAGCTTCTTCAGCTATACAGCTAGCTTCTTCAGCTATACAGCTAGCTTCTTCAGCTATACAGCTAGCTTCTTCAGCTATACAGCTAGCTTCTTCAGCTATACAGCTAGCTTCTTCAGCTATACAGCTAGCTTCTTCAGCTATACAGCTAGCTTCTTCAGCTATACAGCTAGCTTCTTCAGCTATACAGCTAGCTTCTTCAGCTATACAGCTAGCTTCTTCAGCTATACAGCTAGCTTCTTCAGCTATACAGCTAGCTTCTTCAGCTATACAGCTAGCTTCTTCAGCTATACAGCTAGCTTCTTCAGCTATACAGCTAGCTTCTTCAGCTATACAGCTAGCTTCTTCAGCTATACAGCTAGCTTCTTCAGCTATACAGCTAGCTTCTTCAGCTATACAGCTAGCTTCTTCAGCTATACAGCTAGCTTCTTCAGCTATACAGCTAGCTTCTTCAGCTATACAGCTAGCTTCTTCAGCTATACAGCTAGCTTCTTCAGCTATACAGCTAGCTTCTTCAGCTATACAGCTAGCTTCTTCAGCTATACAGCTAGCTTCTTCAGCTATACAGCTAGCTTCTTCAGCTATACAGCTAGCTTCTTCAGCTATACAGCTAGCTTCTTCAGCTATACAGCTAGCTTCTTCAGCTATACAGCTAGCTTCTTCAGCTATACAGCTAGCTTCTTCAGCTATACAGCTAGCTTCTTCAGCTATACAGCTAGCTTCTTCAGCTATACAGCTAGCTTCTTCAGCTATACAGCTAGCTTCTTCAGCTATACAGCTAGCTTCTTCAGCTATACAGCTAGCTTCTTCAGCTATACAGCTAGCTTCTTCAGCTATACAGCTAGCTTCTTCAGCTATACAGCTAGCTTCTTCAGCTATACAGCTAGCTTCTTCAGCTATACAGCTAGCTTCTTCAGCTATACAGCTAGCTTCTTCAGCTATACAGCTAGCTTCTTCAGCTATACAGCTAGCTTCTTCAGCTATACAGCTAGCTTCTTCAGCTATACAGCTAGCTTCTTCAGCTATACAGCTAGCTTCTTCAGCTATACAGCTAGCTTCTTCAGCTATACAGCTAGCTTCTTCAGCTATACAGCTAGCTTCTTCAGCTATACAGCTAGCTTCTTCAGCTATACAGCTAGCTTCTTCAGCTATACAGCTAGCTTCTTCAGCTATACAGCTAGCTTCTTCAGCTATACAGCAAGCTTCTTCAGCTATACAGCTAGCTTCTTCAGCTATACAGCTAGCTTCTTCAGCTATACAGCTAGCTTCTTCAGCTATACAGCTAGCTTCTTCAGCTATACAGCTAGCTTCTTCAGCTATACAGCTAGCTTCTTCAGCTATACAGCTAGCTTCTTCAGCTATACAGCTAGCTTCTTCAGCTATACAGCTAGCTTCTTCAGCTATACAGCAAGCTTCTTCAGCTATACAGCTAGCTTCTTCAGCTATACAGCTAGCTTCTTCAGCTATACAGCTAGCTTCTTCAGCTATACAGCTAGCTTCTTCAGCTATACAGCTAGCTTCTTCAGCTATACAGCTAGCTTCTTCAGCTATACAGCTAGCTTCTTCAGCTATACAGCTAGCTTCTTCAGCTATACAGCTAGCTTCTTCAGCTATACAGCTAGCTTCTTCAGCTATACAGCAAGCTTCTTCAGCTATACAGCTAGCTTCTTCAGCTATACAGCTAGCTTCTTCAGCTATACAGCTAGCTTCTTCAGCTATACAGCTAGCTTCTTCAGCTATACAGCTAGCTTCTTCAGCTATACAGCTAGCTTCTTCAGCTATACAGCTAGCTTCTTCAGCTATACAGCAAGCTTCTTCAGCTATACAGCTAGCTTCTTCAGCTATACAGCTAGCTTCTTCAGCTATACAGCTAGCTTCTTCAGCTATACAGCTAGCTTCTTCAGCTATACAGCTAGCTTCTTCAGCTATACAGCTAGCTTCTTCAGCTATACAGCTAGCTTCTTCAGCTATACAGCTAGCTTCTTCAGCTATACAGCTAGCTTCTTCAGCTATACAGCTAGCTTCTTCAGCTATACAGCAAGCTTCTTCAGCTATACAGCTAGCTTCTTCAGCTATACAGCTAGCTTCTTCAGCTATACAGCTAGCTTCTTCAGCTATACAGCTAGCTTCTTCAGCTATACAGCTAGCTTCTTCAGCTATACAGCTAGCTTCTTCAGCTATACAGCTAGCTTCTTCAGCTATACAGCTAGCTTCTTCAGCTATACAGCTAGCTTCTTCAGCTATACAGCTAGCTTCTTCAGCTATACAGCTAGCTTCTTCAGCTATACAGCTAGCTTCTTCAGCTATACAGCTAGCTTCTTCAGCTATACAGCTAGCTTCTTCAGCTATACAGCTAGCTTCTTCAGCTATACAGCTAGCTTCTTCAGCTATACAGCTAGCTTCTTCAGCTATACAGCTAGCTTCTTCAGCTATACAGCTAGCTTCTTCAGCTATACAGCTAGCTTCTTCAGCTATACAGCTAGCTTCTTCAGCTATACAGCTAGCTTCTTCAGCTATACAGCTAGCTTCTTCAGCTATACAGCTAGCTTCTTCAGCTATACAGCTAGCTTCTTCAGCTATACAGCTAGCTTCTTCAGCTATACAGCTAGCTTCTTCAGCTATACAGCTAGCTTCTTCAGCTATACAGCTAGCTTCTTCAGCTATACAGCTAGCTTCTTCAGCTATACAGCTAGCTTCTTCAGCTATACAGCTAGCTTCTTCAGCTATACAGCTAGCTTCTTCAGCTATACAGCAAGCTTCTTCAGCTATACAGCTAGCTTCTTCAGCTATACAGCTAGCTTCTTCAGCTATACAGCTAGCTTCTTCAGCTATACAGCTAGCTTCTTCAGCTATACAGCTAGCTTCTTCAGCTATACAGCTAGCTTCTTCAGCTATACAGCTAGCTTCTTCAGCTATACAGCTAGCTTCTTCAGCTATACAGCTAGCTTCTTCAGCTATACAGCTAGCTTCTTCAGCTATACAGCTAGCTTCTTCAGCTATACAGCTAGCTTCTTCAGCTATACAGCTAGCTTCTTCAGCTATACAGCTAGCTTCTTCAGCTATACAGCTAGCTTCTTCAGCTATACAGCTAGCTTCTTCAGCTATACAGCTAGCTTCTTCAGCTATACAGCTAGCTTCTTCAGCTATACAGCTAGCTTCTTCAGCTATACAGCTAGCTTCTTCAGCTATACAGCTAGCTTCTTCAGCTATACAGCTAGCTTCTTCAGCTATACAGCTAGCTTCTTCAGCTATACAGCTAGCTTCTTCAGCTATACAGCTAGCTTCTTCAGCTATACAGCTAGCTTCTTCAGCTATACAGCTAGCTTCTTCAGCTATACAGCTAGCTTCTTCAGCTATACAGCTAGCTTCTTCAGCTATACAGCTAGCTTCTTCAGCTATACAGCTAGCTTCTTCAGCTATACAGCTAGCTTCTTCAGCTATACAGCTAGCTTCTTCAGCTATACAGCTAGCTTCTTCAGCTATACAGCTAGCTTCTTCAGCTATACAGCTAGCTTCTTCAGCTATACAGCTAGCTTCTTCAGCTATACAGCTAGCTTCTTCAGCTATACAGCTAGCTTCTTCAGCTATACAGCTAGCTTCTTCAGCTATACAGCTAGCTTCTTCAGCTATACAGCTAGCTTCTTCAGCTATACAGCTAGCTTCTTCAGCTATACAGCAAGCTTCTTCAGCTATACAGCAAGCTTCTTCAGCTATACAGCTAGCTTCTTCAGCTATACAGCTAGCTTCTTCAGCTATACAGCTAGCTTCTTCAGCTATACAGCTAGCTTCTTCAGCTATACAGCTAGCTTCTTCAGCTATACAGCTAGCTTCTTCAGCTATACAGCTAGCTTCTTCAGCTATACAGCTAGCTTCTTCAGCTATACAGCTAGCTTCTTCAGCTATACAGCTAGCTTCTTCAGCTATACAGCAAGCTTCTTCAGCTATACAGCTAGCTTCTTCAGCTATACAGCTAGCTTCTTCAGCTATACAGCTAGCTTCTTCAGCTATACAGCTAGCTTCTTCAGCTATACAGCTAGCTTCTTCAGCTATACAGCTAGCTTCTTCAGCTATACAGCTAGCTTCTTCAGCTATACAGCTAGCTTCTTCAGCTATACAGCTAGCTTCTTCAGCTATACAGCTAGCTTCTTCAGCTATACAGCTAGCTTCTTCAGCTATACAGCTAGCTTCTTCAGCTATACAGCTAGCTTCTTCAGCTATACAGCTAGCTTCTTCAGCTATACAGCTAGCTTCTTCAGCTATACAGCTAGCTTCTTCAGCTATACAGCTAGCTTCTTCAGCTATACAGCTAGCTTCTTCAGCTATACAGCTAGCTTCTTCAGCTATACAGCTAGCTTCTTCAGCTATACAGCTAGCTTCTTCAGCTATACAGCTAGCTTCTTCAGCTATACAGCTAGCTTCTTCAGCTATACAGCTAGCTTCTTCAGCTATACAGCTAGCTTCTTCAGCTATACAGCTAGCTTCTTCAGCTATACAGCTAGCTTCTTCAGCTATACAGCTAGCTTCTTCAGCTATACAGCTAGCTTCTTCAGCTATACAGCTAGCTTCTTCAGCTATACAGCTAGCTTCTTCAGCTATACAGCTAGCTTCTTCAGCTATACAGCTAGCTTCTTCAGCTATACAGCTAGCTTCTTCAGCTATACAGCTAGCTTCTTCAGCTATACAGCTAGCTTCTTCAGCTATACAGCTAGCTTCTTCAGCTATACAGCTAGCTTCTTCAGCTATACAGCTAGCTTCTTCAGCTATACAGCTAGCTTCTTCAGCTATACAGCTAGCTTCTTCAGCTATACAGCTAGCTTCTTCAGCTATACAGCTAGCTTCTTCAGCTATACAGCTAGCTTCTTCAGCTATACAGCTAGCTTCTTCAGCTATACAGCTAGCTTCTTCAGCTATACAGCTAGCTTCTTCAGCTATACAGCTAGCTTCTTCAGCTATACAGCTAGCTTCTTCAGCTATACAGCTAGCTTCTTCAGCTATACAGCTAGCTTCTTCAGCTATACAGCTAGCTTCTTCAGCTATACAGCTAGCTTCTTCAGCTATACAGCTAGCTTCTTCAGCTATACAGCTAGCTTCTTCAGCTATACAGCTAGCTTCTTCAGCTATACAGCTAGCTTCTTCAGCTATACAGCTAGCTTCTTCAGCTATACAGCTAGCTTCTTCAGCTATACAGCTAGCTTCTTCAGCTATACAGCTAGCTTCTTCAGCTATACAGCTAGCTTCTTCAGCTATACAGCTAGCTTCTTCAGCTATACAGCTAGCTTCTTCAGCTATACAGCTAGCTTCTTCAGCTATACAGCTAGCTTCTTCAGCTATACAGCTAGCTTCTTCAGCTATACAGCTAGCTTCTTCAGCTATACAGCTAGCTTCTTCAGCTATACAGCTAGCTTCTTCAGCTATACAGCTAGCTTCTTCAGCTATACAGCTAGCTTCTTCAGCTATACAGCTAGCTTCTTCAGCTATACAGCTAGCTTCTTCAGCTATACAGCTAGCTTCTTCAGCTATACAGCTAGCTTCTTCAGCTATACAGCTAGCTTCTTCAGCTATACAGCTAGCTTCTTCAGCTATACAGCTAGCTTCTTCAGCTATACAGCTAGCTTCTTCAGCTATACAGCTAGCTTCTTCAGCTATACAGCTAGCTTCTTCAGCTATACAGCTAGCTTCTTCAGCTATACAGCTAGCTTCTTCAGCTATACAGCTAGCTTCTTCAGCTATACAGCTAGCTTCTTCAGCTATACAGCTAGCTTCTTCAGCTATACAGCTAGCTTCTTCAGCTATACAGCTAGCTTCTTCAGCTATACAGCTAGCTTCTTCAGCTATACAGCTAGCTTCTTCAGCTATACAGCTAGCTTCTTCAGCTATACAGCTAGCTTCTTCAGCTATACAGCTAGCTTCTTCAGCTATACAGCTAGCTTCTTCAGCTATACAGCTAGCTTCTTCAGCTATACAGCTAGCTTCTTCAGCTATACAGCTAGCTTCTTCAGCTATACAGCTAGCTTCTTCAGCTATACAGCTAGCTTCTTCAGCTATACAGCTAGCTTCTTCAGCTATACAGCTAGCTTCTTCAGCTATACAGCTAGCTTCTTCAGCTATACAGCTAGCTTCTTCAGCTATACAGCTAGCTTCTTCAGCTATACAGCTAGCTTCTTCAGCTATACAGCTAGCTTCTTCAGCTATACAGCTAGCTTCTTCAGCTATACAGCTAGCTTCTTCAGCTATACAGCTAGCTTCTTCAGCTATACAGCTAGCTTCTTCAGCTATACAGCTAGCTTCTTCAGCTATACAGCTAGCTTCTTCAGCTATACAGCTAGCTTCTTCAGCTATACAGCTAGCTTCTTCAGCTATACAGCTAGCTTCTTCAGCTATACAGCTAGCTTCTTCAGCTATACAGCTAGCTTCTTCAGCTATACAGCTAGCTTCTTCAGCTATACAGCTAGCTTCTTCAGCTATACAGCTAGCTTCTTCAGCTATACAGCTAGCTTCTTCAGCTATACAGCTAGCTTCTTCAGCTATACAGCTAGCTTCTTCAGCTATACAGCTAGCTTCTTCAGCTATACAGCTAGCTTCTTCAGCTATACAGCTAGCTTCTTCAGCTATACAGCTAGCTTCTTCAGCTATACAGCTAGCTTCTTCAGCTATACAGCTAGCTTCTTCAGCTATACAGCTAGCTTCTTCAGCTATACAGCTAGCTTCTTCAGCTATACAGCTAGCTTCTTCAGCTATACAGCTAGCTTCTTCAGCTATACAGCTAGCTTCTTCAGCTATACAGCTAGCTTCTTCAGCTATACAGCTAGCTTCTTCAGCTATACAGCTAGCTTCTTCAGCTATACAGCTAGCTTCTTCAGCTATACAGCTAGCTTCTTCAGCTATACAGCTAGCTTCTTCAGCTATACAGCTAGCTTCTTCAGCTATACAGCTAGCTTCTTCAGCTATACAGCTAGCTTCTTCAGCTATACAGCTAGCTTCTTCAGCTATACAGCTAGCTTCTTCAGCTATACAGCTAGCTTCTTCAGCTATACAGCTAGCTTCTTCAGCTATACAGCTAGCTTCTTCAGCTATACAGCTAGCTTCTTCAGCTATACAGCTAGCTTCTTCAGCTATACAGCTAGCTTCTTCAGCTATACAGCTAGCTTCTTCAGCTATACAGCTAGCTTCTTCAGCTATACAGCTAGCTTCTTCAGCTATACAGCTAGCTTCTTCAGCTATACAGCTAGCTTCTTCAGCTATACAGCTAGCTTCTTCAGCTATACAGCTAGCTTCTTCAGCTATACAGCTAGCTTCTTCAGCTATACAGCTAGCTTCTTCAGCTATACAGCTAGCTTCTTCAGCTATACAGCTAGCTTCTTCAGCTATACAGCTAGCTTCTTCAGCTATACAGCTAGCTTCTTCAGCTATACAGCTAGCTTCTTCAGCTATACAGCTAGCTTCTTCAGCTATACAGCTAGCTTCTTCAGCTATACAGCTAGCTTCTTCAGCTATACAGCTAGCTTCTTCAGCTATACAGCTAGCTTCTTCAGCTATACAGCTAGCTTCTTCAGCTATACAGCTAGCTTCTTCAGCTATACAGCTAGCTTCTTCAGCTATACAGCTAGCTTCTTCAGCTATACAGCTAGCTTCTTCAGCTATACAGCTAGCTTCTTCAGCTATACAGCTAGCTTCTTCAGCTATACAGCTAGCTTCTTCAGCTATACAGCTAGCTTCTTCAGCTATACAGCTAGCTTCTTCAGCTATACAGCTAGCTTCTTCAGCTATACAGCTAGCTTCTTCAGCTATACAGCTAGCTTCTTCAGCTATACAGCTAGCTTCTTCAGCTATACAGCTAGCTTCTTCAGCTATACAGCTAGCTTCTTCAGCTATACAGCTAGCTTCTTCAGCTATACAGCTAGCTTCTTCAGCTATACAGCTAGCTTCTTCAGCTATACAGCTAGCTTCTTCAGCTATACAGCTAGCTTCTTCAGCTATACAGCTAGCTTCTTCAGCTATACAGCTAGCTTCTTCAGCTATACAGCTAGCTTCTTCAGCTATACAGCTAGCTTCTTCAGCTATACAGCTAGCTTCTTCAGCTATACAGCTAGCTTCTTCAGCTATACAGCTAGCTTCTTCAGCTATACAGCTAGCTTCTTCAGCTATACAGCTAGCTTCTTCAGCTATACAGCTAGCTTCTTCAGCTATACAGCTAGCTTCTTCAGCTATACAGCTAGCTTCTTCAGCTATACAGCTAGCTTCTTCAGCTATACAGCTAGCTTCTTCAGCTATACAGCTAGCTTCTTCAGCTATACAGCTAGCTTCTTCAGCTATACAGCTAGCTTCTTCAGCTATACAGCTAGCTTCTTCAGCTATACAGCTAGCTTCTTCAGCTATACAGCTAGCTTCTTCAGCTATACAGCTAGCTTCTTCAGCTATACAGCTAGCTTCTTCAGCTATACAGCTAGCTTCTTCAGCTATACAGCTAGCTTCTTCAGCTATACAGCTAGCTTCTTCAGCTATACAGCTAGCTTCTTCAGCTATACAGCTAGCTTCTTCAGCTATACAGCTAGCTTCTTCAGCTATACAGCTAGCTTCTTCAGCTATACAGCTAGCTTCTTCAGCTATACAGCTAGCTTCTTCAGCTATACAGCTAGCTTCTTCAGCTATACAGCTAGCTTCTTCAGCTATACAGCTAGCTTCTTCAGCTATACAGCTAGCTTCTTCAGCTATACAGCTAGCTTCTTCAGCTATACAGCTAGCTTCTTCAGCTATACAGCTAGCTTCTTCAGCTATACAGCTAGCTTCTTCAGCTATACAGCTAGCTTCTTCAGCTATACAGCTAGCTTCTTCAGCTATACAGCTAGCTTCTTCAGCTATACAGCTAGCTTCTTCAGCTATACAGCTAGCTTCTTCAGCTATACAGCTAGCTTCTTCAGCTATACAGCTAGCTTCTTCAGCTATACAGCTAGCTTCTTCAGCTATACAGCTAGCTTCTTCAGCTATACAGCTAGCTTCTTCAGCTATACAGCTAGCTTCTTCAGCTATACAGCTAGCTTCTTCAGCTATACAGCTAGCTTCTTCAGCTATACAGCTAGCTTCTTCAGCTATACAGCTAGCTTCTTCAGCTATACAGCTAGCTTCTTCAGCTATACAGCTAGCTTCTTCAGCTATACAGCTAGCTTCTTCAGCTATACAGCTAGCTTCTTCAGCTATACAGCTAGCTTCTTCAGCTATACAGCTAGCTTCTTCAGCTATACAGCTAGCTTCTTCAGCTATACAGCTAGCTTCTTCAGCTATACAGCTAGCTTCTTCAGCTATACAGCTAGCTTCTTCAGCTATACAGCTAGCTTCTTCAGCTATACAGCTAGCTTCTTCAGCTATACAGCTAGCTTCTTCAGCTATACAGCTAGCTTCTTCAGCTATACAGCTAGCTTCTTCAGCTATACAGCTAGCTTCTTCAGCTATACAGCTAGCTTCTTCAGCTATACAGCTAGCTTCTTCAGCTATACAGCTAGCTTCTTCAGCTATACAGCTAGCTTCTTCAGCTATACAGCTAGCTTCTTCAGCTATACAGCTAGCTTCTTCAGCTATACAGCTAGCTTCTTCAGCTATACAGCTAGCTTCTTCAGCTATACAGCTAGCTTCTTCAGCTATACAGCTAGCTTCTTCAGCTATACAGCTAGCTTCTTCAGCTATACAGCTAGCTTCTTCAGCTATACAGCTAGCTTCTTCAGCTATACAGCTAGCTTCTTCAGCTATACAGCTAGCTTCTTCAGCTATACAGCTAGCTTCTTCAGCTATACAGCTAGCTTCTTCAGCTATACAGCTAGCTTCTTCAGCTATACAGCTAGCTTCTTCAGCTATACAGCTAGCTTCTTCAGCTATACAGCTAGCTTCTTCAGCTATACAGCTAGCTTCTTCAGCTATACAGCTAGCTTCTTCAGCTATACAGCTAGCTTCTTCAGCTATACAGCTAGCTTCTTCAGCTATACAGCTAGCTTCTTCAGCTATACAGCTAGCTTCTTCAGCTATACAGCTAGCTTCTTCAGCTATACAGCTAGCTTCTTCAGCTATACAGCTAGCTTCTTCAGCTATACAGCTAGCTTCTTCAGCTATACAGCTAGCTTCTTCAGCTATACAGCTAGCTTCTTCAGCTATACAGCTAGCTTCTTCAGCTATACAGCTAGCTTCTTCAGCTATACAGCTAGCTTCTTCAGCTATACAGCTAGCTTCTTCAGCTATACAGCTAGCTTCTTCAGCTATACAGCTAGCTTCTTCAGCTATACAGCTAGCTTCTTCAGCTATACAGCTAGCTTCTTCAGCTATACAGCTAGCTTCTTCAGCTATACAGCTAGCTTCTTCAGCTATACAGCTAGCTTCTTCAGCTATACAGCTAGCTTCTTCAGCTATACAGCTAGCTTCTTCAGCTATACAGCTAGCTTCTTCAGCTATACAGCTAGCTTCTTCAGCTATACAGCTAGCTTCTTCAGCTATACAGCTAGCTTCTTCAGCTATACAGCTAGCTTCTTCAGCTATACAGCTAGCTTCTTCAGCTATACAGCTAGCTTCTTCAGCTATACAGCTAGCTTCTTCAGCTATACAGCTAGCTTCTTCAGCTATACAGCTAGCTTCTTCAGCTATACAGCTAGCTTCTTCAGCTATACAGCTAGCTTCTTCAGCTATACAGCTAGCTTCTTCAGCTATACAGCTAGCTTCTTCAGCTATACAGCTAGCTTCTTCAGCTATACAGCTAGCTTCTTCAGCTATACAGCTAGCTTCTTCAGCTATACAGCTAGCTTCTTCAGCTATACAGCTAGCTTCTTCAGCTATACAGCTAGCTTCTTCAGCTATACAGCTAGCTTCTTCAGCTATACAGCTAGCTTCTTCAGCTATACAGCTAGCTTCTTCAGCTATACAGCTAGCTTCTTCAGCTATACAGCTAGCTTCTTCAGCTATACAGCTAGCTTCTTCAGCTATACAGCTAGCTTCTTCAGCTATACAGCTAGCTTCTTCAGCTATACAGCTAGCTTCTTCAGCTATACAGCTAGCTTCTTCAGCTATACAGCTAGCTTCTTCAGCTATACAGCTAGCTTCTTCAGCTATACAGCTAGCTTCTTCAGCTATACAGCTAGCTTCTTCAGCTATACAGCTAGCTTCTTCAGCTATACAGCTAGCTTCTTCAGCTATACAGCTAGCTTCTTCAGCTATACAGCTAGCTTCTTCAGCTATACAGCTAGCTTCTTCAGCTATACAGCTAGCTTCTTCAGCTATACAGCTAGCTTCTTCAGCTATACAGCTAGCTTCTTCAGCTATACAGCTAGCTTCTTCAGCTATACAGCTAGCTTCTTCAGCTATACAGCTAGCTTCTTCAGCTATACAGCTAGCTTCTTCAGCTATACAGCTAGCTTCTTCAGCTATACAGCTAGCTTCTTCAGCTATACAGCTAGCTTCTTCAGCTATACAGCTAGCTTCTTCAGCTATACAGCTAGCTTCTTCAGCTATACAGCTAGCTTCTTCAGCTATACAGCTAGCTTCTTCAGCTATACAGCTAGCTTCTTCAGCTATACAGCTAGCTTCTTCAGCTATACAGCTAGCTTCTTCAGCTATACAGCTAGCTTCTTCAGCTATACAGCTAGCTTCTTCAGCTATACAGCTAGCTTCTTCAGCTATACAGCTAGCTTCTTCAGCTATACAGCTAGCTTCTTCAGCTATACAGCTAGCTTCTTCAGCTATACAGCTAGCTTCTTCAGCTATACAGCTAGCTTCTTCAGCTATACAGCTAGCTTCTTCAGCTATACAGCTAGCTTCTTCAGCTATACAGCTAGCTTCTTCAGCTATACAGCTAGCTTCTTCAGCTATACAGCTAGCTTCTTCAGCTATACAGCTAGCTTCTTCAGCTATACAGCTAGCTTCTTCAGCTATACAGCTAGCTTCTTCAGCTATACAGCTAGCTTCTTCAGCTATACAGCTAGCTTCTTCAGCTATACAGCTAGCTTCTTCAGCTATACAGCTAGCTTCTTCAGCTATACAGCTAGCTTCTTCAGCTATACAGCTAGCTTCTTCAGCTATACAGCTAGCTTCTTCAGCTATACAGCTAGCTTCTTCAGCTATACAGCTAGCTTCTTCAGCTATACAGCTAGCTTCTTCAGCTATACAGCTAGCTTCTTCAGCTATACAGCTAGCTTCTTCAGCTATACAGCTAGCTTCTTCAGCTATACAGCTAGCTTCTTCAGCTATACAGCTAGCTTCTTCAGCTATACAGCTAGCTTCTTCAGCTATACAGCTAGCTTCTTCAGCTATACAGCTAGCTTCTTCAGCTATACAGCTAGCTTCTTCAGCTATACAGCTAGCTTCTTCAGCTATACAGCTAGCTTCTTCAGCTATACAGCTAGCTTCTTCAGCTATACAGCTAGCTTCTTCAGCTATACAGCTAGCTTCTTCAGCTATACAGCTAGCTTCTTCAGCTATACAGCTAGCTTCTTCAGCTATACAGCTAGCTTCTTCAGCTATACAGCTAGCTTCTTCAGCTATACAGCTAGCTTCTTCAGCTATACAGCTAGCTTCTTCAGCTATACAGCTAGCTTCTTCAGCTATACAGCTAGCTTCTTCAGCTATACAGCTAGCTTCTTCAGCTATACAGCTAGCTTCTTCAGCTATACAGCTAGCTTCTTCAGCTATACAGCTAGCTTCTTCAGCTATACAGCTAGCTTCTTCAGCTATACAGCTAGCTTCTTCAGCTATACAGCTAGCTTCTTCAGCTATACAGCTAGCTTCTTCAGCTATACAGCTAGCTTCTTCAGCTATACAGCTAGCTTCTTCAGCTATACAGCTAGCTTCTTCAGCTATACAGCTAGCTTCTTCAGCTATACAGCTAGCTTCTTCAGCTATACAGCTAGCTTCTTCAGCTATACAGCTAGCTTCTTCAGCTATACAGCTAGCTTCTTCAGCTATACAGCTAGCTTCTTCAGCTATACAGCTAGCTTCTTCAGCTATACAGCTAGCTTCTTCAGCTATACAGCTAGCTTCTTCAGCTATACAGCTAGCTTCTTCAGCTATACAGCTAGCTTCTTCAGCTATACAGCTAGCTTCTTCAGCTATACAGCTAGCTTCTTCAGCTATACAGCTAGCTTCTTCAGCTATACAGCTAGCTTCTTCAGCTATACAGCTAGCTTCTTCAGCTATACAGCTAGCTTCTTCAGCTATACAGCTAGCTTCTTCAGCTATACAGCTAGCTTCTTCAGCTATACAGCTAGCTTCTTCAGCTATACAGCTAGCTTCTTCAGCTATACAGCTAGCTTCTTCAGCTATACAGCTAGCTTCTTCAGCTATACAGCTAGCTTCTTCAGCTATACAGCTAGCTTCTTCAGCTATACAGCTAGCTTCTTCAGCTATACAGCTAGCTTCTTCAGCTATACAGCTAGCTTCTTCAGCTATACAGCTAGCTTCTTCAGCTATACAGCTAGCTTCTTCAGCTATACAGCTAGCTTCTTCAGCTATACAGCTAGCTTCTTCAGCTATACAGCTAGCTTCTTCAGCTATACAGCTAGCTTCTTCAGCTATACAGCTAGCTTCTTCAGCTATACAGCTAGCTTCTTCAGCTATACAGCTAGCTTCTTCAGCTATACAGCTAGCTTCTTCAGCTATACAGCTAGCTTCTTCAGCTATACAGCTAGCTTCTTCAGCTATACAGCTAGCTTCTTCAGCTATACAGCTAGCTTCTTCAGCTATACAGCTAGCTTCTTCAGCTATACAGCTAGCTTCTTCAGCTATACAGCTAGCTTCTTCAGCTATACAGCTAGCTTCTTCAGCTATACAGCTAGCTTCTTCAGCTATACAGCTAGCTTCTTCAGCTATACAGCTAGCTTCTTCAGCTATACAGCTAGCTTCTTCAGCTATACAGCTAGCTTCTTCAGCTATACAGCTAGCTTCTTCAGCTATACAGCTAGCTTCTTCAGCTATACAGCTAGCTTCTTCAGCTATACAGCTAGCTTCTTCAGCTATACAGCTAGCTTCTTCAGCTATACAGCTAGCTTCTTCAGCTATACAGCTAGCTTCTTCAGCTATACAGCTAGCTTCTTCAGCTATACAGCTAGCTTCTTCAGCTATACAGCTAGCTTCTTCAGCTATACAGCTAGCTTCTTCAGCTATACAGCTAGCTTCTTCAGCTATACAGCTAGCTTCTTCAGCTATACAGCTAGCTTCTTCAGCTATACAGCTAGCTTCTTCAGCTATACAGCTAGCTTCTTCAGCTATACAGCTAGCTTCTTCAGCTATACAGCTAGCTTCTTCAGCTATACAGCTAGCTTCTTCAGCTATACAGCTAGCTTCTTCAGCTATACAGCTAGCTTCTTCAGCTATACAGCTAGCTTCTTCAGCTATACAGCTAGCTTCTTCAGCTATACAGCTAGCTTCTTCAGCTATACAGCTAGCTTCTTCAGCTATACAGCTAGCTTCTTCAGCTATACAGCTAGCTTCTTCAGCTATACAGCTAGCTTCTTCAGCTATACAGCTAGCTTCTTCAGCTATACAGCTAGCTTCTTCAGCTATACAGCTAGCTTCTTCAGCTATACAGCTAGCTTCTTCAGCTATACAGCTAGCTTCTTCAGCTATACAGCTAGCTTCTTCAGCTATACAGCTAGCTTCTTCAGCTATACAGCTAGCTTCTTCAGCTATACAGCTAGCTTCTTCAGCTATACAGCTAGCTTCTTCAGCTATACAGCTAGCTTCTTCAGCTATACAGCTAGCTTCTTCAGCTATACAGCTAGCTTCTTCAGCTATACAGCTAGCTTCTTCAGCTATACAGCTAGCTTCTTCAGCTATACAGCTAGCTTCTTCAGCTATACAGCTAGCTTCTTCAGCTATACAGCTAGCTTCTTCAGCTATACAGCTAGCTTCTTCAGCTATACAGCTAGCTTCTTCAGCTATACAGCTAGCTTCTTCAGCTATACAGCTAGCTTCTTCAGCTATACAGCTAGCTTCTTCAGCTATACAGCTAGCTTCTTCAGCTATACAGCTAGCTTCTTCAGCTATACAGCTAGCTTCTTCAGCTATACAGCTAGCTTCTTCAGCTATACAGCTAGCTTCTTCAGCTATACAGCTAGCTTCTTCAGCTATACAGCTAGCTTCTTCAGCTATACAGCTAGCTTCTTCAGCTATACAGCTAGCTTCTTCAGCTATACAGCTAGCTTCTTCAGCTATACAGCTAGCTTCTTCAGCTATACAGCTAGCTTCTTCAGCTATACAGCTAGCTTCTTCAGCTATACAGCTAGCTTCTTCAGCTATACAGCTAGCTTCTTCAGCTATACAGCTAGCTTCTTCAGCTATACAGCTAGCTTCTTCAGCTATACAGCTAGCTTCTTCAGCTATACAGCTAGCTTCTTCAGCTATACAGCTAGCTTCTTCAGCTATACAGCTAGCTTCTTCAGCTATACAGCTAGCTTCTTCAGCTATACAGCTAGCTTCTTCAGCTATACAGCTAGCTTCTTCAGCTATACAGCTAGCTTCTTCAGCTATACAGCTAGCTTCTTCAGCTATACAGCTAGCTTCTTCAGCTATACAGCTAGCTTCTTCAGCTATACAGCTAGCTTCTTCAGCTATACAGCTAGCTTCTTCAGCTATACAGCTAGCTTCTTCAGCTATACAGCTAGCTTCTTCAGCTATACAGCTAGCTTCTTCAGCTATACAGCTAGCTTCTTCAGCTATACAGCTAGCTTCTTCAGCTATACAGCTAGCTTCTTCAGCTATACAGCTAGCTTCTTCAGCTATACAGCTAGCTTCTTCAGCTATACAGCTAGCTTCTTCAGCTATACAGCTAGCTTCTTCAGCTATACAGCTAGCTTCTTCAGCTATACAGCTAGCTTCTTCAGCTATACAGCTAGCTTCTTCAGCTATACAGCTAGCTTCTTCAGCTATACAGCTAGCTTCTTCAGCTATACAGCTAGCTTCTTCAGCTATACAGCTAGCTTCTTCAGCTATACAGCTAGCTTCTTCAGCTATACAGCTAGCTTCTTCAGCTATACAGCTAGCTTCTTCAGCTATACAGCTAGCTTCTTCAGCTATACAGCTAGCTTCTTCAGCTATACAGCTAGCTTCTTCAGCTATACAGCTAGCTTCTTCAGCTATACAGCTAGCTTCTTCAGCTATACAGCTAGCTTCTTCAGCTATACAGCTAGCTTCTTCAGCTATACAGCTAGCTTCTTCAGCTATACAGCTAGCTTCTTCAGCTATACAGCTAGCTTCTTCAGCTATACAGCTAGCTTCTTCAGCTATACAGCTAGCTTCTTCAGCTATACAGCTAGCTTCTTCAGCTATACAGCTAGCTTCTTCAGCTATACAGCTAGCTTCTTCAGCTATACAGCTAGCTTCTTCAGCTATACAGCTAGCTTCTTCAGCTATACAGCTAGCTTCTTCAGCTATACAGCTAGCTTCTTCAGCTATACAGCTAGCTTCTTCAGCTATACAGCTAGCTTCTTCAGCTATACAGCTAGCTTCTTCAGCTATACAGCTAGCTTCTTCAGCTATACAGCTAGCTTCTTCAGCTATACAGCTAGCTTCTTCAGCTATACAGCTAGCTTCTTCAGCTATACAGCTAGCTTCTTCAGCTATACAGCTAGCTTCTTCAGCTATACAGCTAGCTTCTTCAGCTATACAGCTAGCTTCTTCAGCTATACAGCAAGCTTCTTCAGCTATACAGCAAGCTTCTTCAGCTATACAGCTAGCTTCTTCAGCTATACAGCTAGCTTCTTCAGCTATACAGCAAGTGGTGGCGGGGGAGAAATTGCGTGTCCTGGGCATGGTGGCGCACGATCTTTGGCGTTTCAAAACATCTCTTTTATCACGTGAACTTGCATGTCCAGGGCATGGTGGCGCACGATCTTTAGCTAAAACCTTCAGGCGAATTCAAGCTTGCTGCTGATCGAACCGTTTCAACTCTGGGCATGATGGCGCACGAGCTTTCTCCCGGCCACCGCTTGCTGCAGCAGCAGGGGCTGTCTTTCAGTGCTGCTCCCATCCCCCCAACCCCTTGCCCCCTTTCCCCCCACGCCCACCATTCCCTCTTTCCCAAAGCAGCTTCTTCAGCTATGCCCTGGACACGCGCATTGCTCCGAGGCACCGCCTGTTGCAGCAACAAGGGCTGTCGTTCAGCCTCAGGCACATGTTGTGCTGCTCTGATGAGCTGTTTCTTGAGCGGGTTAAATGGGCGCTGGAGGGGAGAGAGGAGGGTGGGAGTGAAGAGGGAAGTGGTTTGGAAGGAGAAGAGGAAGGGGAACAAAGGGAGGAATCAATGGAGGAGGGGGGAGAGGAGGAAGATGGGGAAAGAAGGGTGGAGGGGAAGAGAGCAGGCTCAGGTTAGTGTGGTGGAGAGTTCAGGAGGAGACACAAGCTACCGGTATGCTGGAGACACAAGGATGCACTATTTCTGTTACGTCTCAAATCCCAGGGCAGTGTGATGGAGAGTTGAGCAGGAGACACAAGCTATGCTGCTCTGATGCGCTGCTTCTGGGACCAGGTTTAGGGTGCTGAAGGAATCGTTGTTACTGGGCTTGATTACTGTCTGTCACGTGATTCTCTCTGTATGTAACATCGCAACAGTATCTAAAAACGACTCTTCTCACCCCTGCATTTTTCAAGGCTGTGACATCCAAACAGCAAGCGCATTTGCTTGCATCACTAATGATATTTCATGAACTTTGCACATCAATATTATTTTCTTGTGTAAGTCCCTCTCTCACTGTGGAAGAGACGTAGGTAGGTATATCGTGTACATCAATCCAAACACCAACCAGCCCACTCTCTCTTGATGTCTCCATTCTAAAGAGACGTACGAGCAACAAGAATCAGCATCAAGTCCGGCCAGCCCAGTTTCTGTTTCGCTTCATCTTGGCCTGCATCCTGTTTATCTTCTCCTTGCCCTTCTCTAAGGAATGGTTCTTCAATCAGTACTAACAAGAATGCAGATCTCCATCAATCCAGCGACCGGCCAGCCAGCTCACTCTCTGTTGCGCTTCTTCATCTCAGCTTGCATCTTGTTGACCTTCTCCTTGTCCTTCTCCAATAGAGAGTTATGCACCGCAAAGGGTACTAAACACCCAGTGGAACTCCTTCAAACATCCTCCATACCGATCCAAATCAGTCCAGTGACCGGCCAGCCCACTCCCTGATCCTTCTCTTCATCTTAGCTTGCATCTTGTTGAACTTCTCCTTGCCCTTCTCCAGCAGCGGATCGTGCACCGCGTACTGATCCGGGTCATCATTTCTAAGCATCTCGTCCTGATGGAGTCAAGCAAGGAACCATACAAGGATTAGCAAAAAGAAACGAGAGGAGACTTGGGATATCAAGCACCGCATACTGGTCCGGGCCGTCGTTGCGAAGCATCTCGTCCTGATGGTGTGAAGCAAGGGACACATGAAGCGCATACGATGAGCAAGAAGCAGACAGTGTCTTTTGAGGAGCCCCAAGAGACATGCAGAAGCAGAAGCAGCAACAGGGAAGAAGAGAAAGAGTGTGAAGCTGGAATATCCATCAGAGGAACAGCAACAGTAACCAGCAAAGCAGGAGCGACAGCAAGAAGAGAGCAAGTGTCAGGAATAAGGGCGGAGAAAAACAAAAATCATTCCCTCCTAGTTCCAACACCAAAAGCATTATCCGCTTGTTCCTCTTCGCTTGGCAATTCAACCTGTGAGCCATTTAATCCAATCCATCCCCACCTCCCTCCTCTTGCTGTGAGATGCGCCCCCACCCCACCACCCCACCACCCGCACCCCCATACCCCTACACCCCCACAATCCCGACTCAGTACACCATCTGCAACTCACCCGCTTGTTTCTTTTCACTTCAAACTTCAACCTGTGAGCCATCCAGTCCAATCCACCAGCACCCCCCTCCTCTCCTTCCTCCTCCTCTCCCTCCCTCCCACACATCCTGCCTTGCCTTCCCCCCTGGCCATATGCTGCTCTGGCCCCTTCCTTGCAAATCCGACGACCCTCGCTGTCTGCTGCCCTCCTTGCTGCTGCTCCCGT
>CANIUD010000686.1:1200000-1503360 GCA_947470075.1 Closterium sp. Yama58-4 | reverse complement strand
TAGCTTCTTCAGCTATACAGCTAGCTTCTTCAGCTATACAGCTAGCTTCTTCAGCTATACAGCTAGCTTCTTCAGCTATACAGCTAGCTTCTTCAGCTATACAGCTAGCTTCTTCAGCTATACAGCTAGCTTCTTCAGCTATACAGCTAGCTTCTTCAGCTATACAGCTAGCTTCTTCAGCTATACAGCAAGCTTCTTCAGCTATACAGCTAGCTTCTTCAGCTATACAGCTAGCTTCTTCAGCTATACAGCTAGCTTCTTCAGCTATACAGCTAGCTTCTTCAGCTATACAGCTAGCTTCTTCAGCTATACAGCTAGCTTCTTCAGCTATACAGCTAGCTTCTTCAGCTATACAGCTAGCTTCTTCAGCTATACAGCTAGCTTCTTCAGCTATACAGCTAGCTTCTTCAGCTATACAGCTAGCTTCTTCAGCTATACAGCTAGCTTCTTCAGCTATACAGCTAGCTTCTTCAGCTATACGCTAGCTTCTCAGCATACAGCTAGCTTCTTCAGCTATACAGCAAGCTTCTTCAGCTATACAGCTAGCTTCTTCAGCTATACAGCTAGCTTCTTCAGCTATACAGCTAGCTTCTTCAGCTATACAGCTAGCTTCTTCAGCTATACAGCTAGCTTCTTCAGCTATACAGCTAGCTTCTTCAGCTATACAGCTAGCTTCTTCAGCTATACAGCTAGCTTCTTCAGCTATACAGCTAGCTTCTTCAGCTATACAGCTAGCTTCTTCAGCTATACAGCTAGCTTCTTCAGCTATACAGCTAGCTTCTTCAGCTATACAGCTAGCTTCTTCAGCTATACAGCTAGCTTCTTCAGCTATACAGCTAGCTTCTTCAGCTATACAGCAGCTTCTTCAGCTTACAGTAGCTTCTTCAGCTATACAGCTAGCTTCTTCAGCTATACAGCTAGCTTCTTCAGCTATACAGCTAGCTTCTTCAGCTATACAGCAAGCTTCTTCAGCTATACAGCTAGCTTCTTCAGCTATACAGCTAGCTTCTTCAGCTATACAGCTAGCTTCTTCAGCTATACAGCTAGCTTCTTCAGCTATACAGCTAGCTTCTTCAGCTATACAGCTAGCTTCTTCAGCTATACAGCTAGCTTCTTCAGCTATACAGCTAGCTTCTTCAGCTATACCAGCTAGCTTCTTCAGCTTTTACAGCAAGCTTCTTCAGCTATACAGCTAGCTTCTTCAGCTATACAGCTAGCTTCTTCAGCTATACAGCTAGCTTCTTCAGCTATACAGCTAGCTTCTTCAGCTATACAGCAAGCTTCTTCAGCTATACAGCTAGCTTCTTCAGCTATACAGCTAGCTTCTTCAGCTATACAGCTAGCTTCTTCAGCTATACAGCTAGCTTCTTCAGCTATACAGCTAGCTTCTTCAGCTATACAGCTAGCTTCTTCAGCTATACAGCTAGCTTCTTCAGCTATACAGCTAGCTTCTTCAGCTATACAGCTAGCTTCTTCAGCTATACAGCTAGCTTCTTCAGCTATACAGCTAGCTTCTTCAGCTATACAGCTAGCTTCTTCAGCTATACAGCTAGCTTCTTCAGCTATACAGCTAGCTTCTTCAGCTATACAGCTAGCTTCTTCAGCTATACAGCTAGCTTCTTCAGCTATACAGCTAGCTTCTTCAGCTATACAGCTAGCTTCTTCAGCTATACAGCTAGCTTCTTCAGCTATACAGCTAGCTTCTTCAGCTATACAGCTAGCTTCTTCAGCTATACAGCTAGCTTCTTCAGCTATACAGCTAGCTTCTTCAGCTATACAGCTAGCTTCTTCAGCTATACAGCTAGCTTCTTCAGCTATACAGCTAGCTTCTTCAGCTATACAGCTAGCTTCTTCAGCTATACAGCTAGCTTCTTCAGCTATACAGCTAGCTTCTTCAGCTATACAGCTAGCTTCTTCAGCTATACAGCTAGCTTCTTCAGCTATACAGCTAGCTTCTTCAGCTATACAGCTAGCTTCTTCAGCTATACAGCTAGCTTCTTCAGCTATACAGCTAGCTTCTTCAGCTATACAGCTAGCTTCTTCAGCTATACAGCTAGCTTCTTCAGCTATACAGCTAGCTTCTTCAGCTATACAGCTAGCTTCTTCAGCTATACAGCTAGCTTCTTCAGCTATACAGCTAGCTTCTTCAGCTATACAGCTAGCTTCTTCAGCTATACAGCTAGCTTCTTCAGCTATACAGCTAGCTTCTTCAGCTATACAGCTAGCTTCTTCAGCTATACAGCTAGCTTCTTCAGCTATACAGCTAGCTTCTTCAGCTATACAGCTAGCTTCTTCAGCTATACAGCTAGCTTCTTCAGCTATACAGCTAGCTTCTTCAGCTATACAGCTAGCTTCTTCAGCTATACAGCTAGCTTCTTCAGCTATACAGCTAGCTTCTTCAGCTATACAGCTAGCTTCTTCAGCTATACAGCTAGCTTCTTCAGCTATACAGCTAGCTTCTTCAGCTATACAGCTAGCTTCTTCAGCTATACAGCTAGCTTCTTCAGCTATACAGCTAGCTTCTTCAGCTATACAGCTAGCTTCTTCAGCTATACAGCTAGCTTCTTCAGCTATACAGCTAGCTTCTTCAGCTATACAGCTAGCTTCTTCAGCTATACAGCTAGCTTCTTCAGCTATACAGCTAGCTTCTTCAGCTATACAGCTAGCTTCTTCAGCTATACAGCTAGCTTCTTCAGCTATACAGCTAGCTTCTTCAGCTATACAGCTAGCTTCTTCAGCTATACAGCTAGCTTCTTCAGCTATACAGCTAGCTTCTTCAGCTATACAGCTAGCTTCTTCAGCTATACAGCTAGCTTCTTCAGCTATACAGCTAGCTTCTTCAGCTATACAGCTAGCTTCTTCAGCTATACAGCTAGCTTCTTCAGCTATACAGCTAGCTTCTTCAGCTATACAGCTAGCTTCTTCAGCTATACAGCTAGCTTCTTCAGCTATACAGCTAGCTTCTTCAGCTATACAGCTAGCTTCTTCAGCTATACAGCTAGCTTCTTCAGCTATACAGCTAGCTTCTTCAGCTATACAGCTAGCTTCTTCAGCTATACAGCTAGCTTCTTCAGCTATACAGCTAGCTTCTTCAGCTATACAGCTAGCTTCTTCAGCTATACAGCTAGCTTCTTCAGCTATACAGCTAGCTTCTTCAGCTATACAGCTAGCTTCTTCAGCTATACAGCTAGCTTCTTCAGCTATACAGCTAGCTTCTTCAGCTATACAGCTAGCTTCTTCAGCTATACAGCTAGCTTCTTCAGCTATACAGCTAGCTTCTTCAGCTATACAGCTAGCTTCTTCAGCTTAGCTTCTTCAGCTTAGCTTCTTCAGCTATACAGCTAGCTTCTTCAGCTATACAGCTAGCTTCTTCAGCTATACAGCTAGCTTCTTCAGCTATACAGCTAGCTTCTTCAGCTATACAGCTAGCTTCTTCAGCTATACAGCTAGCTTCTTCAGCTATACAGCTAGCTTCTTCAGCTATACAGCTAGCTTCTTCAGCTATACAGCTAGCTTCTTCAGCTATACAGCTAGCTTCTTCAGCTATACAGCTAGCTTCTTCAGCTATACAGCTAGCTTCTTCAGCTATACAGCTAGCTTCTTCAGCTATACAGCTAGCTTCTTCAGCTATACAGCTAGCTTCTTCAGCTATACAGCTAGCTTCTTCAGCTATACAGCTAGCTTCTTCAGCTATACAGCTAGCTTCTTCAGCTATACAGCTAGCTTCTTCAGCTATACAGCTAGCTTCTTCAGCTATACAGCTAGCTTCTTCAGCTATACAGCTAGCTTCTTCAGCTATACAGCTAGCTTCTTCAGCTATACAGCAAGCTTCTTCAGCTATACAGCTAGCTTCTTCAGCTATACAGCTAGCTTCTTCAGCTATACAGCTAGCTTTTTTATAGCTTCTTCAGCTATACAGCTAGCTTCTTCAGCTATACAGCTAGCTTCTTCAGCTATACAGCTAGCTTCTTCAGCTATACAGCTAGCTTCTTCAGCTATACAGCTAGCTTCTTCAGCTATACAGCTAGCTTCTTCAGCTATACAGCTAGCTTCTTCAGCTATACAGCAAGCTTCTTCAGCTATACAGCTAGCTTCTTCAGCTATACAGCTAGCTTCTTCAGCTATACAGCTAGCTTCTTCAGCTATACAGCTAGCTTCTTCAGCTATACAGCTAGCTTCTTCAGCTATACAGCTAGCTTCTTCAGCTATACAGCTAGCTTCTTCAGCTATACAGCTAGCTTCTTCAGCTATACAGCTAGCTTCTTCAGCTATACAGCTAGCTTCTTCAGCTATACAGCTAGCTTCTTCAGCTATACAGCTAGCTTCTTCAGCTATACAGCTAGCTTCTTCAGCTATACAGCTAGCTTCTTCAGCTATACAGCTAGCTTCTTCAGCTATACAGCTAGCTTCTTCAGCTATACAGCTAGCTTCTTCAGCTATACAGCTAGCTTCTTCAGCTATACAGCTAGCTTCTTCAGCTATACAGCTAGCTTCTTCAGCTATACAGCTAGCTTCTTCAGCTATACAGCTAGCTTCTTCAGCTATACAGCTAGCTTCTTCAGCTATACAGCTAGCTTCTTCAGCTATACAGCTAGCTTCTTCAGCTATACAGCTAGCTTCTTCAGCTATACAGCTAGCTTCTTCAGCTATACAGCTAGCTTCTTCAGCTATACAGCTAGCTTCTTCAGCTATACAGCAAGCTTCTTCAGCTATACAGCTAGCTTCTTCAGCTATACAGCTAGCTTCTTCAGCTATACAGCAAGCTTCTTCAGCTATACAGCTAGCTTCTTCAGCTATACAGCTAGCTTCTTCAGCTATACAGCTAGCTTCTTCAGCTATACAGCTAGCTTCTTCAGCTATACAGCTAGCTTCTTCAGCTATACAGCTAGCTTCTTCAGCTATACAGCTAGCTTCTTCAGCTATACAGCTAGCTTCTTCAGCTATACAGCTAGCTTCTTCAGCTATACAGCTAGCTTCTTCAGCTATACAGCAAGCTTCTTCAGCTATACAGCTAGCTTCTTCAGCTATACAGCTAGCTTCTTCAGCTATACAGCTAGCTTCTTCAGCTATACAGCTAGCTTCTTCAGCTATACAGCTAGCTTCTTCAGCTATACAGCTAGCTTCTTCAGCTATACAGCTAGCTTCTTCAGCTATACAGCTAGCTTCTTCAGCTATACAGCTAGCTTCTTCAGCTATACAGCTAGCTTCTTCAGCTATACAGCTAGCTTCTTCAGCTATACAGCAAGCTTCTTCAGCTATACAGCTAGCTTCTTCAGCTATACAGCTAGCTTCTTCAGCTATACAGCTAGCTTCTTCAGCTATACAGCTAGCTTCTTCAGCTATACAGCTAGCTTCTTCAGCTATACAGCTAGCTTCTTCAGCTATACAGCTAGCTTCTTCAGCTATACAGCTAGCTTCTTCAGCTATACAGCTAGCTTCTTCAGCTATACAGCTAGCTTCTTCAGCTATACAGCTAGCTTCTTCAGCTATACAGCTAGCTTCTTCAGCTATACAGCTAGCTTCTTCAGCTATACAGCTAGCTTCTTCAGCTATACAGCTAGCTTCTTCAGCTATACAGCTAGCTTCTTCAGCTATACAGCTAGCTTCTTCAGCTATACAGCTAGCTTCTTCAGCTATACAGCTAGCTTCTTCAGCTATACAGCTAGCTTCTTCAGCTATACAGCTAGCTTCTTCAGCTATACAGCTAGCTTCTTCAGCTATACAGCTAGCTTCTTCAGCTATACAGCTAGCTTCTTCAGCTATACAGCTAGCTTCTTCAGCTATACAGCTAGCTTCTTCAGCTATACAGCTAGCTTCTTCAGCTATACAGCTAGCTTCTTCAGCTATACAGCTAGCTTCTTCAGCTATACAGCTAGCTTCTTCAGCTATACAGCTAGCTTCTTCAGCTATACAGCTAGCTTCTTCAGCTATACAGCTAGCTTCTTCAGCTATACAGCTAGCTTCTTCAGCTATACAGCTAGCTTCTTCAGCTATACAGCTAGCTTCTTCAGCTATACAGCTAGCTTCTTCAGCTATACAGCTAGCTTCTTCAGCTATACAGCTAGCTTCTTCAGCTATACAGCTAGCTTCTTCAGCTATACAGCTAGCTTCTTCAGCTATACAGCTAGCTTCTTCAGCTATACAGCTAGCTTCTTCAGCTATACAGCTAGCTTCTTCAGCTATACAGCTAGCTTCTTCAGCTATACAGCTAGCTTCTTCAGCTATACAGCTAGCTTCTTCAGCTATACAGCTAGCTTCTTCAGCTATACAGCTAGCTTCTTCAGCTATACAGCTAGCTTCTTCAGCTATACAGCTAGCTTCTTCAGCTATACAGCTAGCTTCTTCAGCTATACAGCTAGCTTCTTCAGCTATACAGCAAGCTTCTTCAGCTATACAGCTAGCTTCTTCAGCTATACAGCTAGCTTCTTCAGCTATACAGCTAGCTTCTTCAGCTATACAGCTAGCTTCTTCAGCTATACAGCTAGCTTCTTCAGCTATACAGCTAGCTTCTTCAGCTATACAGCTAGCTTCTTCAGCTATACAGCTAGCTTCTTCAGCTATACAGCTAGCTTCTTCAGCTATACAGCTAGCTTCTTCAGCTATACAGCAAGCTTCTTCAGCTATACAGCTAGCTTCTTCAGCTATACAGCTAGCTTCTTCAGCTATACAGCTAGCTTCTTCAGCTATACAGCTAGCTTCTTCAGCTATACAGCTAGCTTCTTCAGCTATACAGCTAGCTTCTTCAGCTATACAGCTAGCTTCTTCAGCTATACAGCAAGCTTCTTCAGCTATACAGCTAGCTTCTTCAGCTATACAGCTAGCTTCTTCAGCTATACAGCTAGCTTCTTCAGCTATACAGCTAGCTTCTTCAGCTATACAGCTAGCTTCTTCAGCTATACAGCTAGCTTCTTCAGCTATACAGCTAGCTTCTTCAGCTATACAGCTAGCTTCTTCAGCTATACAGCTAGCTTCTTCAGCTATACAGCAAGCTTCTTCAGCTATACAGCTAGCTTCTTCAGCTATACAGCTAGCTTCTTCAGCTATACAGCTAGCTTCTTCAGCTATACAGCTAGCTTCTTCAGCTATACAGCTAGCTTCTTCAGCTATACAGCTAGCTTCTTCAGCTATACAGCTAGCTTCTTCAGCTATACAGCTAGCTTCTTCAGCTATACAGCTAGCTTCTTCAGCTATACAGCTAGCTTCTTCAGCTATACAGCTAGCTTCTTCAGCTATACAGCTAGCTTCTTCAGCTATACAGCTAGCTTCTTCAGCTATACAGCTAGCTTCTTCAGCTATACAGCTAGCTTCTTCAGCTATACAGCTAGCTTCTTCAGCTATACAGCTAGCTTCTTCAGCTATACAGCTAGCTTCTTCAGCTATACAGCTAGCTTCTTCAGCTATACAGCTAGCTTCTTCAGCTATACAGCAAGCTTCTTCAGCTATACAGCAAGCTTCTTCAGCTATACAGCTAGCTTCTTCAGCTATACAGCTAGCTTCTTCAGCTATACAGCTAGCTTCTTCAGCTATACAGCTAGCTTCTTCAGCTATACAGCTAGCTTCTTCAGCTATACAGCTAGCTTCTTCAGCTATACAGCTAGCTTCTTCAGCTATACAGCTAGCTTCTTCAGCTATACAGCTAGCTTCTTCAGCTATACAGCTAGCTTCTTCAGCTATACAGCTAGCTTCTTCAGCTATACAGCTAGCTTCTTCAGCTATACAGCTAGCTTCTTCAGCTATACAGCTAGCTTCTTCAGCTATACAGCTAGCTTCTTCAGCTATACAGCTAGCTTCTTCAGCTATACAGCTAGCTTCTTCAGCTATACAGCTAGCTTCTTCAGCTATACAGCAAGCTTCTTCAGCTATACAGCTAGCTTCTTCAGCTATACAGCTAGCTTCTTCAGCTATACAGCTAGCTTCTTCAGCTATACAGCTAGCTTCTTCAGCTATACAGCTAGCTTCTTCAGCTATACAGCTAGCTTCTTCAGCTATACAGCTAGCTTCTTCAGCTATACAGCTAGCTTCTTCAGCTATACAGCTAGCTTCTTCAGCTATACAGCTAGCTTCTTCAGCTATACAGCTAGCTTCTTCAGCTATACAGCTAGCTTCTTCAGCTATACAGCTAGCTTCTTCAGCTATACAGCTAGCTTCTTCAGCTATACAGCTAGCTTCTTCAGCTATACAGCTAGCTTCTTCAGCTATACAGCTAGCTTCTTCAGCTATACAGCTAGCTTCTTCAGCTATACAGCTAGCTTCTTCAGCTATACAGCTAGCTTCTTCAGCTATACAGCTAGCTTCTTCAGCTATACAGCTAGCTTCTTCAGCTATACAGCTAGCTTCTTCAGCTATACAGCTAGCTTCTTCAGCTATACAGCTAGCTTCTTCAGCTATACAGCTAGCTTCTTCAGCTATACAGCTAGCTTCTTCAGCTATACAGCAAGCTTCTTCAGCTATACAGCAAGCTTCTTCAGCTATACAGCTAGCTTCTTCAGCTATACAGCAAGCTTCTTCAGCTATACAGCTAGCTTCTTCAGCTATACAGCTAGCTTCTTCAGCTATACAGCTAGCTTCTTCAGCTATACAGCTAGCTTCTTCAGCTATACAGCAAGCTTCTTCAGCTATACAGCTAGCTTCTTCAGCTATACAGCAAGCTTCTTCAGCTATACAGCTAGCTTCTTCAGCTATACAGCTAGCTTCTTCAGCTATACAGCTAGCTTCTTCAGCTATACAGCTAGCTTCTTCAGCTATACAGCAAGCTTCTTCAGCTATACAGCTAGCTTCTTCAGCTATACAGCTAGCTTCTTCAGCTATACAGCAAGCTTCTTCAGCTATACAGCTAGCTTCTTCAGCTATACAGCTAGCTTCTTCAGCTATACAGCTAGCTTCTTCAGCTATACAGCAAGCTTCTTCAGCTATACAGCTAGCTTCTTCAGCTATACAGCAAGCTTCTTCAGCTATACAGCTAGCTTCTTCAGCTATACAGCTAGCTTCTTCAGCTATACAGCTAGCTTCTTCAGCTATACAGCTAGCTTCTTCAGCTATACAGCAAGCTTCTTCAGCTATACAGCAAGCTTCTTCAGCTATACAGCTAGCTTCTTCAGCTATACAGCAAGCTTCTTCAGCTATACAGCTAGCTTCTTCAGCTATACAGCTAGCTTCTTCAGCTATACAGCTAGCTTCTTCAGCTATACAGCAAGCTTCTTCAGCTATACAGCTAGCTTCTTCAGCTATACAGCTAGCTTCTTCAGCTATACAGCTAGCTTCTTCAGCTATACAGCTAGCTTCTTCAGCTATACAGCTAGCTTCTTCAGCTATACAGCTAGCTTCTTCAGCTATACAGCAAGCTTCTTCAGCTATACAGCTAGCTTCTTCAGCTATACAGCAAGCTTCTTCAGCTATACAGCTAGCTTCTTCAGCTATACAGCTAGCTTCTTCAGCTATACAGCTAGCTTCTTCAGCTATACAGCTAGCTTCTTCAGCTATACAGCTAGCTTCTTCAGCTATACAGCTAGCTTCTTCAGCTATACAGCTAGCTTCTTCAGCTATACAGCAAGCTTCTTCAGCTATACAGCTAGCTTCTTCAGCTATACAGCAAGCTTCTTCAGCTATACAGCTAGCTTCTTCAGCTATACAGCTAGCTTCTTCAGCTATACAGCTAGCTTCTTCAGCTATACAGCTAGCTTCTTCAGCTATACAGCTAGCTTCTTCAGCTATACAGCTAGCTTCTTCAGCTATACAGCTAGCTTCTTCAGCTATACAGCTAGCTTCTTCAGCTATACAGCTAGCTTCTTCAGCTATACAGCTAGCTTCTTCAGCTATACAGCAAGCTTCTTCAGCTATACAGCTAGCTTCTTCAGCTATACAGCTAGCTTCTTCAGCTATACAGCTAGCTTCTTCAGCTATACAGCTAGCTTCTTCAGCTATACAGCTAGCTTCTTCAGCTATACAGCTAGCTTCTTCAGCTATACAGCTAGCTTCTTCAGCTATACAGCTAGCTTCTTCAGCTATACAGCTAGCTTCTTCAGCTATACAGCTAGCTTCTTCAGCTATACAGCTAGCTTCTTCAGCTATACAGCTAGCTTCTTCAGCTATACAGCTAGCTTCTTCAGCTATACAGCTAGCTTCTTCAGCTATACAGCTAGCTTCTTCAGCTATACAGCTAGCTTCTTCAGCTATACAGCTAGCTTCTTCAGCTATACAGCTAGCTTCTTCAGCTATACAGCTAGCTTCTTCAGCTATACAGCTAGCTTCTTCAGCTATACAGCTAGCTTCTTCAGCTATACAGCTAGCTTCTTCAGCTATACAGCTAGCTTCTTCAGCTATACAGCTAGCTTCTTCAGCTATACAGCTAGCTTCTTCAGCTATACAGCTAGCTTCTTCAGCTATACAGCTAGCTTCTTCAGCTATACAGCTAGCTTCTTCAGCTATACAGCTAGCTTCTTCAGCTATACAGCTAGCTTCTTCAGCTATACAGCTAGCTTCTTCAGCTATACAGCTAGCTTCTTCAGCTATACAGCTAGCTTCTTCAGCTATACAGCTAGCTTCTTCAGCTATACAGCTAGCTTCTTCAGCTATACAGCTAGCTTCTTCAGCTATACAGCTAGCTTCTTCAGCTATACAGCTAGCTTCTTCAGCTATACAGCTAGCTTCTTCAGCTATACAGCTAGCTTCTTCAGCTATACAGCTAGCTTCTTCAGCTATACAGCTAGCTTCTTCAGCTATACAGCTAGCTTCTTCAGCTATACAGCTAGCTTCTTCAGCTATACAGCTAGCTTCTTCAGCTATACAGCTAGCTTCTTCAGCTATACAGCTAGCTTCTTCAGCTATACAGCTAGCTTCTTCAGCTATACAGCTAGCTTCTTCAGCTATACAGCTAGCTTCTTCAGCTATACAGCTAGCTTCTTCAGCTATACAGCTAGCTTCTTCAGCTATACAGCTAGCTTCTTCAGCTATACAGCTAGCTTCTTCAGCTATACAGCTAGCTTCTTCAGCTATACAGCTAGCTTCTTCAGCTATACAGCAAGCTTCTTCAGCTATACAGCTAGCTTCTTCAGCTATACAGCTAGCTTCTTCAGCTATACAGCTAGCTTCTTCAGCTATACAGCTAGCTTCTTCAGCTATACAGCTAGCTTCTTCAGCTATACAGCTAGCTTCTTCAGCTATACAGCTAGCTTCTTCAGCTATACAGCTAGCTTCTTCAGCTATACAGCTAGCTTCTTCAGCTATACAGCTAGCTTCTTCAGCTATACAGCTAGCTTCTTCAGCTATACAGCTAGCTTCTTCAGCTATACAGCTAGCTTCTTCAGCTATACAGCTAGCTTCTTCAGCTATACAGCTAGCTTCTTCAGCTATACAGCTAGCTTCTTCAGCTATACAGCTAGCTTCTTCAGCTATACAGCTAGCTTCTTCAGCTATACAGCTAGCTTCTTCAGCTATACAGCTAGCTTCTTCAGCTATACAGCTAGCTTCTTCAGCTATACAGCTAGCTTCTTCAGCTATACAGCTAGCTTCTTCAGCTATACAGCTAGCTTCTTCAGCTATACAGCTAGCTTCTTCAGCTATACAGCTAGCTTCTTCAGCTATACAGCTAGCTTCTTCAGCTATACAGCTAGCTTCTTCAGCTATACAGCTAGCTTCTTCAGCTATACAGCTAGCTTCTTCAGCTATACAGCAGCTATACAGCTAGCTTCTTCAGCTATACAGCTAGCTTCTTCAGCTATACAGCTAGCTTCTTCAGCTATACAGCTAGCTTCTTCAGCTATACAGCTAGCTTCTTCAGCTATACAGCTAGCTTCTTCAGCTATACAGCTAGCTTCTTCAGCTATACAGCTAGCTTCTTCAGCTATACAGCTAGCTTCTTCAGCTATACAGCTAGCTTCTTCAGCTATACAGCTAGCTTCTTCAGCTATACAGCTAGCTTCTTCAGCTATACAGCTAGCTTCTTCAGCTATACAGCTAGCTTCTTCAGCTATACAGCTAGCTTCTTCAGCTATACAGCAAGCTTCTTCAGCTATACAGCTAGCTTCTTCAGCTATACAGCTAGCTTCTTCAGCTATACAGCTAGCTTCTTCAGCTATACAGCTAGCTTCTTCAGCTATACAGCTAGCTTCTTCAGCTATACAGCTAGCTTCTTCAGCTATACAGCTAGCTTCTTCAGCTATACAGCTAGCTTCTTCAGCTATACAGCTAGCTTCTTCAGCTATACAGCTAGCTTCTTCAGCTATACAGCTAGCTTCTTCAGCTATACAGCTAGCTTCTTCAGCTATACAGCTAGCTTCTTCAGCTATACAGCTAGCTTCTTCAGCTATACAGCTAGCTTCTTCAGCTATACAGCTAGCTTCTTCAGCTATACAGCTAGCTTCTTCAGCTATACAGCTAGCTTCTTCAGCTATACAGCTAGCTTCTTCAGCTATACAGCTAGCTTCTTCAGCTATACAGCTAGCTTCTTCAGCTATACAGCTAGCTTCTTCAGCTATACAGCTAGCTTCTTCAGCTATACAGCTAGCTTCTTCAGCTATACAGCTAGCTTCTTCAGCTATACAGCTAGCTTCTTCAGCTATACAGCTAGCTTCTTCAGCTATACAGCTAGCTTCTTCAGCTATACAGCTAGCTTCTTCAGCTATACAGCTAGCTTCTTCAGCTATACAGCTAGCTTCTTCAGCTATACAGCTAGCTTCTTCAGCTATACAGCTAGCTTCTTCAGCTATACAGCTAGCTTCTTCAGCTATACAGCTAGCTTCTTCAGCTATACAGCTAGCTTCTTCAGCTATACAGCTAGCTTCTTCAGCTATACAGCTAGCTTCTTCAGCTATACAGCTAGCTTCTTCAGCTATACAGCTAGCTTCTTCAGCTATACAGCTAGCTTCTTCAGCTATACAGCTAGCTTCTTCAGCTATACAGCTAGCTTCTTCAGCTATACAGCTAGCTTCTTCAGCTATACAGCTAGCTTCTTCAGCTATACAGCTAGCTTCTTCAGCTATACAGCTAGCTTCTTCAGCTATACAGCTAGCTTCTTCAGCTATACAGCTAGCTTCTTCAGCTATACAGCTAGCTTCTTCAGCTATACAGCTAGCTTCTTCAGCTATACAGCTAGCTTCTTCAGCTATACAGCTAGCTTCTTCAGCTATACAGCTAGCTTCTTCAGCTATACAGCTAGCTTCTTCAGCTATACAGCTAGCTTCTTCAGCTATACAGCTAGCTTCTTCAGCTATACAGCTAGCTTCTTCAGCTATACAGCTAGCTTCTTCAGCTATACAGCTAGCTTCTTCAGCTATACAGCTAGCTTCTTCAGCTATACAGCTAGCTTCTTCAGCTATACAGCTAGCTTCTTCAGCTATACAGCTAGCTTCTTCAGCTATACAGCTAGCTTCTTCAGCTATACAGCTAGCTTCTTCAGCTATACAGCTAGCTTCTTCAGCTATACAGCTAGCTTCTTCAGCTATACAGCTAGCTTCTTCAGCTATACAGCTAGCTTCTTCAGCTATACAGCTAGCTTCTTCAGCTATACAGCTAGCTTCTTCAGCTATACAGCTAGCTTCTTCAGCTATACAGCTAGCTTCTTCAGCTATACAGCTAGCTTCTTCAGCTATACAGCTAGCTTCTTCAGCTATACAGCTAGCTTCTTCAGCTATACAGCTAGCTTCTTCAGCTATACAGCTAGCTTCTTCAGCTATACAGCTAGCTTCTTCAGCTATACAGCTAGCTTCTTCAGCTATACAGCTAGCTTCTTCAGCTATACAGCTAGCTTCTTCAGCTATACAGCTAGCTTCTTCAGCTATACAGCTAGCTTCTTCAGCTATACAGCTAGCTTCTTCAGCTATACAGCTAGCTTCTTCAGCTATACAGCTAGCTTCTTCAGCTATACAGCTAGCTTCTTCAGCTATACAGCTAGCTTCTTCAGCTATACAGCTAGCTTCTTCAGCTATACAGCTAGCTTCTTCAGCTATACAGCTAGCTTCTTCAGCTATACAGCTAGCTTCTTCAGCTATACAGCTAGCTTCTTCAGCTATACAGCTAGCTTCTTCAGCTATACAGCTAGCTTCTTCAGCTATACAGCTAGCTTCTTCAGCTATACAGCTAGCTTCTTCAGCTATACAGCTAGCTTCTTCAGCTATACAGCTAGCTTCTTCAGCTATACAGCTAGCTTCTTCAGCTATACAGCTAGCTTCTTCAGCTATACAGCTAGCTTCTTCAGCTATACAGCTAGCTTCTTCAGCTATACAGCTAGCTTCTTCAGCTATACAGCTAGCTTCTTCAGCTATACAGCTAGCTTCTTCAGCTATACAGCTAGCTTCTTCAGCTATACAGCTAGCTTCTTCAGCTATACAGCTAGCTTCTTCAGCTATACAGCTAGCTTCTTCAGCTATACAGCTAGCTTCTTCAGCTATACAGCTAGCTTCTTCAGCTATACAGCTAGCTTCTTCAGCTATACAGCTAGCTTCTTCAGCTATACAGCTAGCTTCTTCAGCTATACAGCTAGCTTCTTCAGCTATACAGCTAGCTTCTTCAGCTATACAGCTAGCTTCTTCAGCTATACAGCTAGCTTCTTCAGCTATACAGCTAGCTTCTTCAGCTATACAGCTAGCTTCTTCAGCTATACAGCTAGCTTCTTCAGCTATACAGCTAGCTTCTTCAGCTATACAGCTAGCTTCTTCAGCTATACAGCTAGCTTCTTCAGCTATACAGCTAGCTTCTTCAGCTATACAGCTAGCTTCTTCAGCTATACAGCTAGCTTCTTCAGCTATACAGCTAGCTTCTTCAGCTATACAGCTAGCTTCTTCAGCTATACAGCTAGCTTCTTCAGCTATACAGCTAGCTTCTTCAGCTATACAGCTAGCTTCTTCAGCTATACAGCTAGCTTCTTCAGCTATACAGCTAGCTTCTTCAGCTATACAGCTAGCTTCTTCAGCTATACAGCTAGCTTCTTCAGCTATACAGCTAGCTTCTTCAGCTATACAGCTAGCTTCTTCAGCTATACAGCTAGCTTCTTCAGCTATACAGCTAGCTTCTTCAGCTATACAGCTAGCTTCTTCAGCTATACAGCTAGCTTCTTCAGCTATACAGCTAGCTTCTTCAGCTATACAGCTAGCTTCTTCAGCTATACAGCTAGCTTCTTCAGCTATACAGCTAGCTTCTTCAGCTATACAGCTAGCTTCTTCAGCTATACAGCTAGCTTCTTCAGCTATACAGCTAGCTTCTTCAGCTATACAGCTAGCTTCTTCAGCTATACAGCTAGCTTCTTCAGCTATACAGCTAGCTTCTTCAGCTATACAGCTAGCTTCTTCAGCTATACAGCTAGCTTCTTCAGCTATACAGCTAGCTTCTTCAGCTATACAGCTAGCTTCTTCAGCTATACAGCTAGCTTCTTCAGCTATACAGCTAGCTTCTTCAGCTATACAGCTAGCTTCTTCAGCTATACAGCTAGCTTCTTCAGCTATACAGCTAGCTTCTTCAGCTATACAGCTAGCTTCTTCAGCTATACAGCTAGCTTCTTCAGCTATACAGCTAGCTTCTTCAGCTATACAGCTAGCTTCTTCAGCTATACAGCTAGCTTCTTCAGCTATACAGCTAGCTTCTTCAGCTATACAGCTAGCTTCTTCAGCTATACAGCTAGCTTCTTCAGCTATACAGCTAGCTTCTTCAGCTATACAGCTAGCTTCTTCAGCTATACAGCTAGCTTCTTCAGCTATACAGCTAGCTTCTTCAGCTATACAGCTAGCTTCTTCAGCTATACAGCTAGCTTCTTCAGCTATACAGCTAGCTTCTTCAGCTATACAGCTAGCTTCTTCAGCTATACAGCTAGCTTCTTCAGCTATACAGCTAGCTTCTTCAGCTATACAGCTAGCTTCTTCAGCTATACAGCTAGCTTCTTCAGCTATACAGCTAGCTTCTTCAGCTATACAGCTAGCTTCTTCAGCTATACAGCTAGCTTCTTCAGCTATACAGCTAGCTTCTTCAGCTATACAGCTAGCTTCTTCAGCTATACAGCTAGCTTCTTCAGCTATACAGCTAGCTTCTTCAGCTATACAGCTAGCTTCTTCAGCTATACAGCTAGCTTCTTCAGCTATACAGCTAGCTTCTTCAGCTATACAGCTAGCTTCTTCAGCTATACAGCTAGCTTCTTCAGCTATACAGCTAGCTTCTTCAGCTATACAGCTAGCTTCTTCAGCTATACAGCTAGCTTCTTCAGCTATACAGCTAGCTTCTTCAGCTATACAGCTAGCTTCTTCAGCTATACAGCTAGCTTCTTCAGCTATACAGCTAGCTTCTTCAGCTATACAGCTAGCTTCTTCAGCTATACAGCTAGCTTCTTCAGCTATACAGCTAGCTTCTTCAGCTATACAGCTAGCTTCTTCAGCTATACAGCTAGCTTCTTCAGCTATACAGCTAGCTTCTTCAGCTATACAGCTAGCTTCTTCAGCTATACAGCTAGCTTCTTCAGCTATACAGCTAGCTTCTTCAGCTATACAGCTAGCTTCTTCAGCTATACAGCTAGCTTCTTCAGCTATACAGCTAGCTTCTTCAGCTATACAGCTAGCTTCTTCAGCTATACAGCTAGCTTCTTCAGCTATACAGCTAGCTTCTTCAGCTATACAGCTAGCTTCTTCAGCTATACAGCTAGCTTCTTCAGCTATACAGCTAGCTTCTTCAGCTATACAGCTAGCTTCTTCAGCTATACAGCTAGCTTCTTCAGCTATACAGCTAGCTTCTTCAGCTATACAGCTAGCTTCTTCAGCTATACAGCTAGCTTCTTCAGCTATACAGCTAGCTTCTTCAGCTATACAGCTAGCTTCTTCAGCTATACAGCTAGCTTCTTCAGCTATACAGCTAGCTTCTTCAGCTATACAGCTAGCTTCTTCAGCTATACAGCTAGCTTCTTCAGCTATACAGCTAGCTTCTTCAGCTATACAGCTAGCTTCTTCAGCTATACAGCTAGCTTCTTCAGCTATACAGCTAGCTTCTTCAGCTATACAGCTAGCTTCTTCAGCTATACAGCTAGCTTCTTCAGCTATACAGCTAGCTTCTTCAGCTATACAGCTAGCTTCTTCAGCTATACAGCTAGCTTCTTCAGCTATACAGCTAGCTTCTTCAGCTATACAGCTAGCTTCTTCAGCTATACAGCTAGCTTCTTCAGCTATACAGCTAGCTTCTTCAGCTATACAGCTAGCTTCTTCAGCTATACAGCTAGCTTCTTCAGCTATACAGCTAGCTTCTTCAGCTATACAGCTAGCTTCTTCAGCTATACAGCTAGCTTCTTCAGCTATACAGCTAGCTTCTTCAGCTATACAGCTAGCTTCTTCAGCTATACAGCTAGCTTCTTCAGCTATACAGCTAGCTTCTTCAGCTATACAGCTAGCTTCTTCAGCTATACAGCTAGCTTCTTCAGCTATACAGCTAGCTTCTTCAGCTATACAGCTAGCTTCTTCAGCTATACAGCTAGCTTCTTCAGCTATACAGCTAGCTTCTTCAGCTATACAGCTAGCTTCTTCAGCTATACAGCTAGCTTCTTCAGCTATACAGCTAGCTTCTTCAGCTATACAGCTAGCTTCTTCAGCTATACAGCTAGCTTCTTCAGCTATACAGCTAGCTTCTTCAGCTATACAGCTAGCTTCTTCAGCTATACAGCTAGCTTCTTCAGCTATACAGCTAGCTTCTTCAGCTATACAGCTAGCTTCTTCAGCTATACAGCTAGCTTCTTCAGCTATACAGCTAGCTTCTTCAGCTATACAGCTAGCTTCTTCAGCTATACAGCTAGCTTCTTCAGCTATACAGCTAGCTTCTTCAGCTATACAGCTAGCTTCTTCAGCTATACAGCTAGCTTCTTCAGCTATACAGCTAGCTTCTTCAGCTATACAGCTAGCTTCTTCAGCTATACAGCTAGCTTCTTCAGCTATACAGCTAGCTTCTTCAGCTATACAGCTAGCTTCTTCAGCTATACAGCTAGCTTCTTCAGCTATACAGCTAGCTTCTTCAGCTATACAGCTAGCTTCTTCAGCTATACAGCTAGCTTCTTCAGCTATACAGCTAGCTTCTTCAGCTATACAGCTAGCTTCTTCAGCTATACAGCTAGCTTCTTCAGCTATACAGCTAGCTTCTTCAGCTATACAGCTAGCTTCTTCAGCTATACAGCTAGCTTCTTCAGCTATACAGCTAGCTTCTTCAGCTATACAGCTAGCTTCTTCAGCTATACAGCTAGCTTCTTCAGCTATACAGCTAGCTTCTTCAGCTATACAGCTAGCTTCTTCAGCTATACAGCTAGCTTCTTCAGCTATACAGCTAGCTTCTTCAGCTATACAGCTAGCTTCTTCAGCTATACAGCTAGCTTCTTCAGCTATACAGCTAGCTTCTTCAGCTATACAGCTAGCTTCTTCAGCTATACAGCTAGCTTCTTCAGCTATACAGCTAGCTTCTTCAGCTATACAGCTAGCTTCTTCAGCTATACAGCTAGCTTCTTCAGCTATACAGCTAGCTTCTTCAGCTATACAGCTAGCTTCTTCAGCTATACAGCTAGCTTCTTCAGCTATACAGCTAGCTTCTTCAGCTATACAGCTAGCTTCTTCAGCTATACAGCTAGCTTCTTCAGCTATACAGCTAGCTTCTTCAGCTATACAGCTAGCTTCTTCAGCTATACAGCTAGCTTCTTCAGCTATACAGCTAGCTTCTTCAGCTATACAGCTAGCTTCTTCAGCTATACAGCTAGCTTCTTCAGCTATACAGCTAGCTTCTTCAGCTATACAGCTAGCTTCTTCAGCTATACAGCTAGCTTCTTCAGCTATACAGCTAGCTTCTTCAGCTATACAGCTAGCTTCTTCAGCTATACAGCTAGCTTCTTCAGCTATACAGCTAGCTTCTTCAGCTATACAGCTAGCTTCTTCAGCTATACAGCTAGCTTCTTCAGCTATACAGCTAGCTTCTTCAGCTATACAGCTAGCTTCTTCAGCTATACAGCTAGCTTCTTCAGCTATACAGCTAGCTTCTTCAGCTATACAGCTAGCTTCTTCAGCTATACAGCTAGCTTCTTCAGCTATACAGCTAGCTTCTTCAGCTATACAGCTAGCTTCTTCAGCTATACAGCTAGCTTCTTCAGCTATACAGCTAGCTTCTTCAGCTATACAGCTAGCTTCTTCAGCTATACAGCTAGCTTCTTCAGCTATACAGCTAGCTTCTTCAGCTATACAGCTAGCTTCTTCAGCTATACAGCTAGCTTCTTCAGCTATACAGCTAGCTTCTTCAGCTATACAGCTAGCTTCTTCAGCTATACAGCTAGCTTCTTCAGCTATACAGCTAGCTTCTTCAGCTATACAGCTAGCTTCTTCAGCTATACAGCTAGCTTCTTCAGCTATACAGCTAGCTTCTTCAGCTATACAGCTAGCTTCTTCAGCTATACAGCTAGCTTCTTCAGCTATACAGCTAGCTTCTTCAGCTATACAGCTAGCTTCTTCAGCTATACAGCTAGCTTCTTCAGCTATACAGCTAGCTTCTTCAGCTATACAGCTAGCTTCTTCAGCTATACAGCTAGCTTCTTCAGCTATACAGCTAGCTTCTTCAGCTATACAGCTAGCTTCTTCAGCTATACAGCTAGCTTCTTCAGCTATACAGCTAGCTTCTTCAGCTATACAGCTAGCTTCTTCAGCTATACAGCTAGCTTCTTCAGCTATACAGCTAGCTTCTTCAGCTATACAGCTAGCTTCTTCAGCTATACAGCTAGCTTCTTCAGCTATACAGCTAGCTTCTTCAGCTATACAGCTAGCTTCTTCAGCTATACAGCTAGCTTCTTCAGCTATACAGCTAGCTTCTTCAGCTATACAGCTAGCTTCTTCAGCTATACAGCTAGCTTCTTCAGCTATACAGCTAGCTTCTTCAGCTATACAGCTAGCTTCTTCAGCTATACAGCTAGCTTCTTCAGCTATACAGCTAGCTTCTTCAGCTATACAGCTAGCTTCTTCAGCTATACAGCTAGCTTCTTCAGCTATACAGCTAGCTTCTTCAGCTATACAGCTAGCTTCTTCAGCTATACAGCTAGCTTCTTCAGCTATACAGCTAGCTTCTTCAGCTATACAGCTAGCTTCTTCAGCTATACAGCTAGCTTCTTCAGCTATACAGCTAGCTTCTTCAGCTATACAGCTAGCTTCTTCAGCTATACAGCTAGCTTCTTCAGCTATACAGCTAGCTTCTTCAGCTATACAGCTAGCTTCTTCAGCTATACAGCTAGCTTCTTCAGCTATACAGCTAGCTTCTTCAGCTATACAGCTAGCTTCTTCAGCTATACAGCTAGCTTCTTCAGCTATACAGCTAGCTTCTTCAGCTATACAGCTAGCTTCTTCAGCTATACAGCTAGCTTCTTCAGCTATACAGCTAGCTTCTTCAGCTATACAGCTAGCTTCTTCAGCTATACAGCTAGCTTCTTCAGCTATACAGCTAGCTTCTTCAGCTATACAGCTAGCTTCTTCAGCTATACAGCTAGCTTCTTCAGCTATACAGCTAGCTTCTTCAGCTATACAGCTAGCTTCTTCAGCTATACAGCTAGCTTCTTCAGCTATACAGCTAGCTTCTTCAGCTATACAGCTAGCTTCTTCAGCTATACAGCTAGCTTCTTCAGCTATACAGCTAGCTTCTTCAGCTATACAGCTAGCTTCTTCAGCTATACAGCTAGCTTCTTCAGCTATACAGCTAGCTTCTTCAGCTATACAGCTAGCTTCTTCAGCTATACAGCTAGCTTCTTCAGCTATACAGCTAGCTTCTTCAGCTATACAGCTAGCTTCTTCAGCTATACAGCTAGCTTCTTCAGCTATACAGCTAGCTTCTTCAGCTATACAGCTAGCTTCTTCAGCTATACAGCTAGCTTCTTCAGCTATACAGCTAGCTTCTTCAGCTATACAGCTAGCTTCTTCAGCTATACAGCTAGCTTCTTCAGCTATACAGCTAGCTTCTTCAGCTATACAGCTAGCTTCTTCAGCTATACAGCTAGCTTCTTCAGCTATACAGCTAGCTTCTTCAGCTATACAGCTAGCTTCTTCAGCTATACAGCTAGCTTCTTCAGCTATACAGCTAGCTTCTTCAGCTATACAGCTAGCTTCTTCAGCTATACAGCTAGCTTCTTCAGCTATACAGCTAGCTTCTTCAGCTATACAGCTAGCTTCTTCAGCTATACAGCTAGCTTCTTCAGCTATACAGCTAGCTTCTTCAGCTATACAGCTAGCTTCTTCAGCTATACAGCTAGCTTCTTCAGCTATACAGCTAGCTTCTTCAGCTATACAGCTAGCTTCTTCAGCTATACAGCTAGCTTCTTCAGCTATACAGCTAGCTTCTTCAGCTATACAGCTAGCTTCTTCAGCTATACAGCTAGCTTCTTCAGCTATACAGCTAGCTTCTTCAGCTATACAGCTAGCTTCTTCAGCTATACAGCTAGCTTCTTCAGCTATACAGCTAGCTTCTTCAGCTATACAGCTAGCTTCTTCAGCTATACAGCTAGCTTCTTCAGCTATACAGCTAGCTTCTTCAGCTATACAGCTAGCTTCTTCAGCTATACAGCTAGCTTCTTCAGCTATACAGCTAGCTTCTTCAGCTATACAGCTAGCTTCTTCAGCTATACAGCTAGCTTCTTCAGCTATACAGCAAGCTTCTTCAGCTATACAGCTAGCTTCTTCAGCTATACAGCTAGCTTCTTCAGCTATACAGCTAGCTTCTTCAGCTATACAGCTAGCTTCTTCAGCTATACAGCTAGCTTCTTCAGCTATACAGCTAGCTTCTTCAGCTATACAGCTAGCTTCTTCAGCTATACAGCTAGCTTCTTCAGCTATACAGCTAGCTTCTTCAGCTATACAGCTAGCTTCTTCAGCTATACAGCTAGCTTCTTCAGCTATACAGCTAGCTTCTTCAGCTATACAGCTAGCTTCTTCAGCTATACAGCTAGCTTCTTCAGCTATACAGCTAGCTTCTTCAGCTATACAGCTAGCTTCTTCAGCTATACAGCTAGCTTCTTCAGCTATACAGCTAGCTTCTTCAGCTATACAGCTAGCTTCTTCAGCTATACAGCTAGCTTCTTCAGCTATACAGCTAGCTTCTTCAGCTATACAGCTAGCTTCTTCAGCTATACAGCTAGCTTCTTCAGCTATACAGCTAGCTTCTTCAGCTATACAGCTAGCTTCTTCAGCTATACAGCTAGCTTCTTCAGCTATACAGCTAGCTTCTTCAGCTATACAGCTAGCTTCTTCAGCTATACAGCTAGCTTCTTCAGCTATACAGCTAGCTTCTTCAGCTATACAGCTAGCTTCTTCAGCTATACAGCTAGCTTCTTCAGCTATACAGCTAGCTTCTTCAGCTATACAGCTAGCTTCTTCAGCTATACAGCTAGCTTCTTCAGCTATACAGCTAGCTTCTTCAGCTATACAGCTAGCTTCTTCAGCTATACAGCTAGCTTCTTCAGCTATACAGCTAGCTTCTTCAGCTATACAGCTAGCTTCTTCAGCTATACAGCAAGCTTCTTCAGCTATACAGCAAGCTTCTTCAGCTATACAGCTAGCTTCTTCAGCTATACAGCTAGCTTCTTCAGCTATACAGCAAGTGGTGGCGGGGAGAAATTGCGTGTCCTGGGCATGGTGGCGCACGATCTTTGGCGTTTCAAAACATCTCTTTTATCACGTGAACTTGCATGTCCAGGGCATGGTGGCGCACGATCTTTAGCTAAAACCTTCAGGCGAATTCAAGCTTGCTGCTGATCGAACCGTTTCAACTCTGGGCATGATGGCGCACGAGCTTTCTCCCGGCCACCGCTTGCTGCAGCAGCAGGGGCTGTCTTTCAGTGCTGCTCCCATCCCCCCAACCCCCTTGCCCCCTTTCCCCCCACGCCCACCATTCCCTCTTTCCCAAAGCAGCTTCTTCAGCTATGCCCTGGACACGCGCATTGCTCCGAGGCACCGCCTGTTGCAGCAACAAGGGCTGTCGTTCAGCCTCAGGCACATGTTGTGCTGCTCTGATGAGCTGTTTCTTGAGCGGGTTAAATGGGCGCTGGAGGGGAGAGAGGAGGGTGGGAGTGAAGAGGGAAGTGGTTTGGAAGGAGAAGAGGAAGGGGAACAAAGGGAGGAATCAATGGAGGAGGGGGGAGAGGAGGAAGATGGGGAAAGAAGGGTGGAGGGGAAGAGAGCAGGCTCAGGTTAGTGTGGTGGAGAGTTCAGGAGGAGACACAAGCTACCGGTATGCTGGAGACACAAGGATGCACTATTTCTGTTACGTCTCAAATCCCAGGGCAGTGTGATGGAGAGTTGAGCAGGAGACACAAGCTATGCTGCTCTGATGCGCTGCTTCTGGGACCAGGTTTAGGGTGCTGAAGGAATCGTTGTTACTGGGCTTGATTACTGTCTGTCACGTGATTCTCTCTGTATGTAACATCGCAACAGTATCTAAAAACGACTCTTCTCACCCCCTGCATTTTTCAAGGCTGTGACATCCAAACAGCAAGCGCATTTGCTTGCATCACTAATGATATTTCATGAACTTTGCACATCAATATTATTTTCTTGTGTAAGTCCCTCTCTCACTGTGGAAGAGACGTAGGTAGGTATATCGTGTACATCAATCCAAACACCAACCAGCCCACTCTCTCTTGATGTCTCCATTCTAAAGAGACGTACGAGCAACAAGAATCAGCATCAAGTCCGGCCAGCCCAGTTTCTGTTTCGCTTCATCTTGGCCTGCATCCTGTTTATCTTCTCCTTGCCCTTCTCTAAGGAATGGTTCTTCAATCAGTACTAACAAGAATGCAGATCTCCATCAATCCAGCGACCGGCCAGCCAGCTCACTCTCTGTTGCGCTTCTTCATCTCAGCTTGCATCTTGTTGACCTTCTCCTTGTCCTTCTCCAATAGAGAGTTATGCACCGCAAAGGGTACTAAACACCCAGTGGAACTCCTTCAAACATCCTCCATACCGATCCAAATCAGTCCAGTGACCGGCCAGCCCACTCCCTGATCCTTCTCTTCATCTTAGCTTGCATCTTGTTGAACTTCTCCTTGCCCTTCTCCAGCAGCGGATCGTGCACCGCGTACTGATCCGGGTCATCATTTCTAAGCATCTCGTCCTGATGGAGTCAAGCAAGGAACCATACAAGGATTAGCAAAAAGAAACGAGAGGAGACTTGGGATATCAAGCACCGCATACTGGTCCGGGCCGTCGTTGCGAAGCATCTCGTCCTGATGGTGTGAAGCAAGGGACACATGAAGCGCATACGATGAGCAAGAAGCAGACAGTGTCTTTTGAGGAGCCCCAAGAGACATGCAGAAGCAGAAGCAGCAACAGGGAAGAGAGAAAGAGTGTGAAGCTGGAATATCCATCAGAGGAACAGCAACAGTAACCAGCAAAGCAGGAGCGACAGCAAGAAGAGAGCAAGTGTCAGGAATAAGGGCGGAGAAAAACAAAAATCATTCCCTCCTAGTTCCAACACCAAAAGCATTATCCGCTTGTTCCTCTTCGCTTGGCAATTCAACCTGTGAGCCATTTAATCCAATCCATCCCCACCTCCCTCCTCTTGCTGTGAGATGCGCCCCCACCCCACCCCACCACCCGCACCCCCATACCCCTACACCCCCACAATCCCGACTCAGTACACCATCTGCAACTCACCCGCTTGTTTCTTTTCACTTCAAACTTCAACCTGTGAGCCATCCAGTCCAATCCACCAGCACCCCCCTCCTCATCCTCCTCCTCTCCCTCCCCTCCCACATCCTGCCTTGCCTTCCCCCCTGGCCCATATGCCGCTGCTCCTGGCCCCTTCCCTTGCAAATCCGACGACCCTCGCTGTCTGCTGCCCTCCTTGCTGCTGCTCCCGTCCCTGCCGCTCTCTCCTTCCCTCGCCCTCTCTCTCCGGTCCGCTCTCATCTCATCTGCACCCTCCTCCTTGTCTTTGTCTGCGCGTGTCTCGCTCGGCTGTACTGCCTTGGATGCTGCCAGCTTTGATTTAAAGCGATTTAAAAGCTCAAGGGTCTGGGGGAGGGACCAGGGTGGAATGAGGGAAGGACAAGGGAGGGACGAGGGGGGGACGAGGGAAGGACAAGGGAGGGACGAGGGGGGGACGAGGGAGTGGAACCAGAATGAGGAATGACTGCTCAAAAGGCCCAACGCTCATGCAGCCCCGCGCTTTGGGCACTCTGTTTGAATACCAAGTTAATTCCACAAAGATACGGAAATATTTGAATTCAACGTAAAGGTAATGCTAAAAAGCCAGCTTACAACTTTACCCAATCTATCTCGACCTCGAGCCATTTCACATAGCGCATCCCTTTACCCCACATCCCTTAACCCCACATCCCTTAACCCCACATCCCTTTACCCCACATCCCTTTACCCCACATCCCTTTACCCCACATCCCTTCACCCCACATCCCTTTACCCCACATCCCTTTACCCCACATCCCTTAACCCCACATCCCTTAACCCCACATCCCTTTACCACACATCCCTTTACCCCACATCCCTTTACCCCACATCCCTTTACCCCACATCCCTTTACCCCACATCCCTTTACCCCACATCCACGCACCACAGAGCTCGTTTCCTCTGCCTCTTCTGCTGCCGCCTCTCCTCCTCCTCCTCCTCCTCCTCCTCCTCCTCCTCCCCCCCCAGCGACCCTCCTCCCAGTGATTCACACAGATCCTTCAGCCTTTCCCCCTTATCTCTCACTCACTCACCTTCTCTTGTCTCGACCCCAGAGCTCGTTTCCTCTGCCTCATCTGCTGCCGTCTCTCCTCCTCCTCCCCCAGCAACCCCCCTCCCGCTGTCCCCCCTCCTCCTTCCCCCTCCCCTCCTCCCTTCCCAACTCCCTTCGCCCCTTTCCTCAATCGCAGCTTCTCTACCCTCACCCTCCCCTTTCCTCCTCTCCCCCCCTCTTCCTCATCACTCCCATCACTACCATCACTGTCACCACTCCCATCCTCATCCTCCTCCTCCTTTCTTCGTTCCTCCTTTGCTCGTCCCCTTTTTCCCTGCTCCCCTGTGTCGGCACCATCCTGGTTCCTCCTTGCATTCCCCTCCCTCTCCCCTCCCTCTCCCCTCCCTTTCCCCTCCCTCTCCCCTCCCTCTCCAACTCCTCCTCTCCCTGCTTTCTCCCCTCTCCGCCCCCCTTCACTCGCACCCCCATGTTTCCCAAACCTTCTCTGTTTCTCCAACACCCTTCTCCTCATCAGCTCATCAAAACTCGCTTCCTCCCCCTCATCTTCCCCTTCCCCCTCACCTCCCCTCTCTCCCTCACCTCCTCTCTCCTCCCTGCCTCTCCTCTCCCTTCCCCTTTCCTCTCCCTTCTGACCTCTCATGATCCCATCCTCACCACCTGCTCTCTCCCTGTGTCTGTCGTTGTCTCTCCCTCTAAGAAGCCTCTCCCCTTCTCTATCCCCTTCTCTCTCCCTTTCTCTTCCCCCCTCTCTTCGCCCATTCTCCTCGTCTTCCTCATCCCCTTCTGCGTCCCCTCCCCGTCCGGCCAGCTTCTGTTGAACTGCCTCCGCTGTTTCCTGGGCGTAACACAGCGAAGTGAAAGAAAATAAAATAAAGCAACGGCCAGGAAAGGGGGGGGTAGCGTTTTAGAACAGAGAACAGCATGACAAAAGAGAAGTTCCCTCTGCGGTCTGGGTGATGGCAAGACCAACGGTCAGGGCGACAGGTGACCGGGCATGGGGGAAGGGCCACGGAAGATCTGAGATGGAGGATGGGGGATGGGGGAAGGGGGAAGGGGGATGAAGCTTGAGGATGGATGATGGGTCTTTCTCTTGTACCGCTCTCATGACCCAATCGACCTCGCCCTTCGCCTCCCCTCCATTCCCATCCCTTGCTCTTCCCGCCCTTCCTTCCCTCGCCATTCCCCTTCCACGCCCTTCCCCTCCCTCGCCCTTCATATTTGTCGTCTTATGAGACATGAGTCAGGGAAAAAACAACTCGCTGCTCGTGTCTCGTAAGACAACAAATATGAAGGGCGGGGGAAGGGAAGGGCAGGGAAGGGGACGAGCGAGGGAAGGGAGAGAGAGGAGGGGAAAGACGAGGACGATTGGCACATGAGAGCGGTACAAGAGAAAGACCCATCATCCATCCCCAAACTTTCATCCCCTTTCCCACTTCCCCCATCCGCCATCCTCCATCACCCATCCCCCAATGCCCCATCCCCCATCCCAGATCTCCCATGGCCCTTCCCCCATCCCCCATCACCTGTCGCCCTGACCATTGGTCTGGCCATCACCCAGAGCGTGGCAGGATGCAAGTTCCCAAGTTCCCCTACCCCTCAACTGACTCACAGCCAGCAGGCGAGGGTCTTTGAGCACGTCGTGGCTGCTCCTCATCCTCAGATTCGCTTCCTCCAATTGAGCCTCCTCCTCCTCCGCCTCCTCTCCAAACGACAGCAGATTCAATTGCCTGAGGAGCAAGAGTAGGGTGGAACAGGGAGTTGAATGAATGTGCAAGAGAAAGGCAATACAGCCCAAAACAGGTCAAGAGGGTCAAGATGCCTCTGCACTGTTGCTTCCGCTTATCCTTGCCCCTGCCTCTGCTCCTCTTCTTGGTCACTACTTGCTGCTGCTATTTTCTAGCCGGATGTATGCATCAACCCTTAGCTCAGCAGCTCAACTTACTTGGTTCCCTTGACTTGAGATTGCTGCTGCCTGCGCTTCTCCTTGTCCCTGCCTCGGCTCTTCGCCGCGGTTTCTTGTTGCTGTCTAGCAGGCAGCGTCCTGGGAACGATGTCCTCGAATGGGTTCCAGATGACCTGAAAGGAAGGAAGGGAGGGAGGGTTTTACAGAGGATAGGAATGATGCCCTGCTGCAGCTCGTAGGAATGATGAGCTCAAATGCGTCCCAAATGACCTGCAATTCAATGAGGTGATTGGTTGAGATATGATTGAGATGACACAATACAGGTAGTACCACACAGTGTGGTACGGTACAAACTCACCATAACCACACGCGCATTACACACTGTTGAACACTGGACAGGACACCATGCTGACTCATCATGCCAACTCAACATGTTGACTCATCATGCTGACTCACCTCCACGCTGATTATCGACGGCGGGTCAAAAGGCCTGTCATTGTCGTCAGTATCCACCTCCCCCAGTCGCACCGCATTGAAGATGGTGTCTCCTGTGACCTGCGGGGTGTGTGGGCGTGAAAGGTGCATGGGCCAAAGTGAGGGAAACGGGGCAATGTGACGAAAAAGGCCTGCAGGAGCCATCAGTATCCACCTCCCCCAGTCGCACCGCGTTGAAGATGGTGTCTCCTGTGCTCTGCCAGGTGTGTATGTGTAGGTAACCTGTACTGAACACCTTAAACACTCGCCCACCTTTCCAAACATTGTATGTTTCTTGTCCAGCCAGTCACAGAGATCAAGCGTGAAGAACGACTGGCTGCTGTTGCTGTGTGAGGGGCGCCAGCATTGGTACCTCAACACAACAGCGCTGTGCCTCCCCCCCATATGCCTGCCATACCATGCCATGCCTCTTCACCACACCCTGCTAAAGCTGGTAACCCACCGCACCTTGCCAAAGATGGTGTGTTTCTTGTCCAGCCAGTCACAGCGGTCGAGAGTGAAGAACCACTGGCTTCCGTTGCTGTGGGGCGCGCCTGCATTGGCGCACGCCACGAGGCCGCGGTGGGAGAAGCGCAGGCGCGAGTGGAACTCGTCTTTAAACGGTTCCCCATAAATTGACTCTCCTCCTGTGCCCGATCCCGTTGGATCTCCTCCCTGTGATGAAGGTGGAGCGAGAGTTGAGGGGGTCAAAGAAGAGGGAGAAGCGCAGGCGCCAGTGGAATGAAGCTCCTTATTAAAGGGCTCCCTGTGGATAAATTCCATTCCAATCTTGTGCCGGATCCTGTGAGGTCGCCTCCCGATGTTGTGGGAGGGGAGGAGGGATGGAGGCTTGAGAAGGCACCCAAGAAGAGGGAGTGGATGAGGTAAGGAACAAAGGCAGGAGCCCAGGCGTGAGTGGAACTCGTCCTTGAAGAGCTCCTCATAGATGGACTCGCCTCCTGGGCCTGACCCGGTTAAGTCTCCCCTCTGCGGTGAGGGAGAATCGGGAGTGGAGGGAGTGGGAAAAGAGGGAGTGGGAAAAGAGGGAGTGGGAAAAGAGGGAGTGGGAAAAGAGGGAGTGGGAAAAGAGGGAGTGATTGAAGAATGACAGCAAATGGAGAAGCGCACGCGCAAGTGAAACTTGTCCCTGATAGCCTTCCCGTGGATCGACTCGCCTCCTCCTGTGCCTGAACCTGCGGGATCGTCTCCCTGTTGTGTGGGAGGAGAGGAGGGGAAGAGGCGAAGCAAGCAAGGAGAGGGAGTGGAAGAGGCAAGGAAGCACAGAGAGAAGCGCAGGCGTGAGTGCAAGCAAATCGTCCTTGAAGGGCTACCCGTAGACGGACTCGCCCCCTGTCGCGCTTCCGGTTGGATCTCCACCTTAGAACGTGAGAGGCGGGGGAGTGGATAATGATGAGGTTGATGACTGCATGCGGCACCGCTGACCTCACCTGCACCATGAAGCCAGAGATCAGGCGGTGGGAAACGAGTTTTGAGCCATTTCGGAATCAGTTATACCTGCACCAGGTGTGTTAACTGGACCAGGTATTACCTGCACCAGGTCTTAATTGGACCAGGTATTACCTGCACCAGGTGGTGATTCTACCAGGTATTACCTGCACCAGGTCTCACCTGCACCAGGTCTCACCTGCACCATGAAGCCAGTTATGATGCGGTGGAAGATGGTCTTGTCGTAGTATCCCTCCAGTCCATATACAGCTGCACGAAACTGTAACTGTGGATTCTGCGTGTATTGTTCACTTTCTCAAAGTAAGTCCCAACTGCAACGAGTGTTACCTGCACCAGGTCGCACCTGCACCATGAAGCCAGGGATGATGCGGTGGAAGATGGTCTTGTCGTAGTATCCCTCCAGACACAGCTGCACAAAATTCCGCACCTGACAGGGGATGATGAGGAGTGACGAGGAGTGATGACGGGTGATGAAGGGCGATGAGGGGCGATAAGGGACAATGAGGGGTGATGAGGGGTGATGGCGGAGAGGAGCAAAGGGGAACGAGGATAAAGAAGGCGAGCCTCACCACTCTCGCGGCTTCACGTGGTTGCAATTGTGCCATTCAGCTACCCTGAACGTTCGATCTCAAGGCCCCACAAGGCGGATTTCTGGTTACCACAGTCGCAGTTACCACGACCGTGAACTCCAAACGCTGCGCGCTTCGGCGGCATTACGGGAAGCAAGGAAACATCAGGATCACCCGAGGCGGTGGTCGTGATAATTGCAGCGATGGTCACCATGGCTGTTACAACGGTACTGGTTACCAGAGTCGTGCTGCCTGCTGGGAAGAACGAAGAAATTGCTGCTCTCGGAACTTCCTGCATTCAGAGCTCGACCGAGGCTGCCCGATGTGCTGGTTACCATTGCCTGTTTCAATGGTACTGGTTACCAGGGTTCTGCTGTCCGAAAAGGGAAAATCGTACCGCTTTCGGAGCTTCACGAGGCCAGAGCTCGATATCAAGGTCGCCCAAGGTGGTGGTAATTACCACCTTGCCTTGCGTCGGTGGCTCGAGCACGTATATGCTCGACATGGTTGCTTCTAGTAGCCCCCACTACTGTCACAAACCTTTACTGTCACCCGCCACTTAATCTAGCAATGCGCGAATGGTTTTACGCAATAGGAGGACGGACTGTGGGTGTGTGGGCCTAATTACGCTGTGAGAGGAACTAGTAAGCGGAACGTCCTCTACATACGCTGCCCAGTCACTTCGCCTGGCTTCGACAAGGTGCGATTCGAGGCAAGGAGTTTGGCAAGCTTGAGATAACAGGCAACGAGATTAGTGCCCTCGATTATGACGAGGATCTGGCTGGGAAAATTGGGTTGATCCAACGCCTACTGAAATAAAAACGTGATTTTATATTTGCACCCCGAAGGCGCTTGAACTGTTGAAGGCGTTTTCATATCGAGGATACAATTCTGCCAGTTCAGAGTTCTGACAGCGTGTCTCCGCAACATCCATGTCAGCGCCAGCGCGCACGTTTATTTCTCGCCGCACCTCTCTCGTGCATGCCGAACCAGCCCTGCTGGCGACGGCCCAGTGTGATGTGTTGGTCACGATTGGCTTAGCTGGAGAACAACGGCAACCACGCAGGCTCGGAAAAACCGAGTCTTCTCGAAGGCAAAAAGCTCCATTCAAGCTGAGGGCGTGTACCAAAAACTTCTGAACACGCGTTGTGACCTTTCACTTCAACGGGAGACACTTCGAGCCTTTGTAGCCAAAGCAGGCCGTAACAAATTTCACACCTTGGAAATTTCGTACTACTTCAAGTTCGGCTAGCACTGATCGCGCCTCAGATTGAGGAAAAAGCACCACCACAAAACCATGAGCAGACTTCTGCTTCGTTCATTGGGTGATCCAGCCAGCAGTAACAATAGTCACAACCTAGAAACTGCGCGTTTCTCTCGTTCGTCTTGATCACAAGAGCTCCCTCGATTCCGTGTCGCGTTTCTTATCCCATTGATCGTTCAGGGCTGAAAATTAGGAAGGAATTATAGAGGCTACCATTACTATGGCCAGAGTACAGAGTAATAACAGGACGGAAACAGAGACTTAGTGGTAGACTGAAGGCCAGAGGCCGGTTTCCGTTTGATTTTTCCTGTTTTTTTTGTTTCAAAAGACTTCCCTCTTCAGCAGCGAAGGATGCAGCGGATAGTGGATCACGCCGTAGGCGTCGCCAAGGAGTAAGTTCCGCTTTAATTTATTTACGCAGCATGCCATGGAAGCCGCTGATGTCATCCAGGTCAGAGCTCAGGTGTCAGGAATTCGAATTCTGAAGCACCTTGAAATTATCATTTCAGCATCCATATTTTAAAGTCGAAGCTCCGAAGTTCAGGCGGGAAGCGGGATCCCTCGCGTATCCGTGTTGAGGTGCCTTCTGAGTCCACTCAAAAGTCGCTTAGAGTCTGCTACACGGATACAAAAACGGCGTCTGCTATTTTGTCGCCGTTTTCGTTCGTTAGGAGGTTCGCCCGTCAAGACGGCGCCTGCTTGGCGTTTCAGAATGCGTCAAATCTTGTGCTGGCGTGCCGCCCATCACAAAAAAAATGGCACATGAAGTCAACCATTTCCCGTCACGTTTTCTGTCCAACAGATCCGTCAAAGCCGCATCTCGCGAGGCGTTTCACAACACGGCCAACTTCGTCAACTCGGCGTCAGCGCTGGTGCTGGCGTGTCTGCCCAACAAGTCGCCCATCACTGAAGGTCTCCATGGCTCTTGGGATCTCCGCCCTAACTTCCGCTCCCCGCGCCTCCCCGCCTGGATGGCTCAGTACGTTCCCGTAGTTGCTGGGGGGGAAGGGGGAGGGGGCTGGGGAGAGATTTATAGAAGAGGGAACGGAAGGTATTCTTTGTCCTACCGTCCGTCCGCTCCCTGCGCCTCCCTGCCTGGATGGCCCAGTACGTTCAGCTCCAACCCTTTGTTTCTATCCTGTCTTCAGTTCTCCTGGTATTCTCTCCCCTCCCCTGCTCTGCCCTCCCCTCCCCTGCTCTGCCCTCCCCTTCCCTGCTCTGCCCTCCCCTCCCCTGCCACCAGAGGCGGTTCCTCCCTGAACGCCTTTCTACACGAGTTCGTCGACACTATAGACGAGTTTCACCTCGACTCCAGCTCCAACTACGGTAACGAGGACGACGAAAACGAGGACAGCGACGCGGATAGCGAGGAGGACAATAACGAGGATGAGGATGACAGGGCGTCCGTGCTCAGCATCGGCAGCAGCAGCAGCAGGGGAGAAGGAGGAGGAGTAAGAAGGAGGAGGAGGAGCGTGGGTGGTGGTGGAGGAGGAGGAAGGAGGGGTGCGTTTGACTCTCTTCCTGCAAGTCCCCTCAGTCGCAGCAGCAGCAGCTTTGACAGAAGCAGGTCGCCCAGTCCGTTTTTGAGGGAGAGAGGTGGGGTTGGGGAGAGGAGCGGGGTGGGGGATGCTACAGGGATTTGGGGGTGGCTGTGGCGGTGGTTTTTGTTTTTCCTGTGGCCGCTACTGTGGGTGTTTGGGTTCAGGGTTACGGATGGGCATGGGAAGAAACACCATCACCACCATCATCATCATAATCGTCAGCATCAGCAGCAGCAACATCTGGGGAACCATCACCTTAATCAACAGCAGCCGTTGGATGTAGGAGACAAGCGTCCCAGCACCATAGATCCTGGCATTCGTCGCCAGATGCCCCATCCCCCGTCCTTCTCCTCCCTCGACCCATCTGCACCACCCCAAACCGCCTCCTTTTCCCATAGTACATTCCCCCTTTCTTCTGCCCCTGCCACCACCGCTGCTGCTTCTGCTGCTGCTGCCTCCGCTGCTGCAGCAGCAGCTGCCGTGGCTGCTGCTGGGGCTGCTGCGGAATCCTCTGAAGGAGCAGCTGCAGCTGCAACAGTGGAAGCGGCACCAGCCATGTACAAAGCTAGAGAGGCTTCGGGACACGCCCGCGGCATTATCAGTGGCAGGGGAAGGGACTGGGCGGGTGAAGGCTGTGCTGCTGCTGCCTCCGCTGCTGCAACTGCTGTCGATACTGCTGCCGCTCCTGCCACTCCTCCCAGTCCTGATAACCCACCCTTCACCCCCGGGTACCCGATCTTCAGCCCTAGGTTCGGGCCGCACAGCCGCAGCAGCAGCTCCAGCAGTCTCTCGCGCCAGCTGTCGATCGCGAGCGCGGATCTGGGGAAGCGACTGGGAGACGTGTTTGAATACATGACGCACCTCAACATGAACCACCTGAATGATTTCCGCAGGTACATATGAGTGCACACCTGCGTATATATGCCCTGGATTGGACTGAAATGCTGTCAATCGCAAGTGCGGATCATGGGCGGCGACTGGTGTTTGAATACATGACGCACCTCAATCAACATAAACCACCTCAATAATTTCCGCAGGTATAGCTGGTACTGATTGCAGATGGGCATCTGTTTGACTGATGACTCACCACCGCTGCCACGTACCCTCCGTTCCGTTGTATTGCCAGTGTCTCTGTATTGTATCGTATGTGTCTCTCTGCAGGCACGGGGTGTTGGAGGATCTACAGCTCTTCTGGAAGCTCGTGATCGACGCTTCTTTGATGCCGTGCGGTCGGTCAGCACTGGTTCTAACTGCGCGCAATGTTTGATTGAAGCACTCACCACCTCCACACCCGCTTCCTTTTGCTCTCTACAGACACGGGGTGTTGGAGGATCTGCAGCTCTTCTGGGAGCTGGTCATCGAGTGCTTCTTTGATGCCGTGCGGTCGGTGATTATGAAGGCACATCTTGAATGAATGACACACCACCTCCCCACATACTTTCTGTTCCTTTTTGTCCCTGCCTGCAGGCACGGGGTTCTAGAGGACTTACAGCTCTTCTGGGAGCTGGTCATAGAGCGCTTCTTTGATGCCGTGCGGTCAGAATGTTTGGTGATTCTGTAGACACATCTTGAGTGAATGCCTCACCACCTCCACTCCTTCACATACCCACCTACCTCGACTGTCCGTGCAGGCACGGGGTGTTGGAGGATCTACAGCTCTTCTGGGAGCTCGTGATTGAACGCTTCTTTGATGCTGTGCGCTCGGTGCTGCTCTTCTGCCTCTTCCCCTGGAGGGTCCTATCCTTCCTCTTCACTCCGCTGCTGCGCCTTCTAGGGCTCCCGGTCGCCCCCTCACAGGACCTTCAGCCCTCACCTGAAGCTGCCACATCTGCTGCTGCTAGTGCTGCTGGTGCTGCTGGTGGGGGGTGGGGTGCTGCGGCGTTCAGTGCACCAGCAGCTGATGTGGTGCCGGAAAACGGGTCTGCTGCGCATCTGTCGCAGCTGCAGATGCAGCAGCAGGAGGAGCACGAGCGACAGCAGCAGCAGAACGAGCAGCAGCAGGGGCAGAGCCGGTGGCAGCAGCAGCAGCGGCTACGGCAAGCTGAATCGCTGCATGGGCCGCGGCTCATGGATGCACGGACGTGCGAAGACATTATTCGAGACGCTGGGTGAGAGTTGTGTGGTTGTGGTTGGTGCTGTAGGTGGTGGTACGACTTTTGAGAATTCTCGAAAGTCAAACCAACATGGTTGTGGTTGGTGCTGTAGGTGGTGTGGTGGTACGTTGTACGTATTTGTATTTCAGGTTGGTGACAGACGATGGGTACGTGCTCACTTCGGACCGATTCCCAAGGAAGGAGAGATGCAGATGTGCAATGCATACGTGCTCCTGCACATATTTTTCCTCGTCCCCCCCCCACCCATCCATCCCCCACCCCCCACCAGGTACCCCTACGAGGCAATCAAGGTGGTGACAGAGGACGGGTATGTGCTGACACTGGAGCGCATCCCAAGGAAGGACTCTTCACGAGTGGTGTTTCTGCAGCATGGCATTCTCGACAGCTCCATTGGGTGAGCGGGGGCGGTTTTTGAGAATTCTCAAAAACCAGCTCGTGGTGTTTCTGCAGCATGGCATTCTCGACAGCTCCATTGGGTGAGCGGGGGCGGTTTTTGAGAATTCTCAAAAACCAGCTCGTGGTGTTTCTGCAGCATGGCATTCTCGACAGCTCCATTGGGTGAGCGGGGGCGGTTTTTGAGAATTCTAAAAAACCAGCTCGTGGTGTTTCTGCAGCATGGCATTCTCGACAGCTCCATTGGGTGAGCGGGGGCGGTTTTTGAGAATTCTCAAAAACCAGCTCGTGGTGTTTCTGCAGCATGGCATTCTCGACAGCTCCATTGGGTGAGCGGGGGCGGTTTTTGAGAATTCTCAAAAACCAGCTCGTGGTGTTTCTGCAGCATGGCATTCTCGACAGCTCCATTGGGTGAGCGGGGGCGGGCCGTGGGAGCACTGAGTGATTGCGTCAAGCATGGGGTGAATTGATGTCAGGACCTCTGTTTAATGGCTCTCCAAAGTCAAAGGTCATCTGGATCGCAAAAGTCAGGACTGCTTAGTTGGCATTCGAGTTGACTTTTGAGGTGCCTCAAAAGTCGCTGAGGCCCTGATCCAGGCGACTCTCTCTCTCTCTCTCTCTCTCTCTCTCTCTCTCTCTCTCTCTCTCTCTCTCTCTCTCTCTCTCTCTCTCTCTCTCTCTCTCTCTCTCTCTCTCTCTCTCTCTCTCTCTCTCTCTCTCTCTCTCTCTCTCTCTCTCTTTGATCACTCGCATCATGACCACTTTCGAGATTTCTCGAAAGTGGTTCCAATATTAATCATACCCGATCCCCTTACTCACTCACGCAAGGGTCCACTCACGCTCTCGTGTGCCTCTTGATTCGACACGGCTCTGTGTGAATTTTGAGGCGTTTCAAGGTGAATTTTTAGTCGACTCAAAATTCACCTCGCTCTCGTGTGCCTCTTGATTTGACACGGCTCTTTGTGAATTTTGAGGCGTTTTAAAACTCGAATCTTCCCTTCTTCGTGTGCCGTGTAATCCTTCTTGCCCCTCTCGGAATCTGTTCACAGGTGGGTGTCGAATGGTGTGGTGGGGTCTCAAGCTTTTGCAGCCTACGACCAAGGTGAGAGGCGAGGCTATCTTGCTCGTGTATCTATCTTGTCTGAGATGCTAGACCTTTCAAAGGTAAGAGGCCCGTGTATCGACTCAAAAGGTGACTTTTGAGTCGACTTTTGAGTCGACTCAAAAGTCACAAGGTGAGAGGCGAGGCTATCTTGCTCGTGTATCTATCTTGTCTGAGATGCTAGACCTTTCAAAGGTAAGAGGCCCGTGTATCTCACTCTTATTTATCCTTTTCCATTCTTCTGTTTGTTTTCGTCCATTTTCTGAACCTTTTCCTCTCATCCCCTCTTTCGTGGATTCCTTGAGTCAAATGATCAAGATCTTCACTCGGTTTTCCTCATTCTATGACCCTATGACCCTGTGCTTGCACACATGTATTTCTGTGCGATGGTGACTTGACATCCCATTTTCCTGTTTCTCCCCCTACACCTTTCCCTCACCGTCCCTAGGTGACTTTTGAGTCGACTCAAAAGTCACCTCAAAAGTCACTTTTGAGTTGACTCAAAAGTCACCTCAAAAGTCACTTTTGAGTCGACTCAAAAGTCACCCCATTTTCCTGTTTCTCCCCCTACACCTTTCCCTCACCGTCCCTTCTGTTCCCTTCCATTCCTTTTCCTTTCCCTCCCTCTGCTTTACTTCTCTTCTCCTCCGCCCCCCAGGCTTCGACGTGTTTCGGGGCAACATGCGGGGCTATGTCACTAGGCACGTGTAGAGAGGGTATTTTTGAGACGTCTCAAAAATACCCCCTCTACGCGCGACGTGTTTCGGGGCAACGTGCGGGGGATATGCGGGCAACATGCGACGTGAGGCAGCACGTGGATTTCCTGATCACCGCTCTCTCTCTCTCGCTCCCTCCCTTCCCCCCACTGCCTACCCTCCCCTCTCATTCTCACACCCTTCCATCCATCCCCCAGGCTTCGACGTGTTTCTGGGCAACATGCGGGGCTATGTCACCAGGCAGCACGTGGATCTGCGCATCTCTGCCAGCAGGTGAGTGGGTGGAGTGTAGGAGATCATGAAACCACGAGCACGACCACAGGCGTGGAACGTTCAACATAACAACTGGTTGTGTTTGTCTTCCTTTGGATTAGTGTCTGTGACATCTGTATGTACTTGAGACGATTCTGATAACTCGACTTTTGACTCCGTTTCCCCCCACCAGGTACTAGCGCTACAGTGTGATGTGAACGAGCATGGCATGTCACATGTGTGAACGAGCATGGCATGTCACATGTGTGAACGAGCATGGCATGTCACATGTGTGACATCCGATCCGAGCCATGATTGACTGCATCCATCCATCCATCACAACAACACACATGCTGTCTCCCTCTCCTTAACCCTACTGCCGCTCCCCCTTCTCCTGCATTCAGGTACTGGCGCTACAGTGTGAACGAGCATGGCATGTGTGACATCCGAGCCATGATTGATTGCATCCACCACACCAAGATGCGTGACCTCGCCCCGCCTCCCCGTCCCTCTCTCGTCCCACCTCAGCAACAGCAGCAGCAGCAGCAGCAGCAGCAGCAGCAACCCGTGAACCCCCAGCAGAGTCAGGAGCACCACCAATGGCGGCAACCCAGCGCTTCAGCAGCATTAGACGCCCTGGGACTCGTGCACAGCGATTCTTCACTCCACTCTGGGCCTGCTGTACATAGTAGCGGTTTTGATACAGGGGGGGGAGGAGGGGCTGATACGATGTATCGGGACAAGCCACAAACGGGTACAGGTGGTTCTGGGTGGACACCTGGCAGCCAGACGATGCAGGATGGCGTGATGACGTGGCAGCCAGGCTGGCACGAGGTGCGGCCCGCTCCTGTTTCGCTGATAGATGCTCTGAGGGAGAGGCGAGAGGAGGAGAGGAGGGAGGGGGAGAGGAGGCAGGAAGAGAGGAGAGGGGAAGAAGTGAGGAGGATGGGGGATGGAGGGCGATCAGAGACCACAGGTGATGCTACAGCAGCAGCAGAAACAGCAGGAGCATCAGGAACAGCAGCAACTACAGCAGAGGCTTCAGATCAGAAGCAGCAGGGGCAGCAGCAGCAGCAGGGGCAGCAGCAGCAGCAGCAGGGGCAGCAGCAGCAGCAGCAGGGGCAGCAGCAGCAGCAGGGGCAGCAGCAGCAGCAGCAGGGGGTGCCGTGGAGTGAGGAGCAGCCGTACCACCTGCAGGCAGTGGCGCACAGCCTGGGAGGGGCGGCCATGATGATCTACCTCGTCACCCAGTTGATTAGGAGACAACCCCACCGCCTCTCCCGCCTCATCCTCCTCTCTCCGGCTGGTGAGTCCCTCTCGCTGGTGGGTCCCTCTCGCAGGTGGGTCCCTCACGCTGGTGGGTCCCTCTCGCTGGTGAGTCCCTCACGCTGGTGGGTCCCTCATGCTGGTGAGTCCCCCACGCAGCATAGGGGCAAGCAGCCATACCATGTGGCGCACAGCCTGGGAGGGGCGGCCATGATGATCTACCTCGTCACCCAGCGCCGGTTTCCAACCACCAAAACGACGAGGTCACCTGCTGGTGGGTCCCCTCTAGGGTCCACTGCTGATTGGCTAGTTCATCCAGACCCCATGCTTTTGCTTTCCTGAGTTATACTTTTGGGAATTCTCAAAAGTGAACTCGACATTGCTGGTGAGTCCCCTCTAAGATCCACTGCTGATTGAGTAAAAAATTCCAGACCCATGCTTTTGCTTTCCACCCTTTTCGTCTCACCCCTCTTCGTCTCACCCCCTTCCCCCCTCTCGTCCAACCCCCCTTCCCTCGCTCCCTCGCGCCCTTCTCTCCCATTCCCCCCCTCCCTCAACCCACCCCCCCCCGGCCCCCCTCACAGGATACCACGAGAAGACCCCGCTCCTATTCGACGTGATGCTGTTCCTCATGCCATCAGCGACTCGTGGCTCTCCCAGTCAGTTCCAGCCATCTACATCCCCACGCAGGGCCTGCGCCTGCTCTTCAACGTCCGCTTCCCCATCCTCCTCCTCGCACCCACCCTGAGTCCGCCCCGCCACTTCTTCCCGTGCGTACTGCCTCTTTATCTCACCCTGTCCCTCCTGTTCTCCCCTTCTCTCCCTCCCTCCTCCCCACAGGCTACCACAAGAAGACCCCGCTCCTATTCGACGTGATGCTGTTCCTCATGCCATACATCGACTCGTGGCTCTCCCAGTCAGTTCCGGCCGTCTACATCCCCACGCAGGGCCTGCGTCTGCTCTTCAACAAGCTCGCTCAGGACTTTCAGAACCTCCCTGCATTGCGCTGCCTGGTGCAGGTGTGTGTATGTGTGCGCATGGGTACATTTATGTGTGTGCCTGTGTATGTGTGTGCCTGTGTATGTGTGTGCCTGTGTATGTGTGTGCCTGTGTATGTGTGTGCCTGTGTATGTGTGTGCCTGTGTATGTGTGTGCCTGTGTATGTGTGTGCCTGTGTATGTGTGTGCCTGTGTATGTGTGTGCCTGTGTATGTGTGTGCCTGTGTATGTGTGTGCCTGTGTATGTGTGTGCCTGTGTATGTGTGTGCCTGTGTATGTGTGTGCCGGCCATCCACATCCCCACGCAGGGCCTGCGCCTGCTCCTCAACAAGCTAGCCCAGGACTTCCAAAACCTTCCGGCGTTGAGGCGCCTGGTGCAGGTCTTTCTGGTGCAGGTCTTTCTGGTGCAGGTCTTTCTGGTGCAGGTGCGGGGTATCTCCCACCCAGGGCCTGCGTCTTATCTTCAACACACTCGCGCAGGACTTTCAGAACCTCCCGGCCTTGAGGTGTCTGGTGCAGGCCGTGTGCGCGTGCTATGCATACATGCTATGCATACATGCTATGCATACATGCTATGCATACATGCTATGCATACACACGTTGGTACATAAATAAATGTGTGCATGCTGACTCATTGTTCGAAGGGCTGCAGTGGTTGAATGGACGCTTAAGCAAAGGAACAACAGTGAAAAATTCAAGTGAAAAAAACGCAGATCTGAAAAACCCTTGGCTTCCGAAAAGCCTAAAACAATGAGTCAGGCTGGTGCAGGCCGTGTGCGCGTGCTATGCAGACACACGTTGGTACATAAATGTGTGCATGCATGTATATAGATGTGTGCATGCATGTATATAGATGTGTGCATGCATGTATATAGATGTGTGCATGCATGTATATAGATGTGTGCATGCATGTATATAGATGTGTGCATGCATGTATATAGATGTGTGCATGCATGTATATAGATGTGTGCATGCATGTATATAGAGGTGCCGAACACCCACCCAATCATCTACAAAGCACGAAACGCGCCAGTCACCCTTCTCTCCCCTCTCCACTCTCCACTCTCTTCTCTCCTCTTTCCTCTACGTATTCCCTCTCCCCTACCAAACATGCAGGTGCTCATATCTAACATCATTGTGGGGGGAGATTCGTCCGACTGGGTGGGAGCCCTGCGCCAGTCGCACTACAACATGTACAACATGCCTGGCATCGCATACAACGTCATGAAGCATCATCTGGCGCTCTCTCTCTCTGCTCTCCCCTCTCCCCCACCAAACGTGCAGGTTCTAATCTCAAATATTCTAGTGGGAGGGGATTCATCCGACTGGGTGGGAGCGTTACGTCAGCCGCACTACAACATGTACAACATGCCTGGCATCGCCTACAACGTCATGAAGCACTTAGCTCTCACCAAGCGAGAGCGCCGATTCATCATGTTCGACTACGGCTCCCCCGCAGCTAACCTCGCAGTGTACGGTTCTCCCGAACCAGTGGACATTGGAGCGTTTTACCGTCTTATTGATATCCCGATAGATGTTGTCGCCGGGCGGCGCGACCGTCTTATTCCCCGGGAGATGGTCCACTGGCACTACAAGACGCTGATAGCCGCTGGGCGGCAGGCGTCTTACCGGGAGTTTGAGTACGCGCATTTGGATTTCACGCTTGCACATAAAGAAGAGCTACTAGCATATGTGATGCGGAGGTTGAGGGTTGATTTGCCGAAGCTGCACCTCATGCCGAACCTGTCGCCGAACCGGTCGCCGAACCTGCGGCCCCGCGTGGCGGAGTTTGACAGGTCGAGGAGTTCGCCTGCTATGGCTGGGATGGCAGGGTTGGCGGTGGGGGAAGTGAATGCGAGGGAGGAGAGTAGGAGGGAGAGGGAGGAGAGGAGGAGGACAGGAGGGGCAGCAGGAGGTGGAAAGGGAAGGGGTGGGGGAAGGGGAGGGGGTAGGACAGGGAGGATCAGAGGGCGAGGGGGTAGGGAAGGGAGGGCAGAGAGAGGAGTAGCTACAGCTGATGGCAATATCGCAGCTGATGGATCTGCTAGTGCTGCTGCAACAGCGGCTTTGGCTGCTGCTGCTGCTGCTGCTGCCACTGCTGCTGGTGCTGCTGGAGGCAGCAGTGCTGCTGCTAGTTCTATGTGCAGGCCGGAAGTGCGTGCACCTGATGCGCTGGTTCGGCGGTGCGAGTCGGCAATATTCTCTCCGCTCGTAGTGTCTGTGGATGACTCTCCCACGCTCGAAGGACAGCTGTCATTTGCCGGGTGGCGGAGTGGGGCCCCTGCTGGGGAATGATGTTGGCTCTGGCGCTGGCACTGAACTGATGTGAGTTGAGTTTCGCCGAGGAAAATAAAACGTTTATTCAGTACGAATTAGGCTGGATGAAATGGTTTAGCTGATAAAGCTACCGTTGAGAATGTGAGAATGTGTCCAATCAGTCTTTTGTATATCAATCGTATCGGTCAATTTCATGTTTACTTGAGTGTGTTTTTTACTGGTCCTTCTCAATAGTGAAACCATGAGTGTAGCTGGGGTACTGGTCTCCACTCTGGTTCTGGTCTTTCTGCACTCAGGGTGTATTTCCGATAAAATGGCGGAGTCTGTGGCTGAGGCGCAGACGAGCAAAGAGCCTTCTCTGACACCAAGAGTTATCAAAACTGACAGAAATTTCTCCAGTTCCAAACGGGTTTATGTGACACGCGATTCCCACGTTCCTGTCACACCAAACGCGGTCTACACTAACCTAAACCTTCCCCGTCTAATCACCACCTAGGCAGCTATTACTACTCGCTACTTTTCTCAAATCAATACCTCAGTTACCTCCCTTCCGCCCGTCTCGCATCCGCTTCAACTTAATAGCTCTCCCACCCGGTTATCCGTTTAAATCAGAGATGCCGCGTCGTTGCGACACGTCATCAGGCGGATCCTCGGCCGTTGTTTCTAGCTGTTTACCCCACGATCTGCCGACGTCACCTGACGAGGCGTCTCCGTCGATCGACCGTTTATCAGACGACCTCCTGTGCTCCGTCCTCCGTCTAGCTTCCGTCGACGGCTCTCCCCCGTTACGTCTCTCGCTTGTCTGCAAGCGATGGCTTCGCCTGGCTTGTCTCATTCAGACCTCCATTCCTTCCGCGTTCTTCGCCTCTCTCGGCGCTCAGAAGCCGACTCCTCCGCTCAGTAGCAGCGTCAGCCGCAATGTCAGTGGAAGCAGAAGCAGCAGCAGCAGCAGCAGCGGCACCATAAGCGGCACCAGAGGCAGCAGCAGCACGGGTACCGTTCACGACAATTTCAAAGGCGTCGACAGTTCCAGACTCAACTACAGCAACCTAGAACGTCCCAATAGAGTCGCTTACCTCCTTAAATCCCTCTCCAGATTCCCTTGTCTCACTCGCCTTGCCACGTCACCCCACTGCTTAGAAGCCTACCAAGGAAACTTCCTCAGCAACCTCCCTCTCTCCTGCCCAGCTCTAACCTCCATTTCATTTTCCCCGCTGACATCTCCACATTTATCCATTAGCGAATTAGATCTTAACGGTTTTTTCCAGGCGTTTAGGTCGCAACTGAGGGAGGTGTATTTGGACGGATGCATCAATAAAATCACAGTGATGCCAGCTTCCCTTACAGTCCTCTCTTCCCTTCGTTTACTGCACATTCAGTCCAGCTGTCTGCTCGAATTTCCTGAGAATTTAAGCTCCCTATCCTGCTTGCAAGAGCTCTCCCTTTGGTGCTGGAAGCTTTCCTTTCTGCCCGAATCCATCGGGCAGCTATCTTCCTTGACAAAGTTGGAGCTGGTTTATTGCTCCAGTCTTCCGCAACTGCCCGAATCACTCACCCAATTGCCCGCCCTCACTACCCTCAACGTTTCCCACTGCTCCAATCTGTTCGACCTGCCCCAGAATTTTGGGCAGTTGAAGGCTCTGCAAACGTTTACATTAGCTGGGGGATCTTTTTCGACGGACTTACCGGACTCTTTTTGTAGGCTGCCCGGTCTTAGCAAGCTTGAATTGAGGCATGCCTATTGGCTCGACACCTTCCCATCGTCCATCTCCTCCCTCCAAAACCTTCATTCCCTTGACCTGAGCATCTGCAATTGGCTCAAGAATCTGCCCGAAGAAATCGGGCAGCTGCAGAAACTAGAGGAGCTGAGACTGACCGACTGTCTGAAAATCAACCGCCTTCCAGACTCCATCTGCTCTCTTCCCAACCTGAAACTCATCTCTCTCCAAAAATGTTTCAGTATAGAGTGCCTCCCTACCGCGTTAGGAAATCTGTCCTCCTTGACCCATCTCGAGCTTTTGAAACTTGCCAAGCTGACCGCCTTACCCACCTCTTCACAAGATCTGCGGAACCTAGAAGTTCTTATATTGAAGGGGTGCAAATCGCTTGCGAGTGTGCCAAGGCTGCTGTTGCAGCAGCAGCCTCGCTTGAAGCACCTCATGTTGGATCACTTTCCGTGCTTAGACCAACTGCTGCTGGATATGGGCGCTACAGCTGCCACAGTCACTGCAACCGCTACAGCCGCGGCAGCCCCTACAGCCGCTACAGCCGCCGCAACAGCTGCTTCTGCTGTTCCGGATTTCCCTCCTGCTGCTGCCTCAGACCCCCCTTTGTCTGCCACTCCCCAGCTCCTTCCTGCTGATCCAAATTCAAGCCATCTGACGGTAGAAGCCCCACCTCTCCTCCTGCCTCCGTCCCTCACTCACATAGAGCTCGCTCGCAGCAGCACCATCTCAGCCCTCCCCTACTCACTCTCCTGCCTCACCAGCCTCCAAACCCTGTCCGTTCGCCGCTTCTGCTCCCTCCGCTCCCTCCCCTTCGTGAGCTGTCCATCGCTCACTCTTCCTTCCAGCTGTCCCTTGCGCCAGCTGGCGCCTTGCCAGGTGTCGGACCAAGTGGCAGCGTGCCAGCTGGCTAAGCTGCAGGAATTGAGGATTGCGTTCTGCAAGAAGTTGACGCGCCTTCCTGATTCGCTGCACCTCCTCCTCCCCATGCTCTCTCGCCTTGTCCTGTTCAGCTGCACTGCCCTTTCTACGCTGCCCGAAGATCTGGGTCAACTTAAGAAACTTTCTTACCTGGAGCTGTCCCGCTGCACAGCTCTGAAAGAGCTTCCAGACTCTCTTTGTGTGTCAACATCATTGGAACAACTCATAATCTCCTCCTGCCCATCAATATCTTTTCTGCCTGCAAATATTGGGCAGCTGCCATCTCTCAAAAGGCTCTCCTTGGAAAACTGCAAGGGTTTGACATCGCTGCCCGGATCTCTGGTCCAAGCGCCAACTCTTTCCTACCTGCTGGTTTCGGGGTGTGCGGAATTGGTAGGATTGCCCGAAGATTTGGGTATGCTCAAGTCGTTAGAAGTTCTCATTGTGCGATCGTGCGACAAGATTCTTGAGCCACCTGCCTCGTTGGCGTATGCAACGAGACTGAGGAAGGTTGAGTTCAGAGACTAGGTAGGTACTTGTGCGCTTCTTCTGCCCTTATTGGTTTTTTTTTCTCTTGTAACTATTACTTCTTTTTAGTTTGATAAAGATTATGATACTGTTATGCTTATTGGTATACTCAAAATAGAGCTCCTCATTTAAAACCGAAACTGTAGAACTTCCAAGGAATTATGTTTCGACCAAAATATCCATCCACTTCCCCTAAACCGCTGTAGATGCGCTTTTGAACGTTCTAGACCGCGACGAAACGAATGTCAGGTGTTTTCACAACAAACACAAAGAGAAGTGCTTCAGTAGCGTCAGGCTGACGAGGATTTGACAGGACGGATTTAGGTCAAAGCACCACCGCAATGAACGGACGGTCGAGTTCATTTTAACTTTCCGTAATGGCGTCAATTTCTTTCGAGCGGCAGCCTCCCGCAGTTGCTTTGACGGAAATGCCAGTGCCGCCCCTGGCAGCGCTCACAGAAGCCCTGTTTGATGACCTCGTGAAGCAATTTGCTGCTAATAGAATAGCCTCTAACGAACCCAGTGAAAGATGTACTGAACCAGACATAGCCACGACAGACGTGGCGACGGAAGCTAGACGCGCGTTCACGGAAGCAAGGGACAGAAGCATTGACGGAGGAGATGTGGATGCAATGACAGCGAAGGAAGGGAGAGACGGGTCGCGTGACGGAGACGATCCCGAGGTCACCATCAGTGCAGCGACGGCCGCTAAGCTTGGTATGATGGCCTGTTTTGAGACGTCTCAAAGCGTGACAGCGACGGAATTGAGATCACTATTAGTGCAGAGGCGGTGGTCAAGCTTGGTTAAAGTGTGCTTTCGTAAAAATAAATCAGAATATCTAGTCTAGTGTACCTTTGCCTGGCACCTTTCGCACCATAGTATGTGCGTTTCTGTTTTCATTGTTTCCTTGGGTCCATTTTGATTCAATTTGGATTCCGTCAAACCCTTGTTGTCCTTGTTTTTCCCCTTCCTCTCTCCCATCTTACTTCCATTGGCTTCGTATGTGCAGTTTCCGACAGCAGCCTAGGATCGTGAGTCTTAAACTCTTTCTTGAAACACACACACACACACACACACACACACACACACACACACACACGCACGCACGCACACACACACACACACACGCGCGCGCGCGCACTACACACCACACACGCAGCAACACGGGACACATGGCAGAAGGCACACGTGACCTCACAATCCCTTCTCCACTCCTTTCTGCAAACCCTTTTCTTCTCATTAATCAATTCCAACGCCCTTTCAGTCTATCATCTCGACAAGCTCCTAGTGTCTATCTGAATCTTCTGTAATCAGCTCACACTAATCATTCAGTAAGTGGGACGACGACCAATCCTGTCCTGGTGTCTTCCGCTCCAGCTTGAGGGTTCTGTTTCAGTCTCAGCTGGACCGAGCCGTGGCCATTTTGGACCATGGCGGGGTGACAAAGCTGATAGCCCATCCCAGCGGCAGAAGCGCATTTCAGGTGAGAAGATACTATTCAATGGATGGCTTTTGAGGCGCCTCAAAGGTTTCAGTCTCAGCTGGACCGAGCCATGGCCATTTTGGACCATGGTGGGGTGACTAGGCTCGTAGCCCATCCCAGCGGCAGAAGCGCATTTTAGGTGCGAAAAAATAATGAAGGAATGGTTTCAGCCCGCTCGTGTGGTACTTGAAATAAGAAGTGGTTTTGACTCTCTTCAAACGAATTTCTGTGTGAATGATTGTATGCTGCTGCATTCGTACTTTTGACACGGACCGGCCTGCGTTTGAGTTTTTGACATCCCTGCAGGTTCGTGGCAACCCCAGGAGCTCTGCCTTTCACATCTGCCTGCCCCACCACTACTGCCCGTGCCAATCATTTTTCTATGACGCAGTGTCTCGTGGCGAGCAGCTCATGGTGAGTGCTGCAGCGCAGAAGCCTATAAGGAGGCACTTAAAACCTGTGTGCTCTTGTACATCTGTCTGTCACGCACCACTACTGCCCCTGCCAGTCATTCTTCTATGACGCGGTCTCCCGTGGCGAACAACTCATGGTGAGTGTGACACTGCAATTTTGTGACATTCCGCATCTGACTCTCACACCATTGCACACCATTTTGCAAGTAAAGGAAAGTGATAGTCAGAACATTTGAGCTGTGTGCAGCAGCACATATGATGTGACAAATTAGAGCCACGTTCCCTTTATCAACCATTTTCTTGCCATTTTCCATTGCCATTTTTCATTGCCTCATCTGAGGTGCATTCCCTTATCCCTCCTCTCTTCCCCCTTATCCCTCCTCTTTCCCCTTATTCCCCCTCTTTTCCCCCTTATTCCCACTCTTTTTCCCCGTATTTCCCTCTCCCCCCTCCTTATCCCCCCTCACTTCCCCTGCGGGATTCCCAGTGCAAGCATTTACTCGCCACTCGGCTAGCTGAGTCACTGAAGTGTTACAACGTGGCACATGTCAGCGATGGTGCTCTGTGCTTGGCCCTGTCACAGATGTAGCAACCCTGCAGTGTGCACTGTGCGGTAGCACGCTGCGATGGCTAAATTTGAGAAGAATGCCGTCAAAGTGTCACAACATTTCACATGTCAGAGATGGTGCTGTGTGCTTCGCCCTATCTCCAGATGTAGTGATTGTGCTACGTAAGTACAATGCATTCATGCATAGCGTAGTGCATTTGTTACAAGAGGTTGGCTTGTGCGTGACCTTCTCTCGGGTGTAGCAATGCCACAAGTAGCGGTGGGTATTGTTGGGCTGAGATAGCCCTTAGGATCTTTGCAGGGGTAAATTCGGGGTAGGACAATTGTAATAGCGGAAGCGTTTAATGAAGAACTTGTGAACCACCTTGCGCTGGTATGTGAGGGCAAAGTAAGTTGATTAAAGCAAAGAGATACAAGCATTTATATATGAGTACAAGGAATATGAAAGGATACGGTTATAACTACTTTACTGTTGCTGTTGCGGTTCGATACAGTGACGACTCGGGCAACTGCTCTGTAGCGAGTCAGTTGTGTGTCCTTGCTGTCGCGCTGTACTTGTCAGGTCAAAGGTCGCTGACCTTTGACTTTCGCGTAACCTCCGGCAACCTCTTTCAACCTCCGAGGGTTGACTCGCTCGTGCCTCGATATGGTTCGCTTCGCTTCTGGTGTGATGTTTCGACACGACAGAGGCGCTTTAGGATTTACTTGTTTCCAACACTCCCCTTCGCTTCTGGAGTGTCGCTGCTGATGACGTGGCCTTGTCCAGTCAGCAGCATGCAGTACTCGAACTTCTGCTTTCCGAGCTTCTTGGTCAAATAGTCGGCTGCCATCTCGGACGTGGGACAGTAGGATAGTTCAAGTCTCCCCTTCTCGATCTCGTCTTTCACGAAGAAATATCGCAGGGCGATATGTTTCGTTCTGTTCGCGAAGCCACTTTTGTTGGCGATGCGAATTGCAGATTGGTTGTCGCAGAACAGAGTGAAATTAGGTAACTCGGCTAACTTCGCTTCTTCCAGCAGCTCGCGAAGGTAAAGTCCTTCCTTGGTGGCTGAGCAGAGTGCGATATATTCTGCTTCAGCTGATGAGAGGGCGATTAGTTCTTGCTTACTCGACTGCCAGGAGATAGGACCGATAGGCTCGAGGCGATAGATATAGCCGGTGCGGGAGCGCCTATTGTCGGAATCGCCGGCGTGGTCGGCATCGACATAGCCGATTAGCTTAGTCGGTGTAGTTGCGTTCTTGTGGTACGTTAGGCCGATCGTTGAGGTGCTGACGAAGTAGTGAAGAGCGCGGTCGAGCTCTGCTAGGTGCTCTGCTTCGGGTCTTTTGAGGTAGGTGGCGAGTTGGCTTGCGGAGTAGGATAGGTCTGGGCGACAGGTGACGGCTGCGAAGAGAAGGCACCCCAGCTTTCTCTGGTAGCTTTCTCCACCCCAGCTTGAGTGGAGCGGATTCACCCTTGTTGTTCCCTGTCGTGTAGCGATATGGTGTGGAGATGGCGGTTGGTGTAAGAGCGAAACGCTTGGCGATGGTGTCGGCGTATTTTGCGGCGCTGAGGTAGATCGCGTCGTTCTCTTCTCGGATGTTGAGCCCAAGATATTGTGTGACGGTAGATGAAACCGTGAGCGTGAGATCTTGCTGCAGCTCCCCTTCGAACCAGGTGGTGATGCCGTCGGACGAGCCGATGTAGAGGAGGTCGTCTACATAGACGATTAGCAGGACGTAGTCGTCGTTCTTCGTGAGCCGGTACATCCCCTGATCGTGGGGTAGTTGTTTGAAACCGAGCAATGCGGATGAGACGGGCGTGTAGGTACTGCTGCCATAGCCGCGGGGCTTGCTTAATCCCGTAGAGCGATTTCAGTAGTTGACAGACTTTGTTCGGCTCTCCGTTAGTGCCATGTGGGAGTTCGACGAAGATCTCCGCGTCGACAGGTGCGTAGAGAAACGCGTTGGCGACATCGATCTGTCGTAGCTTCTTCTTCTTCATGGCGGCGATCGCGAGAAGAATTCGGAGTGAGGTGTGTCGGCTAACCGGGGCGAATGTCTCGGTGAAGTCCCGTCCGTGCTCCTGATCGAATCCACGTACCACCCAGCGTGCTTTGAATTTCTCGATTGTGCCGTCTGCTTTCGTTTTCACGCGGAAGACCCATTTTCCGGTGAGAATGGTCTTGTTTCTTGCCACGCTGATGGGAACGACTTTCCAGGTGTTCCGTTCCTCCAGCGCTTTTAATTCTCTGTCCATGGCTTCACGCCATTTTTCCCTATGTTCCCCCCCCAGAGCCTGCTGAACCGTGGCAGGCTCCTTAGGAATGGCTGAGCCGTGGACTGCGGTGACGAGGCCGAGAATTTGCAGTCCACTCTGTGAGTAGCGGGGGAGTGTGGTGTCCTCGGGATAAACAGCTTCGTCTCCTGTTTCAGGTGTTGGATTGAAATTCGGTCCTACTCGTTCTGCTTCGTTGGTGTTGACCCGTGCAGGTGTAACGTAACCATTGTCGGCGAATTCGTAGAAGACTTCGGCGTTGACGCTTTCGCGAGGATTGTCTCTATCCATTGGGATGTCCACGGAGCAGTAAGGGAGAGGTCCGGCTGCTTCCGAGGCTCCCTCCACGTTCTGCTCGTCCCAGTCAGCTTCGTCTTCTGCCGAGGCGAAGGCTCGGTGCCCATGAAATCCGCCCGAGAGGTCAGGTCTGTTTTCTTCGATGTACATGAGGTGAGTTCCGAGGGTGAGGTTTTCGTAGAAAACGACATCACGTGCTGCTACTGTTTCCTTGCTGTTGATGTCGAAGATTTTCCACGCGTTGTAATGTTTTGCGATGCCCAGGTGTAGTCCCCACTGTGCGCGTTGAGAGAATCGCCCAGCTCGTGCAGATGGAGGTCGGTACTGTACCATGCAGCCGAAGACTCTCAACATTTTTGTGCTGCCCAATTTCCCTGTCCACAGCAGATGCGGTGATGCGTTGTTCGGGAGCGATGATGACGAAAGCAAGTTGTGCAGCATGACGGCGTGGTCCATCGCTTCGGGCCACTGGTGGTTGGGCAGGTGCATGCCACGTAGCAGCTTGCGCATGGTGGCTTGCAGCGTCCTGTTCATCCTTTCTGCTACGCCTTGCTGTTGGTGAGCGTAGGGAAGGGAGATGAGCCTCTTGATTCCTCTTTCTGCCAAGTACTGCTTGAACCTCTGTGAGGTGTATTCTCCTCCCCCGTCTGACTGAAAGCTTTTTAGCTTAGCTCCCGATTCTCGTTCTGCGACTGGAAGCCAGGCGACGAAAGCTTCGAAAGCCATGTCGCGACTTGGAAGGTTTAGGTGCCAGACATATCGAGTTGCGGCGTCGATGAAGGTGATGGTGTAGCTGTAGGCGTTTTGTCCGGGTTCACGGTTGTATAAGATGTCGCTGTACACCTTTTCGAGAGGTGTGTACGCAGGTGCGCTTGGATTGTGATGTGAGACGAACGGCTGATGCGGTAAGTCGGCTTCAGGGCAAGTGAAGCACGTTCCACGGGCTCGTTGAAGTTCTCTGCCGTCGGTCAGTAGAAGTGAATCTTTGTCGAGCACTCCTGCTCTTATCGTGTTGTTTAACACTGTGTTGCTTGGATGTCCCATTCTTGCGTGCCAGGTACCTTCAGTGGCGCGATGTCCGGGTGACCGTCGATACAGATCCGAGTTGGAGTAGAAGCCGGCAGTGACGTTGGTGCTTCGGTGGACTTCTCGTGGTGCCGGTTTTAACTGTTGTACAGGTGTCGGTGGCGAATCGTCGATGGAGATTGGTGCCGTTGAAGGACCGGCGATTGGTGTCGATGTTGTCGCTGCTGCTGCTGCTGCTGCTGCTGATGTTGTCTCTGCTGCTGCCGATGTTGTCTCTGCTGCTGCCGATGTTGTCTCTGCTGCTGCTGATGTTGTCTCTGCTGCTGCCGATGTTTGTTGAATTGTTGCTAACGCCCTTGTTCTCTCTGTTTCAGGAATGGTGTGTGAGTGCCAGAAGCCGTCAGGGCTGAAGTCTGGGTCAAGATCTGGAGGATGTGTCCAAGGAGCAAAGCTGACGATGCCGTCGCTGTCAGCGGTGCCAAGGTCTGGTACGAAGTCAAGAACGAAGACGTTGTTCTTGAGGATTGCCTTTCCGATGTAGAGGCCGCCTTTTCCGTGGTACAGCTTGAACTCCTGGGTGGTGCTGTCTGCTTCGAGGTGAATGCCTTTCGCCATCAACTGACTGACGCTCAGTAAGTTGTAACCGAGACCTTCTGCGATTAAGACCTTGGTCATTTGTAGAATCACACTTGTTTCTCGTGACTGAAGTTGTACCACTCCTTGTCGTCGTGTGCGCAGGTTCTGGTTGTTGGCGACGGTGATGACTACTTCTCGTTGAAGTTGATACTCTCGTTGTACGAAGCGTCCTGAAGAGCACATATGCTGTCCGCAGCAACTGTCCAAGAACCATGTGTCCTTCCCGGATGGTTCACTCTGGGCGATGGCGGCGTATGTCGGGTTTGGCTGCAGTGACTCGCGGCGGGGTGTGCTGTTGTCGAGCTGTTCTTCCGGTGAGTAGTGTGGTGGTGATTCAGTGACGCAGGAGTCGGTCAGTTTTGCCATACAACTGACGATGTTCCTTGTTCCTTGCGCAGGTTGTCCCGCAGGTGGTGTTGAGGCTTGAATCTGGATCGTGGGGTTCGTTTGTGTTGAGGCAACTTGGCTGCTTGAGGGTCGAAGCTGTCGCTGTTGTGGCGTTGGCTGTTGTCGATTTGGGCAGTGCGTGCGTGGGTGCCCAGACGTCTTGCAGATGTGGCAGAACGGAGGTACGGGTTTTGGTTGTTGTCGGTTGCTGTTGTTGTTGTATCGTCGCTGAGTGTGAAACGCGAATTCCGGTACTGATGTCTTTCTCTTGTGTCGTTCTTCTTGCAGGTCCATGTCTTGCTGCTCAGCATGTATTTCGGCGCAGAGCGCTGCTTCGGAGATTCTTCCGTGGGCTCGGAGAATGGCTTTTGTTGCGCGCCATTGAGGACCGAGGCCGCCGATGATGACTGTCACGAAGGCGTCTTCAGAGATTGACCCTCCGCATCGAAGAAGCTTGTCGCGCAGTTCGCGACATCGGCTGACATATGCCATCCCTTTTTCGCCTGGTTTCATTTCAACCGTTGTCAGTTGCGCCATTAGCCGACTTTGACTGACGCTGTCTGTTGCTTGATACAGGTCCTTGAGGTGCTTGTACGCGAGTTCCGCGGAGTTGCCGAATCCCCGGTAAGACCGTATGTTCTGCTGCTGAGTTGGGGTGATATTTCTCAGTAGGATCGTATACGCCATCATCGACTGATATGTATACTGCTGCTTCTCATACTGTGTGCCGTTTGTTGGGTATGGTACAGACCCGTCGAAGAAGCCAAGTATCTGCGCGCCTTCCATCATCAGCTCGAATTCGAACGACCAGGTAAAGAAGTCCTTTCCGTCGAAGGGCCTTGACGTCTGCAGCTTTAAGACGTGCGCGAATTGCGACTGTACTTGTAGTGCATCCAGTTGTCTTTCTTGTCCAGATGGAGCTTGCGGCATGAAGCTGATGGACCCGCGTTCATACGGAGCAAAGGTAGGTTGTTGCTGATTTCCGCGCGCATATGATGAGCCATCAAGACTCATTGGAGTCACGTTGTTGTTGTTGCTGTTGTTTGACTGCGCAGGTGCCGACTGCTGGTGTTGCTCGTAAAACGACATGAAGGAGAAGAACTTCTCCATCATACTCTGGTCGAAGTTGGCAGGCTGGCTGGCCGAAGGCGCTGCTGGTCCCGTTGTGGTTCCTTCCTCTGTCTGCAGGCCAGAGGCAGGAGGTGGGGTAGGAGTAGTCCCGGGAGAACCATTAGAGGAACTCCTCTCCTTGTATGTTGCCATGTCGTCTGTTGATGATTTGACAGTAGTTGAATTTCCCCTGATAGCTCTCATACCATGTTGGGCTGAGATAGCCCTTAGGATCTTTGCAGGGGTAAACTCGGGGCAGGATAATTGTAATAGCGGAAGCGTTTAATGAAGAACTTGTGAACCACCTTGCGCTGGTATGTGAGGGCAAAGTAAGTTGATTAAAGCAAAGAGATACAAGCATTTATATATGAGTACAAGGAATATGAAAGGATACGGTTATAACTACTTTACTGTTGCTGTTGCGGTTCGATACAGTGACGACTCGGGCAACTGCTCTGTAGCGAGTCAGTTGTGTGTCCTTGCTGTCGCGCTGTACTTGTCAGGTCAAAGGTCGCTGACCTTTGACTTTCGCGTAACCTCCGGCAACCTCTTTCAACCTCCGAGGGTTGACTCGCTCGTGCCTCGATATGGTTCGCTTCGCTTCTGGTGTGATGTTTCGACACGACAGAGGCGCTTTAGGATTTACTTGTTTCCAACAGGTATTGTACCAAGTGCACATAATACTTCGCAGTGCTGTGACCTTTCCATGCCTACACTTGCAGGAATCTAGTCTGATCCACATATTGTTCCTGCTGAGAACATGGTAGCTTGAGCATGGCATGAGCTTCTAGTAGTCCACCATTTTTATAACCAGCCCGAGCAGAATTTTCTACTGGATTGGCACAGAACCGGCTCCTGGGGTGTTCCAAAATCCTAAAAACCTAGCAGTTATAGCGGATCACGTTAGCTGGAACAACTTACAGCCTAGTAGCACAAGGCCGTACAATACAATCTGCCTTCGCGTCGCATTCTCTTCTCCTCCACTTAAACCCCCTCGTTCGCTCCCCCTGTTCTTCTCAAACTCCTCCAGCACCCGCCTCTGCTCCTTGGCCTCGCCCTCCATATAATCCATCGTGCGGGCTGGTCGGCCGAGTGACCTTCTACTCCCCCTCCTCTCCTCCCTTCCTCGTCATTTCTCTCCCGTCTCTCCCCCCTCCACTTTCTTCTCAAACTCCTTCAGCACGCGTCACGGCTGCTTGGCCTCTGCTTCCATATAACCATCGTGCGCGCTGGCTTCTTACAGTGCCAATCACTCTGCTTTCTCCTCAGTTTTCTTCTCCTTTCCCTCCGCTTCCTTCTTCTCAAACTCCTCCAGTACCCGTCTCAGCTCCTTCGCTTCAGCTTCCATGTCATCCATCGTAAGAGCTGGCCCACTGCAGTGCCTTACAAATACAGGCCTTTCACTCTGCCTTCTCCCCTCCTTTCTTCTCAAACTCCTCCAGCACCCGTCTCAGCTCCTTGGCCTCAGCTTCCATGTCATCCATCGTACGGGCTGGCCGGTTCTCCTCCACGTCCATCCTCAGCTTCTTCGCCTCCTTCTCATTCTCCTCAATCTGATCGTGTTGTGGATGGGAATAAATACAGGGACAGGGACAGTCAGACACAACCAAAGAAATGGACAAAGTTCCCTTCTCTTGTCCTCAACATCCATCCCCAGCTTCTTCTCCTCCTTCCGGTTCTCTTCATTCTACCAAATTTGACAGTCAAATACAAACAGGAAAAAGAACAGGGGCTCTCCTTTTATCCCCCTCCTCTACACCCATCTGCAGCTTCTTTGCCTCCTTTGAGAACTCTTGATATGTAACCGTGTTGTGGATGGAAAGCGGAACAAGACTTTTGAGACGTCTCAAAAGTCAGCTTCATTGCCTCCTTTGAACACTCTTGAAATGCGACCGTGTTGTGGATGGAAAGCGGAACAGGAACAGTTAAGGACAAAGAGAAAACGAACAGAATCCTCATCGCCTCCCTTCCACCTTCGCCTCGTTGTTATTTACAAACTAACGGAGCGGCGAGCATGGAGTAGCGACAGTATTCGACCCAACACTGGGATGTGAACCTACATAGTCTCTCAGTGTATCTCATGAACCACTGCTGGCTTGGGGTAGCATCTACATACTACAACGTAAAAGAAAGAAAGAAAGAAAGAAAAAGATTCTTTCAAATTCACTACTAGCAACAGCATTCAGCCTGTGCCTAGCTTCGTCTCAGCAATAGCATTCAGCCAAGCATATCCGCACTAGCGCATGAGCGCACACCTCACTGTAGATTGACATGCGCGAAAACAAAAGAGAAAATTAACAAAACAAGGCTGTTTCACCACGAGCATATCTCGTTGTAGATCTGATCATTGGGTACCAAGTCCCCTTCCCTCCCTGGCAGGCATGACCGCATGCCTAACATCAGAATAGATTGAAACGCACCAACACGAAACAGAACAAAACTGTTTCACCATGAACGCACCTCGTTGTAGATCTTATCATTGGGTACGAAGTCCCCTTCCCTCCGTGGCATGACATGCACATGCACATGCGCCACTGTCTGTCCCGCTGCTGGCCCATCCTAAAGGGAGAGCAAGTCACAGATACACACGGAGAATTGACATGGGAACTCTTGAATGATGGCTCTCTGAGCACGCCCATGCCCATGCCCATGCCCATGCCCATGCACATGCATGTGCACGTGCACGTGCACATGTGCGTGCACATGCCCTGCTGTCTGCCCTGAATACGAACAAGACGGAGACATGGAGGGAAGGGGGGGGGGGAGAAGAGCGATGGTTAAGATGACTCTTAAAACCAGCTGTGCACATGCTCTTAAAACCAGATGTGCACATGCGTCACTATCTGCCCTGCATTCGAACTTCACGCAGACATGGAGGGAAGGGGGTAGTGAGAGAAATTGTTAACACGACTCTTAAAACCAGCTGTGCACATGCGTCACTGTCTGCCCTGCTATTGGCCCCTCCTGGTATGCGAACAGGCAGGTAGAGGGAGGGGTGAGAGTGCAAGTAAGTAGAACTTTCAGAAGATGCGTCAACTGCTTGTGCACATGCTTTCCGAAGAGGTTTCTACCCACTCGTTACTGTCTGACTGAGAAATGTAAAATCAGTATGTCTGTGACAGTAGTACCGTGAGGATCATGCTACCAACCTATTATCATCGCACCTGCATCATGCTACCAACCTATTATCATCACACCTGGACAATGGCCACACCAGGTAAGCATCATGCGACCTTCTGATTATCATCACCACAGCATGGTGAGGCTCAAACTCTTGCTGCTGCTGTCGCGACACAGACAGAACGGTGCTTGAATGCGTAACACTATCATACCTGGATGGTGTAGCATACGTGACACCCCATCACCGCACCTGGATGGTGTAAGTGGGGGAGGTGCATCCGTGGTGGGGCTCAAACGCCTGCCCAATCCTCTGAGCCAGCAGCCACATGTCAGTGTCCTGTGTATGAACGAGTGTTTTGAGACGTCTCAAAACACGCCTGCCCAATCCTCTGGGCCAGCAGCCACATGTCAGTGTCCTGTGTATGAACGAGTGTTTTGAGACGTCTCAAAACACGCCTGCCCAATCCTCTGAGCCAGCAGCCACATGTCAGTGTCCTGTGTATGAACGAGTGTTTTGAGACGTCTCAAAACACGCCTGCCCAATCCTCTGGGCCAGCAGCCACATGTCAGTGTCCTGTGTATGAACGAGTGTTTTGAGACGTCTCAAAACACGCCTGCCCAATCCTCTGAGCCAGCAGCCACATGTCAGTGTCCTGTGTATGAACGAGTGTTTTGAGACGTCTCAAAACACGCCTGCCCAATCCTCTGGGCCAGCAGCCACATGTCAGTGTCCTGTGTATGAACGAGTGTTTTGAGACGTCTCAAAACACGCCTGCCCAATCCTCTGAGCCAGCAGCCACATGTCAGTGTCCTGTGTATGAACGAGTGTTTTGAGACGTCTCAAAACACGCCTGCCCAATCCTCTGAGCCAGCAGCCACATGTCAGTGTCCTGTGTATGAACGAGTGTTTTGAGACGTCTCAAAACACGCCTGCCCAATCCTCTGGGCCAGCAGCCACATGTCAGTGTCCTGTGTATGAACGAGTGTTTTGAGACGTCTCAAAACACGCCTGCCCAATCCTCTGAGCCAGCAGCCACATGTCAGTGTCCTGTGTATGAACGAGTGTTTTGAGACGTCTCAAAACACGCCTGCCCAATCCTCTGGGCCAGCAGCCACATGTCAGTGTCCTGTGTATGAACGAGTGTTTTGAGACGTCTCAAAACACGCCTGCCCAATCCTCTGAGCCAGCAGCCACATGTCAGTGTCCTGTGTATGAACGAGTGTTTTGAGACGTCTCAAAACACGCCTGCCCAATCCTCTGAGCCAGCAGCCACATGTCAGTGTCCTGTGTATGAACGAGTGTTTTGAGACGTCTCAAAACACGCCTGCCCAATCCTCTGGGCCAGCAGCCACATGTCAGTGTCCTGTGTATGAACGAGTGTTTTGAGACGTCTCAAAACACGCCTGCCCAATCCTCTGAGCCAGCAGCCACATGTCAGTGTCCTGTGTATGAACGAGTGTTTTGAGACGTCTCAAAACACGCCTGCCCAATCCTCTGGGCCAGCAGCCACATGTCAGTGTCCTGTGTATGAACGAGTGTTTTGAGACGTCTCAAAACACGCCTGCCCAATCCTCTGAGCCAGCAGCCACATGTCAGTGTCCTGTGTATGAACGAGTGTTTTGAGACGTCTCAAAACACGCCTGCCCAATCCTCTGAGCCAGCAGCCACATGTCAGTGTCCTGCACCCACTGACATGCCATTACCCTACCTGAATGTTCCACCCACATGCCATTACCCTACCTGAATGTTCCACCCACATGCCATTACCCTACCTGAATGTTCCACCCACATGCCATTGCCCTACCTGAATGTCCCATCCACATGACTCAAAAGCCACTATCAGCACACCTGGATGGTGTACGTAGATGACGCGCAGCCATGGTGGGTTTCAAATGCCTGCCCAACCCTCTGCGCCAGCAGCCACATGTCAGTGACCTCGTCGGGAGTCATGTCCTTGTAGCGAGGCACCACGCGCCGAGGCAGCACCAGCACGTGACCTGCGAGGAAGAGTAGGAGCGGCGGGGGAAACGAGGAGCAACAGGTGTGGTTTGAATCGCCTCGCCTCAGCAGCCACATGTCAGTGACCTCCTCGGGAGTCATGTCCTTGTAGCGTGGCACGACACGGCGAGGGAGCACGAGCACGTGACCTGCACGAAAGAGTAGAGCAACAGCAGCAACAAGGAGTAGAAAAAAAGGGGGGGGGGAGGGGGGGAGGGTTTGAGTCGACTCAGCAGCCACATGTCAGTGACCTCCTCGGGAGTCATGTCCTTGTAGCGAGGGACCACGCGCCGAGGCAGCACGAGCACATGCCCTGCGGAAAAGCAAAACAACACAAACTCCAAAGATTCTAGGCTGAATGTGCAGCGAGGGCCGATATGGAAAACAACAGCAGGTTGGAGCAATTTACAAATGGTCACTTTAATGAAACTTTTTCTAAGTGTAGCATGATTTTCTCACCCTTGACGACGGGCTTGAAGTTGACTATAGCGAGGGACAGCTTTGTTTCAGCGAACACCTCTCTGGGGTCCAAATCCCACCGTCCGAACTTGATCTTCGTCGCTGACGTGTCCGCTGGCGCGGCTGACGTGGACGGTGGCACGTCTGAAGTGGCTGCCATTGCTCTCGCCTTGCAAGAAAAGGAATCAAAATTTCGACTCAGGGGGGCAAATCCACGCTTGAGGATTAGACTGGTGGAAGGAGCAGCGGCGCCCAATAGGAGCTTCCTGAATGGAACAGTGGTGCCAAAGAGGATTCGACCGACCCCTAATCGGAGAGGCAAAGAGTGAGCCGTGGTGGCAAACTTGGGGGGGGGGGGGGGGGGGGGACAAGCTAAGGGGGAAAACCAAACGCGCACGGCGCGTGCTTTACGCGCGAGTGAAAGGCGCGAGCGGGGGATGATGGCAAGGCAAGGCAAGCCAAGGCAACAACGATTAGCTGGAAATGCGCGATGGAGTTTCCAGGGGTGATGATGGGCCAGCTCTGGTTGTGACTGACTGGCCCTGTTCGATAGCCAGCCTAGCCCTTGGAGGGCTAGGGTTTGGCTAGTGTTAGGGCGCGTGTGATCTCTAGATTTTTTACAAAGTTCGAGCTCAAAACCGCTTTGCACCGTGGCGAAAAATCTCTCATTTGTATCTTACCGTGTAGAACCTTTCTAAAAATCGAACTTTGGGAGTTCGAAAAAAGATCACACGCGCCCTAAGGGCGTGTGTGATTTTGCCGAACCTGACTGAAAGTTCGAACTTTTAAAACGGTTCGTCACGGTGAAATACAGGTAAGAACGTTTTGCCACGGTGCAAAGCGGTTAGAGTTCGAACTTTGTCAGGTCCGGCAAAATCACACACGCCCTAAGTGGGAGTTTTCTGGGGTTGACGTGCCTGTGCATATGTCGTTTTCTTCTGGCCATTTCACTTCAAAACGTTCACAAACGGTACTGTACGGTATCTTGAGTCCAGTGTGACGATCAATTCCACCTGGGGTACAGTACACTTGGGCCTGTCACAGTGGCACGCCCTGTCAGAGCTTTCCCGCGCAGCCAGAAACTTTTGAAGCCGAATGCCATTTGTCAAATGGCGAGGCGAGGCGAGGCGAATTGTCAGGAGGCTACTGAAGCGCGCATCAACGATGTCGGGTGGGGCTGTCAAGGGGGGATGTATCGTGTATGGCGTCGCCCCGGCAAAAGTTCCTTGGCGTGGCGACGTTCGCGAGCCTGAATGGAGAGAGGGGTGGCCATGGAGTCGCAGCTGCCATGCGATGTCGCTATCGATCGCCATATCCGCACTTGCTTGCAGCCTCCAGCTGATGGTTTCGCGAACTCGCCAGGTCTCCCTCCGACATCAGTTCGCGAGTGCTGCGATCTCTGTCAACTCTGCGACGCGACGCGCGTTCCCCTCCCCTTGTTCTGGAAAATCGAGACAGGACAGGGGATGGTTGGGCAAATCTGTGGGTTTCTGTGGCGCGCATGCAGCACGGTATGACTAGGTTTATTATTATTTCAACGTTTGAAACAAAAATCTTTGTTCGGTTCTGTGAGGTACCAAACTGAAAGCGTACAACTCAGCGGGCGACTCGTGTATCTCAATGGAGCTGCCACGCCAAGAAACTTGTGCGGACTGAAACCAAGGACTCCAAGGTTCATGAGAGCCTCTGCTGTACTGTATACACTAGCCTCTGCTGTACCCGCAAACCCAAGAATTCGCTGTAAGATCTTGCAGAAAGCCAGCGGAAGCTCTTAGAGAGGTTCTGGTTAGTGGTCACTTTTGTATGGAAAGGGTAGGGAAAGGATCATGAGGGAGAGCTGACCTAATTCCAAACTCGCGATAGTTTTGCAGATTCGGAACCCACAATATTATTCATGGTTCTATGCGGACAGCCAACTGGCGGCACTAATCGGCTTCGCCCAGCATAGGTGACTAGTGGTCATAATAATCCGAGGAGTACAACTGATTGTCATTGCGCCTGCAGCCGCTCGCCGTCAGCAGCGCTTTGCCTAGGCACGTAAAGCATATCGGCAGCTTAGGTGATCTGCCCAGCATAGCTAGTCGACTCAGAAATCACTTGGAGCGTGGCGTCAGCTTAGGAGAGTAGTTATCAAAATGTATTTGAGAATTATTGGTGCCTAGTAGGTGGTTTCGGCTAAATCAACATCCATCTTGCACAAACTCATCGGTACCAGCAAACTCGACGTCACCAACTCCGCTCCAGAGCCAACTCATCTTGTTGTCGCTTCAGGAGACGATAACAAGTTTTGAGACGTCTCACAGTTCAAGAGCAAGCTCATCTCGTTGTCGCTTCAGGAGACGAGAAGATGGAGGTGGCCTCGTCGACGCGATCGCGACCGACGGCGCTGTCAGTATCGTTAGCGTCGGCTCCTAGCGAGGCTTCGGGAGTTACGCACACGCGACGGCCGCCAGGTACGATCGCACAGTGTGATCCAGGTACGGTGTGATCCAGGTACGGTGTGATCCAGGCATGGTGTCATCCAGGTGTGATCCAGGTACGGTGTGATCCAGTTACGGTGTGATTCAGGTACGCTGTGATCCAGGTACGGTGTGATCCAGGTACGATGTGATCCAGGTACGGTGTGATCCAGGTACGGTGTGATCCAGGTACGGTGTGAGTCGGGTGCAGTGTAATTCAGTACGCTCGATCGTTTTTCTTCGTTCGTTCTTCGTTAGTTGCTCCTCGCTCCATACCCTATCCTCATAGTCCATTCTCGTTTGCTCCGTGTAATGCGCTCGCCCTGCTACAGCCAGCGGGAATGTTCCCAACGGCTCACCTCTCAGCACCCCTCCCAACCGATCCCGATCTCGCTCCCTCTCGGCTCTGGCGGCGGCCATGGGCGGTGGGAAGGCAGGCGGAGCCGGGATTTGCGGAGGAGCTCGGTGGCATGCTACCTGGTCGGCGGCGCTGGTGCTTCTAACGATACTGGGATTTGCGACGTGGGATTCGTTTCACGCCAGCAATCGGACGAAATGTAAGTTTCTCAGCATGCGGTGGTTGTTGTTGTTGTTGTTGTTGTTTGTTTTTTTTTTTTTTTTTTTTTTTTTTTCCTCTCTTCTTTTCTTTTTTTCTGGTGTTAGGAACGCCTTAAACATATTCATCCGCATGTCTGCGTGCTTAAGAGAGCACGCTTATGGGTGGCTGGAACCAAGCAATCCGCTGTGACTTCTGAAAAGTGGCTTCTGAAAAGTGGCTTTTGAAAAGTGGCTTCTGAAAAGTGGCTTTTGAAAAGTGGCTTCTGAAAAGTGGCTTTTGAAAAGTGGCTTTTGAAAAGTGGCTTCTGAAAAGTGGCTTCTGAAAAGTGGCTTTTGAAAAGTGGCTTTTGAAAAGTGGCTTCTGAAAAGTGGCTTTTGAAAAGTGGCTTCTGAAAAGTGGCTTTTGAAAAGTGGCTTCTGAAAAGTGGCTTTTGAAAAGTGGCTTCTGAAAAGTGGCTTTTGAAAAGTGGCTTCTGAAAAGTGGCTTTTGAAAAGTGGCTTCTGAAAAGTGGCTTTTGAAAAGTGGCTTTTGAAAAGTGGCTTCTGAAAAGTGGCTTTTGAAAAGTGGCTTCTGAAAAGTGGCTTCTGAAAAGTGGCTTTTGAAAAGTGGCTTCTGAAAAGTGGCTTTTGAAAAGTGGCTTCTGAAAAGTGGCTTTTGAAAAGTGGCTTCTGAAAAGTGGCTTTTGAAAAGTGGCTTCTGAAAAGTGGCTTTTGAAAAGTGGCTTTCAGAAGTTGGTTTTTGAAAAATGGTTTTTGGAAAGTAGCTTTTTAATAACGGCTTTTGGTGCCGATTAACAGCTGTGAAGTATCATCTATGTTTGTGTCTATGTTTGAACTGGATTCAGTTCTCGCCTCATTATTAGCCTCCACTTTCCTCCGCCATACATTCCCGTCAGCCAAACCGCCCGCTCCGCACTCACTCCCCTTCGCTCGCCTCTGCTCCAATCTCCCTCCACCCGCGCTCCTTCTCTTTTTTTTCTCTTAAATTCTCCTCCAACCTTCCTCTCCCTCATCCCTCTCCCCCATCCTTCTCCCCCATTCCTCTCCCTCATCCCTCTCCCCCATCCTTCTCCCCCATCCCTCTCCCTCATCCCTCTCCCCCATCCTTCTCCCCCATCCCTCTCCCTCATCCCTCTCCCCCATCCTTCTCCCCCATCCCTCTCCCTCATCCCTCTCCCCCATCCTTCTCCCCCATCCCTCTCCCTCATCCCTCTCCCCCATCCTTCTCCCCCATCCCTCTCCCTCATCCCTCTCCCCCATCCTTCTCCCCCATCCCTCTCCCTCATCCCTCTCCCCCATCCTTCTCCCCCATCCCTCTCCCTCATCCCTCTCCCCCATCCTTCTCCCCCATCCCTCTCCTTCATCCCTCTCCCCCATCCATCTCCTTCATCCATCTCCTTCATCCCTCGGCCGCCTCATTGTAGGGTGGAGGAGAAGCGAACTCGTGATTCTCGACAAAGGATCCGTCTCCTCATCTTCTTGTAGTCACAGCTCGTCTTTTTACAATCACGGAGTTTCCCTGCATAGCCAACAACAAGAGGAGTCGAATGAGCAGGTTGGAGAGGTGCTGTCCGCTAGGTCTCCCCTAAGAGCTGACTCGGTAGCTGTACTAGCTAGTGGTTTGAGAAAAGGCTTAGCTAGTCAGCCTAGGGAAGAAATTGACGGAAACGAAGCTGGTTATTCTAGCGGTAGTGATAGAAGCGGTGGAGACGGTGGTGGGGGTAATGAGAAGGAGGAGGCCGTTTCCAATGGCGCTAATGAAGCCTTTTCCACCGCCAACAGCAGCAGCAGTGGTAGGAGCAGCAGCGACAGCGCAAGAAGCAGCAGTAGTGGTAGAAGCAGCAGCGACAGCGCTAGAAGCAGCAGCAGCAGCAGCAGCAGCGTCTCCTCTTCTGCCTCCTCCCCTTCCGATTCTACTCACAGTTCCACCTCCTCCCCCCCCTCCTCCCCTTCCTCCGCCTCCTCCCCCGCCGCCACCTCCCCCGCCGCCGACTCCTACGCCTCCCCCGCCGTCCCCGCTGTCCCCGCTGTCCCCGCTGCCCCCGCCGCCCCGCTGTGCGACCTGTACCACGGGCGGTGGGTGCGCATGCGGCAGCGCGCGCTGTATTCGGGGAAGAAGTGCAAGTGGATTTCACTCAACTGGGCGTGCGCGCGCAGCAACCGCCCGCGCGAGATGCGCCAGTACGAGCGCCTGCGCTGGCAGCCGCGCGGGTGCAACGTGAAGCGGTTCAGCGCGGAGGGCTTTTTCCGCAGGTGAGGGGGAATGGGGGCAGAGCTGGGGGGATGGTGTGGGGGGTCCATAAGTGCAAGTACGAGCGCTTGCGCCGACAGCCACGCGGGTGTAACGCGAAGCGGTTCAGCGTGGTGGGCCTTTTTCCACAGGTGAGGGATGACGGAAACCGCTGGGTGGGGCTTGAGTTGGATGGCCTGGGTGGTTCATAGATAGAGATTGGGGTTAAAAATAGCCTGGGTGGTTCATAGATAGAGATTGGGGTCGGAAATGGCCTGGGTGGTTCATGCATAGAGATTGGGGTTGGAAATGGCCTGGGTGGTTCGTAGATGGAAAACGCGGTTGGGTAGTTTGAGGGGTCTAAATACGTTGGTGTGCAGTTTCCTAAAGGTGGGAGGTAGTGGGGGTGGGTGATTCGAGGGACAGAGTGTGATATTTGCGAGAGGAAGGCGAGACGGACAAGGGAAGAGTGATTCGCGAGGGCGACTCCTTGGGCCAGCTACAGTTCCTTTATGTTCCTTGCACACTCACTCCCCCTTCCTTTTCCCCTCCTCCTCCTCCTATCCCCCACTTCCTGCCCTTTCTGAATGCGCAACAAGCGCCTTGGCTTTGCGGGAGGCTCGCTAGGCCAGCAGCAGTTGCTTCCTGTTCCCCATCTGCTCCCCTTCCCTGCCACCTTTCCTCCCCTCCTTTTTCCGCATCTCCACTCCCCGTTCCCCCCTACACCACTCCTGCCAAAATGCGCAAGAAACTCTCCTCCCCCTTCACCTCCTTTTTCCGCATCTCCCCTCCCCCTTCCTCCCCACGCTTGCCTGTGTGGGGAACTCCCTAGGTCGGCAGCACTCGCTTACCCTAGACTCTGTCTCTGCCCTTCCTGCTTCTTTTTCCCATCCACCCCCCCCCCCCCCCCCCCCCCCCCCCCATTTGCAGAATGCGCAACAAAAGCCTTGCCTTTGTGGGGGACTCCCTGGGCCAGCAGCAGTTTCAGTCGCTTCTCTGCCTGCTCTCCCCAAAAGGCCCGCCCAAAAACATGTCCGACCCCTCATCCCCCATCCAAGACGTGGGCCCGGATTACGGTTTTTTTCAGCTGCCCGGAGCCCGCCGTCCGAGCGGGTGGGCATACAGATTCGTGAAGTATAACACTACAGTGATTTTCCGCTGGACGACGTGCTTATGCGAAATCGAGCCGTTCAATAAGGAGGACTGGAAGCAGGGGCAGGCGATGCACTTAGACCGGCCCGACCCTTTCTTAAGAGACTTTCTTAAGCAGCTGGACGTCGTCATTCTGAACACGGGGCATCACTGGAACCGGGGGAAAATGAGAGAGTATGCGCTGGAGTTTTTCCTGAATGGGAGCCGGGCACCGCCCGTAAAAAGGAGGCCAATGGTCATGGCGCTGGCGCTGAAAATCGCGATCAGGTCGGTGTCTGTGTGGATCGATGAGCAGCTGAAGGGGAGCGGGGGGGAGGGAGGTTTGCTGGTGAAGCCAGGGGGAGGAAAGGGAGAGGGAGAAGGGGAGGGAGGAGAGGGAGAGCTAGAGGGGGGAGATGGAGGAGGGGATGGAGTGAGGCGGCAGTTGGGTTCAGGTGTGGAGCTTCCAGCTTTTGCGGCGGGTGGGGGTGCGAAGTTGAAGACGGCGATTTTTGCGACACCGGACACGAAGCCGATGGTGTTTCTGCGATCGATTACGCCGAGGCATTTCATGGAAGGGGAGTGGGACACCGGAGGGCGATGCGACCATCTCAAGGTACGAAGTGATAGTGTTTTTGTGAAGAGTTGGTTATACATTTTTGTGTATATATAACATGTTTGCGATGATTTTGTCACATCCATACGATGCCTCACGAGTCGCTGATGTGGATATAGACCACTCTTCTTTTCTGGTTTTTACCACTGTACATGCAGCATCCCTTTGGGGATGTGGAGGTGGCCAATATGACAACAAGGGACGCTGAAAAGGAGGACGGAGTGTTGGGAACTTCAGTACACCTATTGAACATCACGCACCTGTCGGCGTACCGTGGCGACGCACACCCAGCCATCTGGGATCCCCGATCCGATACACCCAAGGGGCAAGACTGCCTGCACTGGTGCTTACCTGGCGTTCCTGACACGTGGAATGAGCTGGTTTACACACACATTGTGGAGAGGGAAAGACTGGAGAAGCGGGTTGTCCTGTAAGTGATGTAAAGGACTCTCCTCTACTTTACAGGAACTGGGATTTGTACTAATCACTAGAGCTCTCAAAGTCTACATGCAACGGAATGATTGGAATTAGGGTTTGCAAGCATACAAATAGGAGTCCTACAAATGTTGTACCCTTTAGGGAGTGCCTCACTGCAGCCTATCATAACATTAACATTTGACACACCCCCATAGGCTAAGTGAGGGACACCAGGGCAAGCAAGGTGAAAACAAACGGTCACAAGACCAGTCAAGGCAAGACAAGCTCAGGGTGGAGCTCAAGGACACCACACAAATTCCGAGCACAAGCAAGCGGCCACAAGGCCAGTTCAACAGTTCACTAGGATATAAATATGAAAACACAACAAGCAGAGCAAGCAACAAGACTACAGCAACCGGGGGCCTACCTCAACAAGCCCCAACTGCACACAGAACCTGTGGTGATCACCAGGCGCCAAGGCCTTGGTGAAGACGTCTGCAGTGTTGGCCTCTGAGGCCACAAAGTCCAGGCGTGCCTGGCCGCGTCGCTGCAGCTCTCGCAGGAGGAAGTACCTCACGTCAATATGCTTTACTCTGCTCTCCAGTCGCGGCTCTCGACACAGGAGGATCATGGCCTTGTTGTCAGCGTACAAGGTCGGTGCAGAACGAGGCCGCTCACCAAGGTCGGTGAGCAAGAAGGTCAACCAACGAAGCTCCTGTGCCGCCATGGCACCAGCGTAGATCTCTGCCTCTGCACTGGAAGTAGCCACAGACGACGACCGAGTAGACCTCCACGACACAGCACCAGCTCCCAGACTGAAGCAGTAACCCTGAGTCTCCACGTCGTCAGCGTAGGAAGAGTCGCAGTGCCCAGTCAACGCCACTGGCTGAGTCCCTCCAAGCACAAGCCCCATGCCTGATGTAGTCGCCAGGTACTTCGCCACCCTCACAGCAGCTGTCCAGTGGACAGGACGGTGTCTCCCAGTCGCAACAAAGCGAGAGAGGACGCTGAGGGGAAAGGCGAGGTCCGGCCGAGTACAAGTCATCAGGTACATGAGGCAGCCCACCAGCTCTGCGTAGGGACCACTGGACTCAAAAGGCTCGTCGGGAAAGGGGCCAGTGAGTCTGTGGTCAACAGCAAGAGGAGTGGGCTGTGTGGTGGAGAACTGGAAGTCGAACCGCCGAAGGACCTGCTGCACCATGTGTGACTGCGTCAGTGTGATGGTGCGAGCGGCTCTGTCCCGGGTGATCTGCAAGCCAAGGTAACGCTGCAGCTCACCCAGGTCAGTGCACTTGTGTCTCTTCTGCAGTTCGAACTTCACCTGAGCCAGGGCTGCCCTGTCTGCTGTAGCAAACACCAAGTCGTCGACGTAGACAAGGATAAAGAAAGGAGTAGAACCCGCTCGAACAAACAGCGACGGGTCGGCGGAGGACGGGCTGAACCCAAGGTCACGAAGCGTGGAGCGAAGAGTGTCGTGCCACTCACGGGGCGACTGGCGGAGACCGTAGACTGGTCGCCTCAGGCTCCACTGGGTCCCTGGTGGGAAGGTGTCAGTGAAACCAGGAGGACGGCGCAGCCAGATCTCCTCGTGCAGTCGGCCCTGGAGGAACGCAGTGGAGAAGTCGAGGGAGTGCAGCTCGTAGTCTCGCTGCGCTGCTATGTGGAGTAACACCCGAAGAGTAGTCATCTTCGGGGTCGGGGCGAAGGTCTGGAAGAAGTCAACTCCCTCACGCTGACTGAAGCCCCTAGCCACGTAGCGCGCCTTGAACACCGGCGGTGCTCCAGGCGGCCGCTTCACCTTGAAGAGCCACATGCCATCGACTACGTTCGCCCTGGGAGGGGGAACTGCGTCGACGTAGGTGCCTGTGGATCTCCAAGACGCCAACTCTGAGTCCATAGCCGCTTTCCACTGAGAGGCCCACGCCCCTGACACTGCCTCGCGGTAAGTGCGAGGAGTCGGTATGTCAAGGGCGTCGGGGTCTCCCTCAGGGGAGAGCAGCATGGCACACACAGAGGGAGAAGCGGCTGCCCAGTACTCCAGCTCAGACTCTCTGTCCTCTAGGACGTCACAGCCAAGGGCAAACTCACCCCCGACGGACAGAGGACGGTAGGGAGGAGCTGGCACCACACGGGTGGCGTAGTCAAGGCGGCTGGCGGCAGCAAACTCAGCGACAGCGGCAGTGAGAGCAGAGACCGACGACGGAGGGAAACGAGAGTCGGTGACAAGAGTGGCGAGGACACGTGCGGCAACAGGACGAACAGCGCGGTAGTAGTCGGTGATAGGAGTGGGGAGGGAAGGGAGAGAGGACGGAGGAGGAGACGGGAGAACGGACTCAGGAGAAGGAGAACGACGACGAGACGAACAAAGGAGGGCAGTGTGGAGGTCAGTAACAGGGGACGAGTGACGAGCACGCGGCGAACAACGGGTGACCAAGTCGCGACGGACAGAAGGAGGAGGAGACTGTGGAGGAGGAGAAGACCAGACCGCCGGACGGTCGTCAGGAGGAGGCAACGGAGAAACAAACACAGGAGGAGACTGGGAGCGGACAGGAGGAGAGGAGGAAAGGCCAAGGGCCCGCAGGCCACTCACAGGTGGGAACAACTGCCGCTCAAGAGGAAGCTGCGGAGGCGGCTGCTGCTGCTGCTGCTGCTGCTGCGGCTGCGGCTGCGGCTGCGGCTGCTGCTGCTGCGGCTGCTGCTGCTGCTGCTGCTGCTGCTGCTGCTGCTGCTGCTGCTGCTGCTGCTGCTGCTGCTGCTGCTGCTGCTGCTGCTGCTGCTGCTGCTGCTGCTGCTGCTGCTGCTGCTGCTGCTGCTGCTGCTGCTGCTGCTGCTGCTGCCGCTGCTGCTCCAGAAGGTCCAGCACCCGCAGCTCCTGCCGCTCCCTCTCCAGCCGCTCCTGCTCCTCACGCTCACGCCGACGGGCAGCCTGGAGACGCGTGTCGTGGCGGTGGGGAGGCGGAGTGGACTCCGCAGAACCAGGGCCTCCAGCGTCAGTCTCCTCAGACTCAGCTCCCCCAGAACTAGCACCGCCAGCGCCAGCACCTCCAACTCCAGCACCCCCAGAACTAGCACCTCTAGTGCCAGTACCTCCAGCTCCAGCACCCCCAGAGCCAGCGCCACCTGCGCCAGCACCTCCAGCTCCAGCACCCCCAGAGCTAGCGCCGCCTGCGCCAGCACCTCCAGCTCCAGCACCCCCAGAGCTAGCGCCCCCAGACCGAGCACCGCTAGAAGCTGCACCTCCAGCTCCAACACCAACCGAGTCCACAGGAACCTGTCGCGGAAGCGCCGAAGGCTGCTGAGGGGGCTGTGAGGAGGACTGCGGGGAGGGAGACGCTACCTGACGCGCGACCGAGGGTAGAGGGGTAGCGTGAGACACACCAGACGGGGCAGGACCAGGGGGGGGCAGGGGTACCGGAGGAGCGGGAGCAGGAGGAGGAGAGGGTGCGAGGAAAAGAGGGGGAGGGGGTACCGGGAGACCTCGACAAGGGTACCGGGTGTAGTAGGACACGGACTCGTCAAACCGGACGTCACGGGAGTCTAGGAACTGGTGGAGGGGCGGGTGGTAGAAGGACCAGTCGGCCGAGTCTACCGGGAAACCAAGGAAGACACAGGGAATGGCGCGTGCCGAGAGCTTGTCCGCAGAGGTGTCGCGGACCTGCGCAAGGCAGCCCCAGACTCGAAAGGCCGACCCGACACCAGGGGAACCAGTCCAAAGACTGGTCGGTGAAGCCTCGGGCCGCGAGACACGCGGCTGGAGGTTCAGCTGGTGTGCGGCGTAGCGAACCGCGTGGGGCCACAGAAAATGGGGCGCACGGGCATGGATCATGGACGTGCGGGCGATGTCCATGACCAAGCCTATGCGGCGCTCAGCAACCCCATTCTGCTGTGGGGACTCTGGCAGAGTCCAGGACTGGGTGATGCCCTGTTCGCCGCAGAATCCGCCGAGAATGCCGGAGCGAAACTCGCCCCCACGGTCGGAGTGGAGACAACTGACTCGACGACCACGAGTGCCCTCAGTGGCTAGAAGCCACCTGATCAGCGTAGCAGTCACCTCGGACTTCTTCGCAAGAGGGAACACTGTGGTGTACCTGGAGAAGTCGTCGACGACCACCAGAAAGTAACGCTCCCTCCCAGACCCCTGCGTCGGGGCAGGGCCCCAGACGTCCAAGTGGAGAGTCTCGAAGGGAGCGGTGGCCGGACGAAGGGAGGAGGAGTGGGGAGTGGCGCGTAAGCGACCGGCGACGCACGGAGAGCAAGGAGGGGCAAGCGAGAGAGGGAGCGACGGGAAGGTGCGTGGGAGACCTGTGACTAGTCCGTGACTGAGCATGCCACGAAGGCGAGGGATCGACGGGTGGCCAAGACGGTGGTGCCACAGAACGGTGCGGTGGGCGAGAGAGCGACAGGAGCAAGACGCAGCGACTGGACTGGACACAGCGACCGGACTGGACACGACTACCTGGCTAGACACAGCCACTGGACTGGGGACCTGGGTCGGAGGGGACGCAACAACCGGAGGGGAGGACGCGACCGGGGAGCGCTCGGTGTGGAGAACGTAGAGACCGGAGCGGGGCTCCCTGGTGAACGTGGCCAGAACAGCACCTGTGGTAGCGTCAGTACAGACTGCAGTCCGCCCACCCCCCAAGAAGGTAACCGTGATCCCCCTGTCCTGAAGGTATCCAACACCCACCAAGTTCCGAGTGAACGAGGGGATGTGGAGGCCACGCAGGACACCAGAGGGGACCACAGGGCACGGGAGGGTGGTGGAGCTACGCGCAACGGCTGGTCCAGAGGTAGGATCAGCCAGAGCCACCGACACAGGTGTGAGGAGAGGCGTAAGGGTCGTGCGGTCGCGGAAGAAACACTGAGACGCGCCCGAGTCCAGCGTGAACGAAAGAGAGGCCTCAGCCGGTGGGTCACTCGACCCAGTCGCTACACAAGCACCTAGAGCAGCAACACAAGCACCTAATCTAGACAGGCACAAGGCTACACTAGCAGGAGGCAAGCAGTCTAACCTACGAACACGCGAGCACACAGATCCATCAGCACTAGAGTCAGCATCAACATACAAAGCATATTGACGCGCATCGTCCATGGACAAAGCAAATACATCAATCTTACGGGCTAACAGACGAGACCAGCGAGGCGTGCTCGCCAAAGGGCCCCAACGAGCCCGGTAGAGGTCGTCGAGGCGGCGGAAGCACCGCGCGGCAGAGTGGTCGTCGCGACCACAGAGACAGGGGCTACCCGGCCCGGTGACGCACCAGTGAGTGCACGGGCCAGCGTCACGGCGAGGGGGGCGAGGGGCCCAGCTGGAAGTACTGCTGCTGCGGCTGGTGCTCCCAGGGCCTCCCGGACCCCACTGCGGCGGGGGACCCCAGTGCTGCTGCGGACCCCACTGCAGCGGGGGCCCCCACTGCTGGAACTGCTGCGGTGCCTGCTGCTGCTGCTGTCCCTGCTGCTGCTGCTGTCCCTGCTGCGGGTGGTGCTGCTGTGGCTGCTGCTGCTGTGGGGGAACGCCCCCACCGGTCGGGCCTCCACCTGTGGGTGGGCCTGTCTGTCCAGCACCTCCTCCAAGGCCCCCTCCCCCTGGTGCACCACCGCCGCCGCCTCCGCCGCCTCCGCCACCACCGCCGCTCCCACCTCCACCGCCACCTCCACCGCCGCCTCCACCGCCCCCACCTCCCCCCTTTCCGCCCTTCTTGCCACTCTTGCCCCGTTTCTGCCAGTCTGCGGCAGAAACGGCAGCGGTGTCCTCAGAAACCGACACAGCAGCAGAAGCGCGGGTAGCAGTGAAAGTGGGAAGCTGAGGGGCGGCACACCCCGCAAAGAGACGGGGGGCCACCGCATCAGTGGCGGAGGCAACGGTGAGGAGGCTGCTCTCGATGGTCCCGAGAGCAGTCTGAAGGAGGTCTATAGTGAGCTCAGTGGGGTGCTTCTGAAGAAGCGCGTCGCGGGCAGTGGCAAGGCGGTCAGGGAGGCGGGTGACTAACCAGTGCACAGTGAGCCACATGGGGGGGGGAGCAACAAGGAGCTGTGCGTCGGTATTGGCAGCACGAAAACCGGCGTCAAGCGAGCGGAGGTGAGTCACTAGGTCGGAAACAGTGGCAAACGAGCCTAGGTCGGGAAACACAAACGGCATGAGGAGGCGACTGAGGGAGGCGGAGGAGGGGGTGGAGTAGCGGGCAACAATAGCATCCCACACCCCCTTGGCTGTCTCCACCTGGTCAAAGTGGGCGGCCTCAGTCGGGGGGAGAAGCTCCGACAGTGTGAGAGCGGCGGCAGCGTCACGCGAGAGCCACACGTCCCTGGCCAGGACCCGACGGTCGTACTCCGCCTGGGCCGTAGGGGTCGGCTCCGGGGTGGTCGGCAGGGCGGCGGGGGACGGGGGGGCCTGTAGGGCACCAGACGCGTGAGCCCACAGAGTGGCGCCGTCCTGTCGCTGGCTGGTGAGGAAGCGTGTGGTCTGGCGCTGCCAGGTACCGAACTCGATTGGGCGTCCCTCCGCATCGAAACGGAGGCGACGGGCCTCCATAGCGGAGCCCATGCTAGAGGCGGCTGGAGCACGGCGGAGGCGGAGCTAAGAACGAGGAGGAGGAGGACATAGACTAGGCGTGAAATCGTGGATCGCCAGCTACAGGTGCGAGGAGCGAGGTATGAGTGGCTAAAACGGCTCTAACCTAGGTGACCGGCGAGGGAGAGCGGCTGCCAGCCGCTGAGGGATAGACCAGTGTCAGCAGATTTGGGGAGGGCCTCGCGCACAAGGCGGCGGTGGGGCTAAGGTGATGAACAGTGAGAGAGGGGAGGGGAGGGCGGTTTTGACGGTGGGAATGGGCGGGAGGGCGGTTTTGACGGTGGGAATGGGCGGGGGCCAGGGCGTACGGGCTAGGCGCGGGCCTGGGCGACGGGCTAGGCGCGGGCCTGGGCGACGGGCTAGGCGCGGGCCTGGGCGACGGGCTACGCGCGGGCCTGGGCGACGGTTGACGCGACGGGCAGGGGGAAGGGAGGCGACGCGACGGGCAGGGGGACGGGAGGTAACGCGACGGGGAGGGCACGGAGGGGGGGTTACTAAGGGGCGCGACGTGGGGCGGGCTGAGGGCCGCGCTAAGGGGCGCGAGGGCGCTAGGAGCGCGGAGAGCGCGGAGGGCGCTAGGCGTGACGGAGGGCGCGGAGGGCGCTAGGCGCTACGGAGGGCGCTAGGCGCTACGGAGGGCGCGGAGGGCGCTAGGCGTGACGGAGGATCGATACCTACTCGTGATACCATCTCAAAGTCTACATGCAACGGAATGATTGGAATTAGGGTTTGCAAGCATACAAATAGGAGTCCTACAAATGTTGTACCCTTTAGGGAGTGCCTCACTGCAGCCTATCATAACATTAACATTTGACAAGAGCACACTCTTGGCTTTCCAACGAGCCGTAGAACACGTGATTCGCCCAAGTATCGGCTGAGATCCGGCTGAGATCCGGCTTTCAACGTGCTAGGTAGTGCTCTAAGATCGAAGGATAGAAAGTCTCTGGATTTTGTGTCGAGTTGAACTGTGTATAGGAAACTCTGATTTTCAGTATGAAACATGCAAACAAGGTGAGCACATTTATATCTACTCAATACATCGAGTCGCGCATGTAACATCTAGCTACTACGAGACGTGTCGTGAACTTTCATGTAACATTTCGAATGGGGTGAAATTCGGCAACCGAATTTCACTGGTTCGAATGTTCCCTCAATCTCGATTCTTCTAGTGACGCCATGTGGCACGAATTCAATGGGTCTTCAAAAGTCAACCCACTCACTTCGAAACCTGCAGCTCACGCAACATGTGAGCTTCATTCGGTGGTTGGGGGCAAACCTCCCCCCCACACGCAACCTCCAACACTCCCCCTTGCACCCAAGCCACTAGAAGTTCAATCCAACACGCTCACAGCATGCACGGAATGAATCCTTAGGGAGTGGTTTGGTGAGGAAGTCCGCGGGTTGAGCTTTGGTGCTTATGTAAGTGAGTTTGACCTCACCCTTCTCAACCGCCTCACGAATGAAGTGATGCTTCACTTCGATATGCTTGGTTCGCCCATGAAGGATCGCGTTGTGAGAGAGGCTTATGGCGGCTTGGTTGTCACAAAAGAGAGGAGTTGGGTTTGTTTGAGGATGCCCAAGCTCCGCTAGAAGACGCCGTAACCATATCGCCTCCATGGCACCTTGAGTGAGTGCCATATACTCCGCTTCCGTTGAGCTTAGAGCCACGGTTGGTTGCTTCTTGCTTTGCCAACTCACGGCTGCCCCAAGCAAAGTGAAGACATACCCGGAGGTACTCTTGCGCGTGCTCGGATCTCCCGCGTAGTCCGAGTCGGCATAGCCCTTGAGTTCAATCGGGCCGGCTTCATACACGAGCCCCAAGTTAGGTGTGCCTTGGAGGTAGCGTAGAACGCGTCCTCCCACACGCACGTGCTCGGTACCGTATTCTCCCGGACATAACACCCGGGGGTATTATGATAACCACGGGGAAAAAAGGGGGGGGGGTCCTCTCAACGGAAAATCCTGTATAATACCCGGGTAAGAGTATATATGGCATATTATAATCCTGTATAATATCCTGTATATATGGCATATTTTAATGTAAGAGTATTTTTCGGTTAGACAGTTTGGGTGTTTCAATGGTCGTTTTAACATCACAGTTTGAGGCGAGAATGTGAATTTCACCTCTCGCGCCACTTGCAGCGGAAGATTCGCCAGCGTGGCGACAGCGAGATCGTGGGAGGGGTGAAATGTCTACTTGCAGCGAAAGATTCGTCAGGATGGCGACACCGAGATTGTGGGAGGGGGGAAATGTCGGCAGATTCTAAGTGAAAGTACACGCGAAATTTCACCTAGGAAGCGGTTCTCGCGATATTCTCCCGTAAGGAATCCGACTCGATAACAGCTATAATAGGAATCTGTAAGAAAAGGGGGGTGTTATAGAGAATCACCCCAAAAGGGGGGGTATAGTACAAACGAGGTCGGTTATAGCACCCACCCCGCACAAGCTACCCGGGGGTGTACTATCATGGGGGGGTGTTTTGTCCGGGAGAATACGGTATGAGGGTTGCTCACGACTCGTCCAAGCACCCCGGCGGCGTATGCGAGGTCGGGACGAGTAGAAACGGCGGCATACATGAGCGAGCCCACTAGCGAATGAAACCGCTTCCCTTCGGCTTCATCGAGGGTGGATTCTTCCTCTCCCGTGAGGCAAGAGAACCCCGTAGCTAGTGGTGTTCCCACCGGTTTGCTATTGCCCATGCCGAAGCTCTCCACTACCCCCTTCACATACTTCTCTTGGTGGAGGTGGATGGTCCCGTTGGCTCGGTCACAATCGACGTGCATCCCAAGGTAGTACGTGACCGGCCCCAAGTCCCTCATAGCAAACTCCACCCCTAGCCGTTGCTTGACCTCCTGAATGAGGTCCTTGGAGTCGGAGAAGAGTAAATCATCGACGTAGAGCAAAAGCACCAATTGCTTCTCCCCCTCCTTCAACACGTACAAAGCGCTATCGCACTCGCTACGCGCGAAGCCGTGTTGAAGAAGGCGAACACATTTATATCTACTCAATACATCGAGTCGCGCATGTAACATCTAGCTACTACGAGATGTGTCGTGAACTTTCATGTAACATTTCGAATGGGGTGAAATTCGGCAACCGAATTTCACTGGTTCGAATGTTCCCTCAATCTCGATTCTTCTAGTGCTGCCATGTGGCACGAATTCAATGGGTCTTCCGAAGTCAACATGTGAGCTTCATTCGGTGGTTGGGGGCAAACCTCCCCCCCACACGCAACCTCCAACAGTAAGCGCTAGAGTTGTTGCTGTCTTACCGGCTTGTCTTGTCAACCATACATAAATGCACGAATGAGTGAAATGTAAGGTGATGCTAGTAGAAGTATGTGGGTAAACAGATATATATGAGTAAAGTGGTTTACCTACATTCTATTATATCGATAAACTTTTGGTTGGCTGCCTCGCTGACTAGCCCATAGCGGTGCACTTTCCCCCTTTTTGAAACGAAAAACATCCACGCTTCGAATACACGGTCAGGATTATCGGCGGCGACCGAACCGCCACTGCCTACCGCTCGTGGCTCGAAATGCCACCGTCCATGATAAAGTTGGGTTCATTATGACTTTTCGCCACTGAACAGTTTGGCAAGGGGGAAGGGCGTGATGGCTCGCCTGCAGATGGTCCTGATTTGAAGCGGGTGGTGTGGATTGATCGGAAATAGGTTTTTGGGTTGGCCCGTTGTGACCGTGCCTTAGAAAGCCACCAACACAGTATTATTGTCTAATTGAGCTTGCAGTGATATGGGATGGATCTGTACAGAAAAAAAACAAGGGACAATGAAAAATGGTAGAGATTACACGGTGCGGCTGCCCTTGCTTGCCGTTTCGAGACTTCACTTCCCTCCTTACCTCCTTACCCTAGGTTCTCCAGCCTGATTCACTTGCCTGCTCCGTCTGGTTTCGTTTCGTTTCGCCACGCGTGTGAGTTCAGCCAATGAGGGGCGTATCACTGTTGGTTAGATGATTGGCTAGACTGTAGGCACACATGGGGTGGGGTGAGGTGAAGTCTGGAAGTAATTCACGGCCTGATTTGGGGTTTCACGTTTTTGCGTCGCGCTGGCATCGCTAGCGAGTAGCTTCTATTAGAGGGAAATGTTGTCGTGAGCAGCATTTGCTGAAGAACGGTTGAGATGCCGTGTGAACTGTTTCGTATCTACGCTGCTGCTTGCGCCGACTTGGTGAAACGTACAACTCCAGGGTGTTTAGGGTTAAGACCTCTGCGTGATTTTCGCTCGTCCTCCCTTCTGACGTGTTAGGCCGGGTAGCATCCATCGACGAATTTCTGGCTATTGACCCCTCGTATCTTCACCCGTCCACTCACAATCTCGAGGAGATTAAAACGAGGAAAGAAATGGACCTTTTGCTCTTACCAACGGATGTGATTGTTCAGATTCTTCACGAGCTAGAGTATCAGGATCTACTCTCTGCTGCTGCCACGTGTCGCACGCTGCATTCATTAGCTAATCGACCCCAAGTCTGGCTGAATCTGTGCAAGCAATGGGAATCCGACGTGGCGATTTCCGACTGGCTCGTCGAAACGAGTTCCCCGAAATGCCTCTTCCGTCTCTTAAACGCTCTCGATCCCTTGGCCGGAGTATGGGCTGCTGATGACTTGGCTCCACGTGGCGGTCTGTTGTTTGCTAGTTGGGTGAGAAACCTCCTCTTCTATTGCTACTATTTTTCCTGCTGCCATTGCGGCAGCATTGGTTTGTTTCTGTTTGTTAATTCATACGTTAATTTTCGTGTTTATTTGCATGAGGTCGAAGCATGACCGCAGACATTCCTGTAGCAGGACGACGCGCTGGCTTGTCCCCGTTTGTAGCACGTTGTGTGTCCAAGTTGTTTCGACACGAAATTCTTGCTTCGCTTCGCTTCACATCATCACCCCCCTCGTTCGCTTCCTCGCAGCTCCGCACGAGGATACATTTGCCGTGACGTGCTCTGCTCTCTGACCCATATTTGCTCCCCTTTCTCTCTTCCGTTTCCGCTCGCTTCATCAGGAAAAGATGTCGATGGTCGCTTATCGCATCATTCCTGATTGGCTTGGTAAGGTTCCGCGAAAGCTCCCCTCCCTCCTCGTCTCCCTCCTAAATCCCCCTTCCCCCCAACCTCCCCTCTCTTCCCCCCTCCACTTTCACTTCACAATTGTCGTGTTTATCATGAAGCGGTGTACTTTTCAGAGACCGTTAGAAATATAGTGACAGTAAAATCATAATCACTGTCCAAATTTGGCGAATAAATACCTTTTGGGGATTTTCTTGAGAAAACTTAAAATTGTTTTGCACCTTTCTGACCTGACATGAAAATCGGCAAATTCTCCTCTCCCGCTCCCTCTGTGACCATCAGACGGGTCTCTGCTGTGCGCGCATCTCTCCCTCATCTTCGCCCTCCCTGACGAAACGATGCAGCTGAAATTCATGAGGCGCTTCGGGTTCCATTTTCTTTAGCAGCTAATCTTCCTCATGTGCTCCCCTCCCCCCCCCCCCCCCTCTCCTCTCCCTCTCCCTCTCTCACCTCCAGACGGCTCTCTGCTCTGCGCGCGTCTGTTCCTCATCTCAGCCCTCCCCGACGGGACTACGCAGCTGCGTCTCCTAGCAGGGCGGGGGTTGGAGGAGCAGCACACTGTGGAGTTACCGGGTGTGCTTGTATGGGAGACAGCGGAGCGACAGAGGTTCCACCTGCAAACCCTCCTCCCTGCCGCCCGCCCTGTGTCTCGGGGGAATGCGTCTGGTTTGTTTGGGTCGTCGTGTGCTCGTCTTGCTGCGCCAAACGCTGCCTTCTCTTCCCCTGCGTCCGCGCCCACATCTTCTCCTGCTGCCGCTCCTCCTGCTGCTGCTTCTCCTACTGCTGCTTCCGCTGCTTCCTCTGCTGCTGCTGCTGCTCCTGTTTCCTGCTGCTGCAGCGCTGTTGAACCCCCTGCTGGCGCGATATATGGTAAACGCTCCTTCCGCTGCTAACACACTCGCTACAGGCGGAGCTGCTGGTGCTGCTGCTGCTGCTTCTGCTTGTAATGCCAGTGCTGCTGCTGCTGGTGCTGCTGGTGGCGATGGCGAGGCGACTGGGAGTGTTGACGGGGAACAGCAGCGGCCGCTGCAGGAGGTTGGAGATGCTCTGTTGGGCCGCCAGGTGTCACGATCTATGTGGCTGGGAGCGGAGGCCCGGGACCGCCCTGGCTTCAGGGAAGCTTCAACAGGATGGACTGCCGCTGCTGCCGCTCCCACTGCTGCTGTGGCTCCTGCTGTTCCTGCTGCTGCTGCTGCTGCTGCTCCTGGTGCTCCTACTGGAGTCGCTGCTCCTGCTACTGCTCGTGTTGCTGCTGCGGCTGGTGCTGCTGCTAATCCTGCTGCCCTTGCGGCTGCGACTGCTGCTCCTCCTGCTGCTCCTCCTGCTGCTCCTCCAGTTGCGGCTGCTGGTGGTGGCGCAGGAAGAGGCGACGCGAGGCTGCAGATGCGAGCGCTGCAGTACCTGTCGGGGATAGCAGGGGCTGGCAGAGGGCTGGGCCGCGGTAATGCAGCTAGGGGCAACGCGGGCGGTAACAACAATGCTGGTAGGGGAGGGAGGGAGCATGGGAGGGAGCACGGGAGGGAGCATGGGAGGGAGCACGGGAGGGAGCACGGGAGGGAGGTTGGGAGAGGAAGTGAGGGAGGGAGGGGTGGTGGTGGGATGGCGAATGCGCTTGCAGGAGTGGGGATTGGTGGGTCGCGAGCGCAGCTATCCGCGCACCTGCCAACGTTGCAGCCATTGCCCCAGCCGTTACAGCAGCAGCAGCAGCAGCCGAGGCTCCCGGGCGCGTTTCTGGTAGCAGAAGGACTAGCATCCGGCAGTGGCGGCAGCAGCGGCAGCGGCAGCAGCAGCCAGGGCCCAGGCGGCAGCAGCAGCAGCAGCTCCGCGGGGGCGGGCGGAACTGGCGCAGGCTCCGCAGGCGCAGGCGGAACTGGGGCGGGCGGAACTGGGGCGGGCGGAACTGGGACAGGTAGTTCTGGGGGCCACGGGTGGTCCTGGATAGGCGGAGCAGGGGGAGGCGGAGGGGGAGGGTTCCAGGGAGGCGGATTCGAGGGAGGGGGATTCGGGGGAGGGTGGAAGCGCGGAGGGGATGGAGGGATGGTTGATGAGGTGAACGGGCAGGTGAGGAGGTTGCCTGTTCCGAAATCCAGCTACAGCCGGGTGCCTTTGACCCGCGCAGAGCAGGAGAAGGAGAGGCGGAGGGGGGCGGGGAAGAGGAGGGCGGGTGATGTGTGCGCAGGCGTGCGGGTAGGGATGGGGGTTGAGAAGGTGGGAGGGGAAGATGGGACCGGGGGGAGTTTTGGCGGAGCAGGTATGGGTGCGGATGGGATGGAGGAGGATGCGACGAAGGAGGAGGTTCTAGGGGCGGGAGAGGGAGGAGAGGGGACGGAAGGGCATGAAGGGTGGATGATGGATGGGGATGGGTGTGCGGAGGAGCGCGGGGGAGAGAACACAGGAGAAGGGGGCAGAGGAGGAGAGGAGAGAGGAGAGGGGAGAGGAGGGGGGAAAGGAGGAAGACTAGGAGGGGCAGCAGAGGAGGTGCCTGAGTGGGCGTATGGGCTGGAGGGGCTGTGGACGGGCGAGTATGGGCCACATGGCGTGGAGATTCTGAATGTGCTTGTACAGGGGGGAGAGATCGTCGCGACTAAGATCACAGGTACAGTGCGTGTGGGTGTGCTTGTAACGGGTATAGATTCTGCGTGTGTCTGTACAGCGGGGAGAGGGGAGGAGAGATAGTCGGCACTAAGATCAAAGGTAGGATGGATTGAAGTTAGTGCGTTCATATAGAGTGTATGTTGTAACTGTGCTGAGTGTTTGCATGGTCACCACTAAGATCACAGGTAGGATGGATGTCGTTGCGTTTGTAGTTCTGGCTGTGCTCTGAATTCGTTACTTTCCCTCCCATAACAGGAGATTCCAACGTTCGCTGTGGGCAAGTAACCTTTAAAGCCCGCCTTGCCACAGCGCAAGGCCCTTTTGTCATCTCCCCTCGCTCATTCCTCCACCTACCCCCTCACCCACTTCCTCTCTCCCATAACAGGAGATTCCAACGTTCGCTGTGGGCAAGTAACCTTTAAAGCCCGCCTTGCCACAGCGCAAGGCCCTTTTGTCATCTCCCCTCGCTCATTCCTCCACCTACCCCCTCACCCACTTCCTCTCTCCCATAACAGGTGATCCCAACGTTCGCTGTGGGCAAGTAACCTTTAAAGCCCGACTTGCCACAGCGCAAGGCCCTTTTGTCATCTCCCCTCGCTCATTCCTCCACCTACCCCCTCACCCACTTCCTCTCTCCCATAACAGGTGATCCCAACGTGCCATGCGGCCAAGTTACCTTTAAAGCCCGCCTCGCCACAGCCCAAGGCCCACCCGATCCATCCGACCTTCCACCCACCGACTCGCTCCTGCCCCGTGGCCCAGGAGGGCTGCCAATGCCGCTCACTCCCACTCGTAGCATTGTCATCCCCCCTCCTAGCAACGCTGGTGATGAGTCTGCTGGGAGGGTTGAGGGCAGCAGCAGGGGTGAAGGCAGGGGCAGAGGGGGAGGAAGCAGTGCGATAGATGGGAGTGATACTGCAATGGGTGATGGTGATGGTGACTGTGATGGTGGTGACGTGGATAGGGCAGCTGAGAGGGAGAGGGAGCGAGCGGAAGAGGCGCGGAGGGAGCGGGGAGAGAGGTGGCAGAGGGCGACGACTCTGGCCCGAGCTGTGATGCACACGGATCATGACGCGGGGGCAGATGAGGGCACAGAGGTTCAATTCGTCTGGATGTAAGTGATTAGCTGCCTGGTTGTTACTTTTGATACGCCTCGGGAGAAGAAGGGAGAGAGGAGGCAGAGGGCTATGAGCTTATGGCTCTGGTCTGTGCTGTTATGCACACGGATCATGACGCGGGGGCAGATGAGGGCGCGGAGGAGGTTCGTTTCTTAAACATGATCTTGCATCGTCTCAGAGCTTGCTAAACCAATGCAGAACGAGAGTGGCACCGTCTTGTGCCTGATTACCTATGTTAGATATGTAAATCTTTGTTCCTGAATTTCTGTGGTTGTTAGGTCTGGTGCTTACCACTTCCTGGTTCTCACCTCCAACTACTCTCACTGCTCTCCACCCCTCCTGCTCCCCGTTCCCATCTGCCATCCACCCCAACAGGTGCCAGGGTCAAGGCCGGGTGGCAGACTACAATTTCCGCCGCCCGCAGTGGGTGAACGGTTGTCTGCTAGTGGACTCTGCCGCCCGCATCACCTTCCTCTGGCAGGACGTGCACTTTGCCATCCGTTTCCGCCGTCTCGACCTGCCAAAGCTCGTTCACAGTGCTTAGTCACCAGCGCTGCCTTTTTTATGCATCTAGAGAATCACCAGTGATTCTCTTCTTCTCTGGCTTTCACAAGCTGGTCCACAGTGCTTACAGAACCATGGCGCTGTTTTTTTGCAGCACCTTTTTATTTTTTTTCCCCGCTCCTTCCTCCATTTTTTTTTTTCCGGAGAGACTTTGCCAGTGCGTGCCATACTCTTTAACAGCTGACAGGCACTCTGGCCGGCTCCTTCTGATTGAAATAAATCAGCAGCAGCAGGGGCAGCAGCAGGAGCAGCAGGGGCAGCGGCAGTAGCAACCGCAGGGGGAGCAGGGGCAGCGGCGGCAGCAGCAGGAGCAGCAGCCAGGGCAGCAGCAGGAGGAGGAGCAGCGGGTGCAGCTGGAGCAGCAGCAGCAGCAGCAGCAGCAGCAGCAGCAGCAGGAGGAGGAGGAGGAGGAGGTGAAGAGAGAACGAAGTACAAAATGCAGGAGAAATCAGGCATCTTGTAGTTCGTTCTCTGTTTGATGGTTGCTCCTCTCTGGGTGAGCCACCAGATCCCTTCCTGTGGACTCCACAAGCACTCTTGACAACCCTTATGAATGCCCTCGGCCCCGGCCACCTCAGTCCTACGACCTGGCTCGAGTGAGGTTTCCGGTTCCGGACGATGCGCACAATTTTGAAGGCTGAAGTGCAGGGCTGAATTGAGTTTTGAGACGTCTCAAAACTGCGGGGTTAAATTGCATGGCGACTGGTGTGCTGCCTCTGCTTCTCCAAGTGTGTTTCTGATGCTGGTCCCACCTCCAGGTTTTTGTTACCAACACCCCCAATTTTGCCTGATGATGCAACTTCTGAGGTACCGTAACCGACAAGAAGTAAACTCTGCCTCATGAAGTGAGCCTCTATCTGATGTTGGTGGGTTGGGTAGGGTACCATCCAACTCTTTTGTAGGTACCTCCATTTTTTCTGGTTCAATGATGCATTTGTAGGTAAACCACAGCTGCTGCTGCTTGCAAAATTAGTGACAAATGTCAACGGGTATCCCACACGTACACCTCCTTCACTAGCACACAGACAAAGCTGGATATTGTCTATCGCATGTTTGAAGGTATGGCCACATCTCTCTCCTACAGAAAGCATCCTGTCTTACAAGGAGAGTTCCTCTCTTATACGGAGCGGTACCAAAACATCAGGCTCCCACCCACACCTGACAACAGCAGGGGCTTCTCAGTCTTCTGTGGTTTTGACTTACCTTCTGTGGATTTGACTTCTGTGGATTTGACTTCTGTGGATTTGACTTCTGTGGATTTGACTTCTGTGGATTTGACTTCTGTGGATTTGACTTCTGTGGATTTGACTTCTGTGGATTTGACTTCTGTGGATTTGACTTCTGTGGATTTGACTTCTGTGGATTTGACTTCTGTGGATTTGACTTCTGTGGATTTGACTTCTGTGGATTTGACTTCTGTGGATTTGACTTCGCTTCTGTGCTAACCACACACACCCCCAACCGCCCCTAGTCTTCCACCTCCAGCACCAGAAGAAACCTCTCAGTCTTCGGTGATTTTGAGCCGTCGGATTCGTTTCTGTGCACCCCCTCCCCCACCACCTACGCCCCCATCCCTGGCGCCTCCCCCACCCACACCAGCAGCAGAGCCCAGTCCAGAAGCAGCAGATAGAGCGGTGCTGCTGGGTTCAGATGCTCTCCACCCTGCCTGGCGCTGATTGCATGGGGGTAGAGAGAGGGAGGACGAAGGGGAGTGTGAGAGGGGAAGGGTTGAGGGGAAGGGGGGGGGAGTGGTTGGGAAAGAGGGGGGGGGGGGAGGGAGGGGAGGTTGTGCATGTGAAAGGCAAAAGACACTGAGAACAAAGGAGAAAGAGGGAAGAACCCAAATCACTTTTGAGAATTCTCAAAAGCGACTCAGATTTTTGGGGGGGGGGGCGGGGGGGGAGGTTGTGCGTGTGAAAGGCAAAAGACACTGAGAACAAAGGAGAAAGAGGGAAGAACCCAAATCACAAACCACAAGTTGATGTTTTATTCCCATCAGCCCACCACTTGGAAACGAACCATAACCTGATCTCACCTTTCTCCCGACTTCAGGTCGCGGTGTGGAAGCTGCGCCTGCGAAGAGAGACACAGAGGGGTGGGGTGTGGTGGAAGGGGGATAGAGACGGGTGATGAGGGGTGAAGAGGTGTGGATGAGGGGTGGAGAGAGCAGGAAGTGTGTTGACGGGGGGGTTGTGAGCAACAGGCATCAGTTGTCTCCAAAAGTAGCAATTGAAGCAGCAATTGAAGCAGCAATTGAAGCAGCAATTGAAGCAGCAATTGAAGCAGCAATTGAAGCAGCAATTGAAGCAGCAATTGAAGCAGCAATTGAAGCAGCAATTGAAGCAGCAATTGAAGCAGCAATTGAAGCAGCAATTGAAGCAGCAATCGAAGCAGCAATCGAAGCAGCAATCGAAGCAGCAATCGAAGCAGCAATCGAAGCAGCAATCGAAGCAGCAATCGAAGCAGCAATCGAAGCAGCAATCGAAGCAGCAATTGAAGCAGCAATTGAAGCAGCAATTGAAGCAGCAATTGAAGCAGCAATTGAAGCAGCAATTGAAGCAGCAATTGAAGCAGCAATTGAAGCAGCAATTGAAGCAGCAATTGAAGCAGCAATTGAAGCAGCAATTGAAGCAGCAATTGAAGCAGCAATTGAAGCAGCAATTGAAGCAGCAATTGAAGCAGCAATTGAAGCAGCAATTGAAGCAGCAATTGAAGCAGCAATTGAAGCAGCAATTGAAGCAGCAATTGAAGCAGCAATTGAAGCAGCAATTGAAGCAGCAATTGAAGCAGCAATTGAAGCAGCAATTGAAGCAGCGATTGAAGCAGCGATTGAAGCAGCGATTGAAGCAGCGATTGAAGCAGCGATTGAAGCAGCGATTGAAGCAGCGATTGAAGCAGCGATTGAAGCAGCAATTGAAGCAGCAATTGAAGCAGCAATTGAAGCAGCAATTGAAGCAGCAATTGAAGCAGCGATTGAAGCAGCGATTGAAGCAGCGATTGAAGCAGCGATTGAAGCAGCGATTGAAGCAGCAATTGAAGCAGCAATTGAAGCAGCAATTGAAGCAGCAATTGAAGCAGCAATTGAAGCAGCAATTGAAGCAGCAATTGAAGCAGCAATTGAAGCAGCAATTGAAGCAGCAATTGAAGCAGCAATTGAAGCAGCAATTGAAGCAGCAATTGAAGCAGCAATTGAAGCAGCAATTGAAGCAGCAATTGAAGCAGCGATTGAAGCAGCGATTGAAGCAGCGATTGAAGCAGCGATTGAAGCAGCGATTGAAGCAGCGATTGAAGCAGCGATTGAAGCAGCGATTGAAGCAGCAATTGAAGCAGCAATTGAAGCAGCAATTGAAGCAGCAATTGAAGCAGCAATTGAAGCAGCAATTGAAGCAGCAATTGACGCAGCAATTGAAGCAGCGCCTAACTTGTGATAGGTGCTGCATGTTAAATTGAATGAAATGGGAGAGATTTTGTGGGTCATATTGAACATGATAGATTTAGCATTGAATAGATGCCGTGCAACTATCATAGTAGCTAGTTTGCATGGCATGGACATACCGGATGCCGAGCCTGATGCAACAGCAGACGATGACGCAGGCAGCGCCGAAGCTGATTCCGAACCTGAGCCTCGGTAGGCCTGGCCAGGGAAGACAGGCAGGTACAAATGCAAGGGAGGGGGGTAGGTTCGTATATGGGGTGAAGGGATAGGTTTGGGATTCGTGCAAACTGGCAGAAGGATGTTTTTTTTTTTGGAGGAGAGCGCGCGAAGGGGTGAATGACGCGTGCTCGAGACGCAAAAGATATGGTGGGATAGGAGCAGGGTGGAAAATTGACCCTGGATAGGAGAGTTGACAAGAGAGTTGACAAGAGAGTTGGCAGTTGGCAGGCGAGTTGGCAGGCGAGTGGACCGGAGATTGCGTGCTGACGATGCAAGGCAGTTGAGGAAGGAGGAGGGGCATAGCTAGTTGGGTGATGTAACAGATTGGTTACGTGGATCAAGTCGGACCCGTTCGGTTGGAAGGCATGAGCCCCGGGCCCAATCTGGAAAGTTTTGAGACGTCCCAAAACTGGAAGACATGAGCCATGAGCCATGAGCTCAGTCTGGAAAGGGCTTTTGAGGCGCCTCAAAAGTTATCTCTTTACCCGCAATCTTTACATGGGGGATCGAGTCAGACCCCTTCGGTTGGAAGGCATGAGGCATGAGGCATGAGGCATGAGGCATGAGGCATGAGGCATGAGGCATGAGGCATGAGGCTTGAGGCTTGAGGCTTGAGGCTTGAGGCTTGAACTCACTTTGGAAAGGGGAGCAAGGGTGGACCAGTCATGGTGCTTTTGTGTTTCTGATGCCCCTCAACATTTAACAGGTGCCTCAACATTTTTGAGGCGGCTCAAGACGAGCTTAGATCAAGTCAGACCCTGGAGCGGGCCAGAGCTTGTACCCAGAGCTCCCTAGTTTTGAGGCGCCTCAAAGCCAGAGCTTGTACCACGAGCTCACTTTGGAAAGGGGTGCAAGGCTCGATGAGTTGTGGTGCTTTTGGTGTGTCGCTGTCCCTGCTGCTGCTCCTGCTGCAGCAGCAGTTTGAACTCCTCCCCCTTTCTCTGTCCCCCCTCCCCCCACCCCTACCCCTCCTCCTCCTCCTCCTCCTCCTCCTCCTCCTCCTCCTCCTCCTCCTCCTCCTCCTCCTCCTCCTCCTCCTCCTCCTCCTCCTCCTCCTCCTCCTCCTGCCTTCACTGTTCCTCCTACCCCTCCCCCTTTCCCTCCCCCTTTGCTTGCCCCTGTTGGCCCTCCTGCGCCCTTCGCCCCCCCAGCCACTCCCTTGCCCCCCCCTGCAACACCCTTTCCTCCCCCTCCTCCGCCTCCCCCTCCCCCTGTCTCATTTTGAAGGCTCTCCTTTAAGAGAGTAAGCTCGTTTTCCTTCCAGTGTACCTGCGAAGAGACGTTTGGATCGGAGAGGAGTGGGTGTGTAAGATCGGGTGTGTGAAAGTGGGTGTATGAGTGAGTGAGTGTGTGAGTGAGTATGCAATGGGACGTTTGGATTGGAGTGGATTTATGAGGCCAGGTGGAAGTGTGTGAGTGTGAATGTGAGCGTATAAGTGAGTGAGTGATTGAGTGAGTGAGTGTGTGTGTGTGCGCACGCGCGCGCGTGTGCGTGTATACGTTTCCCGCATGCGTTTCAGAGAGTGCATATTCAAGTGTGTGTGTGTGTGTGCGAGTCTGACGTGATAAGTAACATTCCACTTCGAATCAATCAACCCATAAGAATGTTATCATATAAAAATAACCACCTTCTTCTGCAGGTTTAGCAGCGCAACCACCTCTTTCCTCAGCGCCACGTACTCAGCACACACCTCCCTCGTGGGAACTCGTGGGGCCAGGGGCACCTGGGGCGTGGAGAGAATCAAGGGGGGAAGATTAGGAAGGAAGTGGATAGACGGAGAGGCTGTTTGGACCGTCCCACCGCCATGGCTTTTGAGACGTCTCAAAAGTGGACAGACGAAGAGGCTGTTTGGACCGTCCCACCGCCATGGCTTTTGAGACGTCTCAAAAGTGGACAGACGGAGAGGCTGTTTGGACCGTCCCACCGCCATGGTGCGGCACAGCTGCTCCTGCAGCACAGCTGCTCCTGCAGCACAGCTGCTCCTGCGCTTGGCCATGCGCTTGGCCATTCTAGCGCCGCAGTGGTGGTGGAGGTGAGCAGGGCAGTTCCCTGCTCCCTTCCCCATTACTCCCGACCCCCCCTCTTTCTCTAGCTCCTACACACCCCAATCCCCCCCAGCTCCTGCAGCGTGTTCTCTTCTCCATGCGCTTGGCCATTCTAGCGCCGCAGTGGTGGTGGAGTGGAGGCGAGGAGGGAGGAGGCCAGACCCTCATTCTTGTCCCCATCCCACCCAACCCAGCCCGACCAAACCCAACCCAACCCAACCCAACCCAACCCCCAACACATGTCACTCCCCCCACTGAAGATGCTCACCCCCAGCTCTTGAAGGGTGTTTTCGATGCGCTTGGCCATTCGAGCGCCAGCAGTAGTGGTGGAGGCGAGCAGGGTGGATGCCAGCCAGACCCCTGCCCTCTTCCCCAACGTACCCCTCCCCAACCAATCTAACACCTACACATCCCACTCACCCCCAGCTCTTGAAGAGTGTTTTCGATGCGCTTGGCCATTCGAGCGCCAGCATTGGTGGTGGAGGTGAGCAGGGTGGATGCCAGCCAGACCCCTGCCCTCTTCCCCAACCAATCTAACACCTACACATCCCACTCACCCCCAGCTCTTGAAGAGTGTTTTCGATGCGCTTGGCCATTCGAGCGCCAGCATTGGTGGTGGAGGTGAGCAGGGTGGATGCCAGCCAGACCCCTGCCCTCTTCCCCAACGTACCCCTCCCCAACCAATCTAACACCTACACATCCCACTCACCCCCAGCTCTTGAAGGGTGTTTTCGATGCGCTTGGCCATTCGAGCGCCAGCATTGGTGGTGGAGGCGAGCAGGGTGGATGCCAGCCAGACCCCTGCCCTCTTCCCCAACGTACCCCTTCCCACCCAATCTAACACCTACACATCCCACTCACCCCCAGCTCTTGAAGAGTGTTTTCGATGCGCTTGGCCATCCGAGCACCAGCAGTGGTGGTGGAAGCGAGGAGGGTGGAGGCGAGGCGAGGGCCCCGCACGAACACACGTGGCTGGTGTTGGGGGTTTCAAAGGAAAGGGCAATGGGGAGAAGTGGGAAACACAGAGGAGAAAATCTGAGGATCTTTTGAGAATTCTCAAAAGGGAAACACAGAGGAGAAGGATGCAGGCGGATGGTGCGAAGAGAGAGGGCAGCAAGTTTCCTGCCCAATGACTGACTTGTTGAGGTGTTTGATTTGAGGGTAATTTGCTGTGTGTGAGTTGCGCATTTTCTTTGTTTACGGCTCACGAATCGGCTCGACGGTTCATGAGTTATGTGAGTTTCCGTGAAAGGGTGTGTTCCTGAGCGATGGTGAAAATCCGTCAATGATTGGGAGATGTCGTGTGCATTGGCGTAGTTTCGCGAGTTGTCATGTGTGTGTGTTGATTTTATGTTCGTGAATTTCTGTGTTCGTGAAATCCGGTTAAGTCTGTGCGTGGTTCATGAATGTTTGTGAGGGTTCATGTTAGTTCTTGTTTTTCTGTTTTCGTCTGTGTTCGTGAAGAGTCGCGAGTGTTCGCGAGATAGTTGTGCGTCAGTTAAGGTCAACTGCAGGATCCGCGCGTGGGGTCCAGATCGTGCGTGTGGGCCCTCAGGTCCGTGCGTGTGCGATCGTGCGTGTGCCTCAACCTGTTGCGAGCGTGCACTATGGGCACGATCGCAACTGAACAGGGCGAATGATCGCCCTGCCCGCGCGCAGTAATGCGCACGTCAGTGCACAGTGCCGCACGACCGAAATATCAGTCGTGCATGCTTGCAGTCAAGGGGGTGCTCTAGATTTCGGTTGAAAAACCAATTTCCTTCCGCGTTGACTCGGCGAACATGTAAATTTGCCGGAAAGTTTGCGCGCGTAACGCGACAATTTCGACACAGGGACAAAATCGGGGTAAGATCGTTTTTCAACTGTGAACGTTCGTGAAAACGGTATTTCACACGAGTGATCATGAGTGGTCATCCGAATTCGCGAACGCTCGTAAGAGGAGTCAGCAGGGGCGTTTGGCAGATATGAAATTTGAAGACAGTTTTTCTACAGAGGTGAATCAAGCCAAATTCCTCCGAAGTTTGACAACCGTTTTCAAGGACAAGCTGGCGAAGTCCTGCAAATGCAGTTTATCAACCGTTTGCTATCTTCCTATGCTTGTATGTTAGGCGAAATATAAATGCGTGCTTGTGTTCAGTTGTACTTCATCCTTTTGAGTGAAATTTTCTCTGTCACTACGTATTGATGAGGGTAGAAACGTCGCTGCTCGACCAACTTACTCTTCCTACGAGCTAAGCAAGGCATAACTACTCCCTTAGACTATGCCTTTGGCTGGGAGGTGACAAGTTGTCACACTTGGAGGGCATTAAGGGAAGTTAAGTGTTGCTGAGTTTACGCTTGTTGTGAAGTTTTAGGCACTTCCGCACAAGTACTTAAAGTTAACACAGAGGAGAAGGATGCAGGCGGATGGTGCGAAGAGAGAGGGCAGCAAGTTTCCTGCCCAATGACTGACAGACTGATGCCCTTGCTTGCGTTGCGTTTACACACGAGCTTTTGAGTAAACTTACAGGTCACATTCACACACACCCACCTACTCCACCTCACCACCAACGCAACACACCAACTCACCACTCTTGCGTTGCCAGCCTGGGCCAACACCAGAGCAACAAGGGTCCCACCCACTGACTGATGCCACGTGTAAAAAGTGATTTTTAGAGACGCACTCAGAAAATCACTTTGTAAACCACTTTTTTTGGGACCCTTTGTCAGTGGGTGGACCCACTTTGAGACTTACTCAGAAAATCACTTCATAAATCACCAGAGCAACAAGGGTCCCACCCACTGACTGATCCCCTTGCTGGCGTTTACACACATGCACTTTTGAGTGGACTCAAAAGTCACATGCATGCACACAAACACATTCAAACTCACCACTCTCGCATTGCCGGCCTGGGCTGACACCGGGCAGCAAGAGCGCCCCGAGACCCTCCTGCTGACACCGCGTGCTGACGTGCCCGCTCGGGCGCATGAGCTGGCGCCATGTCAGCATGGGCAGCTGCTGATGTGGACGCTGATGCGGGTACAGATGGGGGTGCCACGTGGGCGTCTTGCAGGGGAGTGACTGCTGCTGGTGGTGGTGCTCGAGAGGAGAGGGTGGGAGATGGGGGAATGGCGGCCTGTGGGGAAGGCGTGGGGTTAAAAGGGAGAGAGGGGGGGAATGAGTTCAGAATGTCAAGTCTTTGGAAATCTTCCAGAAGTTTGACTGCTGCTGCGGGTGGGGCTGCTCGAGAGGAGAGGGTGGGGGATGGGGAAATGGCGGCATGTGGGAAAAAGGGGAAGAGGAATGAGGGGAAGAGGGAGGGTGGGGTGAGGTGGAATTTAGAGCCCGCTTTCAGTTTTTGAGAGGGAAAGGAAGGAAGAAGGAAAGAAAGAAAGAAAGGAAGAAAGAAAGAAAGGAAGAAGGAAAGAAAGGAAGAAAGAAAGAAAGGAAGAAGGAAAGAAAGGAAGAAAGGAAGAACGAAAGAAAGGAAGAAAGGAAGAACGAAAGAAAGGAAGAACGAAAGGAAGGAAGGAAGGAAGGAAGGAAGAACAAAAGAAAGAAAGAAAGGAAGGAAGGAAGGAAGGAAGGAAGGAAGGAAGGAAGGAAGGAAGGAAGGAAGGAAGGAAGGAAGGAAGGAAGGAAGAGAAGGAGGAAGGAAGGAAGGAAGGAAGGAGAGGAAGGAAGGAAAGACCTAAAGAAATCAAGCCCTAATCCGTAAAGAAAAGTAAAAAACCAACGCCATCCATTAAGGAAGGCCCTTAAAAGATCAATCCCCCCGAACAAGCAACCGAAAGAATCCGAAAGAACAAACAGAAAGCAAAAGAAAGCAGCCCTAAAGAAAGAAGAAAGACCGAGCCTTCCTTCCGGCCTTCTTCCTCAAAGAAGACGACGACAGAAAGAAAGACCCGCCCTCCAAATCCCTGCCCTCCCTCCCTCCTCCCTCCCTACCTCCCTCCCCCTCCCCGACCTCCCACTTCTCCTCTCGAAAAGGGGGAGGGGGAGGGAGGGAATGGAGTAGCAGGTTAAACTGCTGTGTATAAACTTTCTCAGAAACCACTACTTCTCAACAGTATGGGCATGACAAAGAAGCTGGAAAGATTGTAAGAATGGCGTTACAATCAATGGTGGTGTAAAGCGTTACCAGCTTTCCCCTGCTCCTCACCAGCTTCACAGTTTGCTGCTTTGCTTGCCGCCTCCTCGCCTCCACCTCCCTCTCCCCCGTCTCCCTCTCCTTCTCCCTCTCCTTCTCCCTCTCCTCCCTCTCCCTCTCCTCCCTCTCCCTCTCCTCCCTCTCTCTTTCCTCCCTCTCCCGCTCCTCCCTTTCCCTTTCCCTCGACTGCAATCTCTCCTTGTGTTCCTTCAACTGCTCGTCAGTCCATCCCCGGGCTTTAAGAATTCTCTCCGCCTCTGCCAGCACCTGTTAAACCACAAGGGAAAACATCGACACACAACATGGTTATGGGTTATGGCATGTCTCAGACCCTTTCCCTCGACTGCAATCTCTCCTTGTGCTCTTTCAACTACTCGTCAGTCCACCCCCGAGCCTTACAGATCCTCTCTGCTGCTGCCAGCACCTGTTCAATTACACGGGAAAAACGGCAACACAACATGCAACATGGTTTTGGCACGTCGCAAACCCTCTCCCTTTCTCTCTCCTTGCCTTCTTGCAATGCAACTGCTAGTCAGTCAGACCATCCCCCGGGCTTTAAGAATCCTCTCCGCCACTGCCAGCACCTGTGTGACGAAATCAAAGAAAGGGCACAGTAAGCAAAGAGACGTCTCAAACCCTCCATTACAGTCTCTCCTTTGTGCTCTTTCACCTGCTCATCAGTCCAACTCTGATCATCAATCCTCCTATTAACTCAACCCCACAACCCCCCCCTCCCCCTCCCCAGTTCACCCTCTCGTCCACCTCACCTTCTCCTCCTCTGCCAGCTGGCGCCTAGTCAGCGCCAGCTGTGCGGCCAGCAGAGTCTTGCGCTCCACCTCAGCACGCATGTTGTACCCGTCCTGAGGGGGTGGTTTGGAGGAATGGGAGGAAGGGGAGGAGGCGGAGATGAGAGTGTTGCACCTCCTCATGGAGCGCAGGTGGAGCGCAGGTGGAGCGCAGGTGGAGCGCAGGTCTTGCACCTGCGCTCCACCTCAGCATGCATGTTGTACCCATCCTGAGGGGGTGGGTGGGGGGAGGGGAGTAAGAGGAGGAAGGGGAGAGGAGAGCGGGAAATGTGTTAGGAGAAGGGAAAGAATGGGGGGCGGCAGCAGGGTCGTACGCTATGCTCCACCTCAGCATGCATGTTGTACCCGTCCTGAATAAGAGGTTTGAAGGGGGGGATGAGGCGGAGTAAGAGGAGGAAGGGGAAGGAAGGGGAAGGGAGGGAGAGGGGGAAGGGAAGTCGGGCGATGAGATGTTAAGGGGTGTGTTGTGTATCTTCCTCAGTGCAAATGAATGTTGTAATGCAGCAGACCACAGGGAATGCAACGCAGACTCGTTCACCCACCCTCAAAATTCGTCTCTCACCCACACCCACCCACCTTAGGCAATAAACCCATTGGCACTTCTTCGCCTGCTGCTTGAAATGGGACGTGTTTTGAGTCAGCCCAAAACTCGTTTGAGTGTCTCAATATTTGTCTCTCACCCACCCACCCACCCACCCACCCACCTTAGGCAATAAACCCATTGGCACTTCTTCGCCTGCTGCTGCTCGTGATGCAAGAAGCTTCTTGGTCACTGCACAGCACAGGGCGAATGATGAGAGGTTAAAGAGGGAAACGTTTACAGATGTGGTACCTCCATACGATGTTTACATGCGCCTCGGTCAGTTGTACCTCCATCTATCAGTGGTACCAGTTTGCATGAGAACCACTAGACCCATGCAGAAGAGCGCTGCACCACCCCCACAAATCTTGAAAAAATGCTCTCTAATCCAAACTTGACTCGCATGCAGCAATACATCATTTGAGGCCCCTAGAAAGAAAGAATCCTTCACTCACCATCGTAGTACCGCTCTTTAATCTCCTCCACCGTCCTTTCTTTCCTCTTCACCGCACTTGGCCTTGGTTCCCCAGCCTTTGGTACAGAAGCTCCAACCACTGCCGCCCCACCTGCCACCCCTCTAGCCCCTCCTGCCGACCCTCCTGCCGTCCCACATGCTGCCCCTGCTCCTGCCTCTCCTGCACCAGCAGCGGTTTCCCTAGGCTCGTTTTTCACAGGCCCAGTCCCTGAGAACGGCTCCTCCTTACAAATGCGAGCATCCGCATCCGAAGAAGCAGCTGCAGCATCAGTAGACGCAGCATCGGCACCACCATTCCCAGCAGCACCAGCACCACCAGCAGCAGCAGCACCAGCAGCAGCAGCAGCACGAGCAGCAGCAGACGCCCCTGTCGATGCACTGGCACGACTTGGAGCAGCAGGCTGATGATCGATGCCTGCGTTGTGACGCTCGGCGTCCGTGTTGTAACGGTCAGCAACGACGATAAAGCGCGGGCCGAATCGGGCGCAGAGATCCATGAGCGCGTCTGTTTCTTCCCGGGTCCACCGCTGGAGTGGGATTGAAGGACGGAGAAGCATAGACCGGAGAACACGAGGCAAGGGAAGGAAACTTGTGAGGTGACTGAAAAAGAGATGCACAGAGATCCATGAGCGCGTCTGTTTCTTCACAGGTCCAGCGCTGGTGGGGTATTGAGAGAGAGCGGGTTGGGGCGAATGGGAGGGAGGGAGGGAGGGAGGGAGGGAGGGAGAGAGGGAGGGAGAGAGGGAGAGAGGGAGGGAGGGAGGGAGGGAGGGAGGGAGGGAGGGAGGGAGGGAGGGAGGGAGGGAGGGAGGGAGGGAGGGAGGGAGGGAGGGAGGGAGGGAGGGAGGAAGCTGTATCACTCAAGGGCGTCACAACCACGCCACCGATTTGGAGGAAAAAAAAAGGAGGAGAAGAGGTGGGCAAGAATGGGCAAGCTGAAGGCATAACAGGAAAGACTGTTGTGCTGAGTTGTGCTGATTAGGAAAGAGGCACGATAGGGTCATGACTGTTGTGTTGAGTTGCCTTTAAATAAAAAGAACGTCATAATAAAATCCCAAGCTACAGGACTTACAGGGTGGTAAAGCAGGCTCTTGTATTCCTCGTCGGTATACCGGAGCACTTGAGGTGGCTGGATGGAAAAGGGGGAGGAGAAAACGGAGTATAGGATAGGATGAGTTGGTCGACTGGGAAGAGATAGGGAGGACAGGAGTGGGAGCAATTTTTGAGGCGCCTCAAAAATTGCCAACGGATGGATATGGGGGAGGAGAAAACGGAGGATAGGATGAGTTGGTCGACTGGGAAGAGATATGGAGGAGAGGATTGGGAGCAGTAGGGGAGTGGGAATTGGTGGGAGAGTATAAATAAGTGGGGTAGAGAGGGGGTGGGAGGAGGTCGGAATGGGTGGAGGTAGAGGTGCAAAGAAAATGTTCATCAGGCTGTTACTGTGCTGGTTCTATTCGTTGAAGTGTTAATGCGCTGTTTTCTTCTTCAATGTGTTACTGTGCTGGTTACACAGCAGTGTTAACATCAGCTTAATTCGAACTGACCTTGTTGTACTTGGCAAACGAATAATCCTCTGTGGGAACCTTGCCGTCCACCACTTTAACCTGTTTGGCCAAACCAATATACACCGAAGCAAAGCAAAGCAAAGCAAAGCATGTGATTAAGCTTTCACACAGACGCAGACAAGAGAACGCATGCACGCACACGCACATGCATGCACATGCACACGCACACGCACACGCACACGCACACACACGCACACGCACGCACGCACGCACGCACACACACACACACACACACACACACACACACGAACATGCATGCACACGCTCATCAAATACGCACATGTAAGCTACACATCACGTTCCTCAGGAGCTTAAACTCCACACATGCAGTAGCCTTGCCACTAATCAGGTGACTTCTGAGTCGACTCAAAAGTCACATCAAACACACATACATGTCAGCTACACCTCTCATTCCCCAGGAGCTTCAGCTCCACACATGCAGTAGCCTTGCCACTAATCTGTCTTTGTTCTCATTACTTGTTTAACAAAAAAAAAAAATCAGCATACCCAGTGGTAGATTCTCAGGTCGTCTGGCCGGGCAGATGAAACAATGGGTTTCCACTGCCACGTCACCTGACAGAAAGAAACAAGAGAGAGGGGTTGGGCACGGAAGGAAAGGGGGACCAATGATCATTGGACGGAGTGTGAGAAAGAGTGAGGAATCTTTGGAGGAGGCAAACATGGCTCCATTTAATCTTTACATTTTGTAGTACAGTTTACAATGGAGGCTATTAACACCAGCATAGTACGGAAGCTAACATACAACACATCTTATACACGTACATTCTACATGGCTCAGTGGCAGCCAAACCTTTTCTGAGGGCGTGGTTCTTTTCTTTAGCAGGAGCATAGGGTTGAACGTTGGCATTATTGGGGGTAAACCACCCGTGAGCGCATAGACCTGGTGAAGGAGGAGTAGGCAGGCATGGGACAGATAGGGGGAAACGAAGCACTCAACAAGTAATGCTCAAATTGCCATGAAACCCTAATGAGTGTCCACCACTATTGCACGTTGACTACAAAAAATCCTCCTCCATTGCCTCTGCTGTGTTCTTGCTTCCACTTTTACTTGCTCCATCCAATTCCTCTTTCCCACTCGCTTCCCCACCCCCGCCCAACCCCCCCTCCACACCCCCTCACGTCCCAGCTCGTTCTCCTGACCTTTCCCTCTTAACACATTTAAAAAATCCGTCCAGCCTCCCCTCCACACACTTCCCAACTCCTTCTCCTGACCTTCCTCGTCACACTCAATCCTTCCCAGCAGCTCCCTCTCGGCGGCTTTCCCTTTCCGTTCCCCACCTCTCTGCTGATCCCCTCGGGGATTGCCCGCCCTCCGCCATCCCGCTCCCGCTTCTTCCCCTTCCCCGCATTCCCTGGAACTCCAGCGCTTCCTCCCAACCCCGCTCCGCCAGGCGTGCCTGGTAGTCCTTTTTTCGGCAATCCCAAGATATCTTTCGCGTCAGCCATGGGACGCGTGTGCTCGTGGATGAGACGATCCCTAAAGATTTTGCGATGCGTTGCGAAAATAAGGGGTTTGCAGAAGAAAAGGCGTGGGAACGTCTGGGACCCGATAGTGATCTGGGGTCGGAACTTGCGAGGAGAGTGGACGGCTCAGCAAACGAACCGCGAATTTATGTACTCATGGCAAAGACCCTAGAACCACTGTGACCTAGTGGCTCAGGGAATATCGAAATAGTGTATTGGTAGTGTGTACGCGACATTAGGTCCAGGTTTGGGAATCGGATGCACAAAGCAGAGCAAATTGATTATCCAGTTTGTAAAACACTCTCAGATTACAGAAGGTCACTACAGAAGACAACAAAAAGGAGAAATTAGGGACGCTCAATATAGAGCTGCAGTGACAGCATTCCAGTGTTCATGGACTTGATTGGAAATAACCTCGGTACCTTGCCAGATGGCCCACTACACTGTGCTTTATTCAGTCCTGCATTCAACTCCTGAAGCTCAACACCTCCATTAGCTGAGCGAGTCTCTGCTCGAGCATCTCCAACAGGAGCACCAGGGGTACTCATGCACGTTGTTTGATCAGGCACACAGCCTTCTGAGGAAGAATTAGCTGGGATCCAGAACTGGCCGCTTGAGCTTCTGCCTGAAGGGAGGTTCTTGGAGTGAGCAACGAGCTCCCATGCACACTCTGAAAAGGAAAACAGAACATAGAGGTACTTATGAAAGTGAGCCAGAGGAGGAACGATTTGAAGAAGTCCAGTGGCTTGCTGAACGATTCCTGAGAGCACATTGCACAGGCTGATGCTGACGAAGCAGATAAAATTACATGTTCTTTTTTTAAATGAGACCATTTGCTATGCACACTCGCACCTTGAGGGAGGGGTCGCTGAAGGCACTCTGAAACAGACGCTTTGACGAGACACGAGCGCAGGCAATACTCAATGGACTCCAAGCTGTCCTGCTTGGCTGCTACGCTGCCAGAAGGCGCTGGCTGGAAGATGGAGAAGTCAAATACTATTCTTTCGTAGACTTTTCTTCCATCTGTTGAGAAAATGGCAAGGTCAATTCGTTCAACAACCCCCTGTAAACCGCCGGAACAGAAAAGGAAGAACGGTAAGTCAAATAGGATGCGGAACATGAGATGAGGGAGAGAGAAGGAAGCTGACGATGGGCTGAGGAGATGGCAGTGCTGGCATGAAAATTTGTAATCAATTGCTTGTACCTTGTCAATGTACAAAGAACTGTCACTGATGGCATCACGGGTGTAGCAGCTAAAAAAACTAAAAAAACAACTAAAAACCTAAAAAACCTTAAAAACTTGCGTATACCTTGTCAATATACGGGGAAAGGTCATTGATGGCGTCTCGGATGTAGCACCGGAGGCCTGGATGCCTGCTGGAGTACACAGGCACCGATGCGAAGCGGCTGCGATGGAATATCTCTGAAACCAGCATTGAGAAATTCACACAGAAGGGAACACAAAAAAGAATGAATAGTTACAGAATTAATAAGCAAAATTGCTGCATCTAACGTTCCTACAAAGGCTCTGTTATGTCCTAACGAGGCAGAAAAATAGGACCGACGGACAGGGAGGTGCAGTACCTGGAGGATATATGGAGCGTAAGTAGAGCAGATGGTTTACTGCAACCTCTAAAAAATCACAGAGGATCTTCGTGACCTCTGCCAAAAAAAAAAAAAAAAAAAAAAAAAAACGGAAACTATGTCCGTGTCAAAATCACAGAAGCAGCAGCACGGAGATACGGTCTCGCCAGGTAAGACCAAGAATTGTGTGCCCGAACCACATTGACAATAACATTCACGGCAATGAGTCTGGTGTAACTCACACTGACCAGGTCTCAAAAGACTTCCCGTTGTCTTCGGATGCTTATTTGGTCCCTGAAAGCAGAAAGAGCCAAGAAATTTAAATGATTACCAACTTTTAAGCTACAAGCAGCAGACTGGAAAAGGAAACCTCAGCCACGCCGCTCTCATGCGCACCTCTCTTACAGGTAACTCGGATAGTACTTGCCCGACTCCATCCATCTCCCGCTTCATCCCTTAAAAAATACACTCTTTCTACGCTTGCTGCTGCTGAAACGGCGTAAATGGTGATTACGGAATCGTAGTGTTGTGCTGAGTGACTGGCGAGCTGAGTCGCTAGGAATGGATCAGGAGCATCTCAAATGGACTCCCATGACTGGAATTCGAGGAAGGCCAAACCGTTCTCGAGAGCTGCGTAATTCTGAAGGCAATGGCGGAAATGTTAGTGCTTGCAAAAGCAGAGCCGAAGTGAAGGATGGACGAAATCGAGAACGAGGCAGGATATCGAGGTGTGGATTGCCTTTCTCACGTTTCTGCTCCCCAGTCTTACCTGACTGGTTGAGCGTCAGATTCCCCGCGTGGTGGTGGTGGAAGTTCCGCTCCGCTCCCTAGAAATTGCCATCACGACGAGGTTACTGGAGCGCGGGGAGCCCGAAGAATAGTTTGGTCTCAAATTCAGCTAAACGATTGAAACAGGAGGGTTCAGAAGCTTTGCAAATGGTGAAATAAGTTATGATTCGGTGAAGATGTTCACGGTTTGGAAGAGGTTGGGGCTGTCACCCGAGCTCATAGATGATATCACTAGTGTATGTCTCACTTTACAATGTAGTTATGGACATAATGAAAAAAATTCTATAACCGACGCAAGTAACTATTGAAGCTGCTTCCTGTAAATGATGTTCCTCACTATACTAGATCTGATAGAAGTGTTTACTGGTTGATGTATACTGTAGTTCCTGGTTGATGCACAGTTGGTTTGCTTTCAACGCCAATTGTCTGAGCTGCTTCCATCATGTCACTTCGGACAAGACTGCTTCCAGCCTCACCAGTTGAGACTGCTTGCATCAGCGCTGCCCGTTGTTTGATCTGCACCTGTTGCGTCGGCAACAGCAGCAGCAGTAGCTCCATTACCAGCACCAGGAGAAGCAGCAGCGGTAGCGGCAGCACCAGAAACACCCGGCGCAGCAGCAGCAGCAGCAGCAGCGGTAAGAGCACCAGGAGCAGCAGGAGCACTAGGACCAGCAACTGCAGTGGAATTCACAGCAGAGCTGCTCCGGAACCTGCCAGAGCTGTACCTCCCTGAAAACGTACTCACCCTGCCCCCTCCAAAATTCCCCGCACTCACTCCACTCACACCCCCACTCCCACTCCCACCACTCGTCCCACTCGCTCTACTGCCAGACATGAGGAGATCTGAATTCGCCTGTGCCTGTCCCAGAAGCAGCTGCTGCAGCTGTGCTTGCTGCCGCTGCTGCTGCGGATCTCCTATCCCTGCCGCAAAACCAGGAGCCGGAACAGCAGTACCCCCTGCAGCAGCACCGGAACCAGCCCCTGCTGCTCCTGCTCCTGCTGTTCCTGCTCCTCGTGCCGCCGCAGAGTTCACAGCACCAGCCGCCGCATTAGCAGCTGCGGCAGCAGCAGCATGCGCAGCCGCCGCAGCAGCGGCAGCGGCGTTAGCAGCGTTGCTCACTTCCAGTGCCAGCACATGCTCTAACTCAGCCACCACTTCGGTGATCGGAGGGCGGTTGAGGCTCTTTGGCTCGACACACACCATGCCAACCTCTGCCACCCGCCACATGGCCTCCTCGTCCCATTCCTGGGGGAATAGCGTGGGGTCTGCTACTGCCCGAATGTTGCCCTGCTGCAGGTGGTCTCGCGCCTGGAAGGGAAGGGGAGGGAGGTGGGGGGGGGGGGGGGGGGGGGGGGGGGGGGGGGGAAGGAGGGAAATTAAGGCTCTTGGGTTCGACACAGACCATTCGTGGGGGAATAGCGTGGGGTCTGCCACTGCCCGGATGTTGCGCTGCTGCAAGTGTTCGCATGCCTGGAAGGATGGGGGCCAGGGGAAACGAGGAAAGAGCACTTGAATAATCCTGAATAGCAAGAAACAAGAAACATAAGCTACTAATGAATAGCATACAGGGAAAGACGAGCCTACCCACACAGCCAACAATCCTTACTCACCCAGTCAATGATGCTCCAGTGCTGCTGCGGGCGGTTGAGGTCGATGGGCTGCTGGCCTGAGATCAGCTCCAGCAGCACCACCCCGAAGCTGAACACGTCGCTGCGGTCTGTCAGCTGCTGAATGGTGAAGTACCTGTGAGAGAGGGAGGAGGGAGGGAGGGAGGGGGAGAGGGAGGGAGGGAGGAAGAGGGGGAGGTTAAAGAATGACGAGAGAAAGAGGGTTACAGCCTGTTCCACTTTGGAGGGTAAACGAGCATCAAATTGATGAATTCTTATTTTAAAGGTCTGCAAAAAACTTACTCTAAGCAACACTTGAGTAACCATCACTTACTCAGGATCCAGGTATCCCGCAGTGCCCTTAACAACCGTAGACACGTGGCTCCTGTTGTCCTGCGGGCCCACGCGGGACAGTCCAAAATCCGCCACCCGCGCGTTCAGCCGGCCGTCCAGCAGGATGTTGCTCGTCTTGATGTCACGATGAATGATGGGCGGCTGGAGGCACGTGTGTAGGTACTGGATGGCTGTGTGGGTGGCATGTGTGTGAGTGTGGGGGGGTGGAGGGGGAAGGGGGGAGGTTGGGGAGAAGAGGTTGGTTGGTATTCCATCAACCATGCGTTCACCTCAGCTCAGCTCAACCATGCGTTCACCTCAGCTCAGCTCAACCATGCGTTCACCTCAGCTCAGCTCAACCATGCGTTCACCTCAGCTCAGCTCAACCATGCGTTCACCTCAGCTCAGCTCAACCATGCGTTCACCTCAGCTCAGCTCAACCATGCGTTCAGCTCAGCAGGCCATTCAGCGGCAGTCGGCCCAGCGGCTGCCCCATTTGGTCGTACAGGTGCTCCCTCACCGTCCCACCTGCCTAACTACCAATCCATACCAGCATTACCCCATGCATTAGCTGCAATGCAACTCACCTCTTGCTGCTCCAAGGGCGATTTGTATCCTGGTGAGCCATCTCAGCCTCCCCAGCGGTTGCCCCATTTGGTCGTACAGATGCTCCCTCACCGTCCCGTTGGGCATGAACTCATACACCAACAGGTGCTGCCGAGCCTCTCTGCAGTACCCAACCAGCTCCACCAGGTTCGGATGGCAGGCTCGGGAGAGCAGATCCACCTCATTCACAAACTCCCTGTCTCCCTGCAATGAATCATCATCCCTGCGTTTCACTGCTACCATTCGTCCATCTGGTAACACACCCCTGTACACCGGCCCGAAGCCCCCTGACCCGATGATTTCAGACGGTGAGAAGTGGTTGGTTGCAGTTGAGAGGGTTGCGAGGGTGAAGCGGCGCGCGGAGGAGCCTGGGGCGACGATGCATGCCATGGAATGATCGGCAGGTGTAGCAGCCGCGGGTGTAGCGGCAGGAGCTGTAGCAGCAGTGACTGCACCAGCAGCAGCAGCAGGAGTAGCACTAGCACCATTAGAATCCGTAGCATTGGTAGCACCTGCGCTTGCTGCTGCTCCTCCAACTGCTAAACCCTCGGCTACAGCCGGAACTGCACAAGGAATCGATGCAGTCTTTTCATTCGCAGGTAATTTGGCCGTCCCCTCTCTCGGTGCTGCTGACACTGCTGCTGCTGCTGCCGATACGGCTCCGCCTACTGCTGTTGCTGCTCCTACTCCTACTGCTGCCGCTGCTGCTGCTGCTGCTCCTGCTGCTGCTAATGGTTTGCCAGGTGCAGGAGCCAGCAGGGGAGTCTCCTCCTGGCTAGCAGGTACAGCTGAGAGTTCACCGGCTTTAACTGCTGGTGGGCCGGTTCCCTCTATCGCTGCTGTCTTTGCCGCTGCTGCTGCCGTTACTGCTGCAGGGGTCAGGCCTGCAGCAGCCTTGGGCGAGAGGAGGACTTGGTTGCTCTGTGTATAGAGAGTCGCACCGGCAGAGTCTGCATGGGGTGGTGATGGGGAGACAGGGCGGGAGAAGGAGGAACAGGGTTGCCTTTATTGCTGCCGTTACTGCTGCTGGGGGGAAGCCTGTAGCAGCCTTGGGCGAGAGGAGCACCTGGTTGCTCTGCGTGTAGAGAGTCGCACCGGCAGAGTCTGCATGGGGTGATGGGGAGGGGAGTGACAGGGAGGCACATGGGATGGGAGTTGGAGAGGGAGAGTTGACGGGTGGGTGAAATTCACATCGCATGTGGTAGTGCATGCTACATAAGGAGGAGAAGAATGAAGCAGCAGGGAAGGAAGGATGAAATGTCTCGTGAGAAATAGGCCCTGAAGAGGAAATACCGAGTATCTTTCTTTCTGGGTCAATTTATCCGCCCAAAGCAATGCATACCTGCTGCTTGCACAGTTACAGGTCCTGTGTCACCATACACATACACCACCACAGGTGGCTGCTCCCCAACCCAACCTTACAGTCAACTGAGCTGACCGCATTCTTTAGGAGACTCGGTATTCATCAAAAGGAGAGAAGGAGTGGGAGAGCGGGAGATAGGGAGAGTGAGTGTGTGCCCATACCTGCTGCTTGCACAGTCACAGCCCCCGTGTCCCCATACACATACACCACCACAGGTGGCTGCTCCCCAACCCAACCTTACAGTCAACTGAGCTGACCGCATTCTTTAGGCGACTCGGTATTCATCAACAGGAGAGAGGGAGTGGGAGAGCGGGAGATAGGGAGAGTGAGTGTGTGCCCATACCTGCTGCTTGCACAGTCACAGCCCCCGTGTCCCCATGCACATACACCACCACAGGCGGCTGCTGCCCCAGCCCATCACCCCCCACACCACCGCCACCACCACCAGCACTGCTCCTTCCCCCCATGCCTCCTCCCTCTGCCGCCCGCTGCTGCCACCTCAGCAGCAGCCAGCTGGCGAGGAGCACCAATAGCACGCCGATGATGACACCTAGGATGAGCGCCATGAGGACGGCTGTGCTCATGGCTGCTGGTGACGTGGCAGCTTGTGCTGACGTGTCAGATGAGGAGGAGGGGGCTGTGGTGGTGGTGAGGTTGCAGGGAGGGAGGCCGAAGGAGGAGCCTGGGGAGCAGAGGTTGATGTTGCCGGAGATACTGCAGTGAAGGGGAGAAGAGGGTAGAGGGACAAGGGAATCAGTGGAGGGAACAGAGGGACGAGGATGTTGCGAGGGAGTAGGAGAGGGAGGGAGGCCGAAGGAGGCGTCTGGAGAGCAGAGGTTTAAGTTTCCTGAGATACTGCAAGGGGGAAGGGGGATAGAAGGAAAACGGAAGCAGAGAACGGTAAAGGCGGGGGGGGGGCGGTGGGGATGGTCAGGTTGCAGGGAAGGAGGCCAAAAGAGGCGTCTGGAGAGCAGAGGTTTAAGTTGCCTGAGATACTGCAAATGCAAGCAAGAGGATGTGGAAGTCAAGCGGGAGAGGGGTAGGGTGGATGACAAACAACAGGTTAAAGGAAGAAATTGGAAGATCAGAGATTGATGTTGCAGGAGACACTGCGGAGGAATTTGGGAGGGCAATGAATTTAGCGTGTTGAGAAGAGGGGGGGGGGGGAATGGGGGGTTGAGAGAGGTTAAAGGACGAGTTTAATGAGCAGAGTTTGTTGTTACCAGAGACACTGCAGGAGACGTTGAGAAGGGAAGAAACGGAGGCAAGGAAGGGAAGAGAAGAGAAGAGAGAGGGTTTGAGGATATGGTGGGAAAGAGGAGGGGAGGAGGGAGGGAGGGAGGGGAGGGGCGGGGGAGGGTGTTGAGGGAGATTGAAGGACGAGCCTGGGGAGCAGAGATTGATGTTGCTGGAGACACTGGAAGAGAGAGCAAGATGATTGGGAATGTGCAGTAAAGGAATAGAGAAGGGGATGGGGATGGCAAAGGAAGGGGATGGCGATGGGGATGGGGAGTGGGTGGGTGGGGGGTGGGGAAGGGGGGTTTGGTAGCGAGGGAGGGAGATTGAAGGAGAAGTTGGGGTGCGTGGTGTGGGGCACTGGGTTCGTGTGGGTTTTCAAAACGAACCCGTTTTTTGAGTCGACTCAAAAATAAGTTGGGGTGCGTGGTGTGGGGGGGCACTGGGTTCGCGTGAGTTTTTCGAAACGAACCCGATCTGCACATTGCTTGAGCTGTTGAATGGGAAAGGCCCGGAGAGATTGTTGGAGCTCAGGTCCCTGTAGTGGGGAGAGACACAGATCAGGTGGGGGAGGGAGAGCGAGGGCGTGGGTTGCAGAAACAGAGCAGGTGGCACAAGATAGGTGCCACAATGAGGCATGTCAGGTGGCAATAAAAAAAAGAGACACAATGAAATATTATTAGAGACACAAGATAGCTTCTGATCTGAGGCATGTCAAAAGTGGAGAGGTTATGAAAGGTCAAGCCCCACTTTTGATAACAGGTGACAAGGGATACCTGTTACTAACAATCTTCATGCTCGTCAGGGGATTTTCACTGTTGAGAATTCTCAAAAGTAAAATCCACATAGCTCGTCAGGTCAGGGGACATGCCTGACTGGAAGAAGAGAGCAAGGGAGCAGGGAGCAGGGAGCAGGGAGCAGGGAGCAAGAGAGCACTCACAAGTATTGCAGGTTGGGCAGAGCAGCAAGAGCAGTGGGGACAGGCCCTGATAGCTTGTTGTTGTTGAGCTTGCTGGTTGATGCAAGAAGGGCAGGAAAGGGGAAGGAGGAAAGAGTGAGAGGTGGGGACACAGCAGTGGAGGGAGAGAGGTGTCAGAGGCAGAGCAGCAAGGGCGGCAGGGACAGGGCCCTGACGGCTTGTTGTTGTTGAGCTTGCTGGTTGTTGTTGACACAAGGGGGCGGAGAGGGGGAAGGAGAACAGGAGAACAGGGAAATGGTGAGGGGAGAAGGAGATGTCGTGCATAACTCTATACGGCATATGCGGCGGACGCATTTCTCTTAAGGACGTACATGGATCGCAGCTGCGTGAGGTTCCCAGTAGACGAGCGGATGGAGCCTTGAAAAATACACGTGAATCGTTTCATCCTACTGGATGCACGAGCACAGCTGACAGAAGTATCCTTGCCCCATGGGACGTACATGGATCGCAGGTGCGCGAGGTTCCCAATAGATGAGGGGATGGAGCCTTGAAGCTGGTTGTGATCCATCCAGCTGCCACGTGGAGAGAGGGGGGGGGGAGAGTGCAGGAAGGGGGCAGGGAGGAGGGAGGAAGGACACAGGGACAGAGTAAAGAGAGGGACGAAGTAAGTATGGAGCGGAGGAAGGAGGAGTAAGTATGGAGCAAAAAAGTAATGATAGAGTGGAGGAAAAAAGGAGGAAAAAAGGAGGAAGAGAGAGCGGAGGAATGATACTGCAGAGTGGATAGAGATGGGCGGGTATCGAGGGGTAGATAAAGGGGAGCGATCCACGGAAAGTGAAGGGTGGGAGATGGGATGGGTCACAGACCATTCAGGTAAGGATTCTGAGGGTGGAGGGTGACAACCTTACAGAGTTTGGAGTGTGTCAATGTCAAGCTCTATATTTGAGGCGCCTCAAAAAAAGATGGATGGGCTACAGATTGTTCAAGTAAGGAGTCGGAGGGTAGAGGAGGGTGAGATGCTTACAGAGTCTGGAGTGCGGTGAGCTCGGAAATGCAGGCTGAGAAAGGTTAAGCACGTGAGTGAGCATAGATAGGTTTCGAAACGTCTCAAAACAGATTTGTGTTCATAAGGGGAACGGAACGCTGGAGGTGAGAAGAGAAGCTTACAGAGTCTGGAGTGCGGTGAGGTCGGAGATGCAGGCTGAGAATGGACCGGGGATGTTGAGGTGGGTTAGATTCCTGGTAGGTGGAGTGACACGTGGCACATAGAGGAGATGACAGGTGGCACATGGAGGAGGGGACAGGTGGCATATGGTGGAGGGGACAGGTGGCACACAGGACAGGAACAGTGAGGCCAAGGAGAGGAGAGAAGGAGAGCGAAGGGGGTGAGGCATCACACTTGCTGCAGAGGCAGCAAGCAGAACAGCACAAAGCAACAACACGCTTTTGAGAAGATTTTTTTGATGATTTTTTAGGCGCCTCAGAAACCAACGACACACTTTTGAGACGTCTCAAAAGCCGCAGAGGCAGCAAGCAGGACAGGACAAAGCAGCGACACACGCACATGCACGCAAGCACCAGATTCGAATATCTGCTTAAGCAAACAATCTTTCAGCCACTCACAGGCCAATGACAGAAGAGTGCTGGCGAGTGGTCTTGCAAATGACTCCCGGCCACACAATGGGGTAGCAAGGGTCTCCAGTCCAGCCGTCCAAAGCTGCTGCCACGCCCATCTGTGCTTTGATGCATTTCAGGGCACTAACTGTGAGGGGGAAATGGAGGGGTGGAGAGATGTGGAGAGAGGTATTGCAGATGACCCCCGACCACACAATGGGGTAGCAGGGGTCGCCAGTCCAGCCATTCAAGACTGCTGCCACGCAGATCTGTGCCTTGATGCACGACAGGGCGCGAACTGTGAGGAGTGGAGTGAAAAGGGGTAGAGAGAGGTAGAGAGGGAAGTGGGAAGGGGGATGGTTACAGCGTGCAATTGTAGCTAGAAATGGAAGTAGGATCGTGCTGTTGACGTGCTGAGGCATGTTGTGGATCTGCTAAAGCATTCTGTTGGCCTGTTGGTTCATTTTGTTGATCTACTGAGAGAAGCAGAGGAAGCTTCTCAGCAGGTCGACAGCATGAACCAGCAGGTGAACTGCATGATTCAGCAGATCAACAGCATGACTCAGTACGTCAACAGCATGACTCTACACGTCACATGACTCAGCACGTCAACAGAATGACTCAGCACGTCAATAGTATGACTCAGCGTGTCAACATTATGACTCAACATCAACAGCATGACTCCGTTCGTCAACAGCCTGACTCAGAGCGCAGCACAACTTAAGCATCAATTGTTCCACATATCACTTTGACTTAACAACAACACAACTCAGCACATCAACATCACGACTGACTCACCACATCAACAACATGACTCAGCGGATCAGTCAGTAGCACGACACAAGCGAACAATATGGATCTTCAACACAACCCTTTATTATACAGCGCGAGCACATCCTATACTTGTTGTGTCGCTTCCTGCGCACCTTGCTCTTTCGGCACAGCAGCCTTTGGTTCCACCACAGTATACAGCTCGAGCCCAGCCAACCCCACCTCCTTCACCCTGCTCCCTTCCTCCGCCTTCAGCTGTATACTCGTCTCCGCCACCGTTCCCTGCGCCCCCTGCTCCTGCCCGTTCCCCTGCCCGTTCCCTTGCCCGGCCCCCTGCGCTGATGCCGTCGCGTTTCCACCTGCCTCTGCAGCTGCCCCAACGACGTCAAAAGCGAAGCTGAGCTGCCCGGCGGTGTTTTTGTTCCACTGGCGGTTAGCGGCCGGGGGCAAGGCAGGGGCGTTGCGGAGGAGAGGCGAGCCGTTGATGAGGACGGCGAGCAGGAGGTCAGCTGATGGGGTGTTGGTGGTGGTGACAGGAGCCGTAGGCGGAATGATGTCAGTGAAATAGAGGTACGCCTAAAGTGGTAGGGACAGGAGATCGGGTGGATGGGTGGGAGGGAAAGAGAGGAGGGGAAAGAATGAGGAGAATGAACACCTGAGGCTGCTGGCGGTTTCGATATTCCACTGCCCGTTGGAAGTGGAAGGCAGGGTGGGGGCATTGCGGAGGTAGGCGAGCCATAGATTGTAATGGCCGCTCAGAACCACTCAAACAACCAACCCAACCACTCACAACCACCTGATACTTCCCCGAAGCCAGCCAATAGAAGCAATACGTGAGCCCCTGAGGGCTTGTGGTGGTCCTGGCCTGGCCTTCTGCACCACAAACTGAGGCACAGCATTGCTGCCCATGCTGCCAGGGATGGCCACATTGCTACTGGTGGTGATGGCTCGTACCTGGTATATCTGACATGTCTCAAAAACACTCTTATTTCACGTGATTGTGATGTGATGGCTCGTACCTGGTACTTTCCAGGGGCCAGCCCATAGAAGCGATAAGTCAGCCCCTGCGCACCCTTAGTAGTCCTGGCCTTCTGCACCACAAACTGAGGCACGGAATTGCTGCTCATGCTGCCAGGGATGGCCACAGTGGTGCTGATGCCGATGATGGTGACGGCTCGTACCACATCCATCCAAACCACTCAGAATCACTCATAACCACTCAAACAACCCACCTACCCATACGCACCTGGTACTTTCCAGGGGCCAGCCCATAGAAACGGTAGGTAAGCCCCTGTACACCCTTAGTAGTCCTCGCCTTCTCGCCACAAACTGAGGCACGGCATTGCTGCTCATGCTGGCAGGGATCTCAAAACCATTGGAAAACCCCACCCACCTGGTACTTCCCGGGGGCCAGCCCATAGAAGCGATAAGTGAGCCCCTGTGCACCCTTGGTAGTCCTCGCCTTCTGCACCACAAACTGAGGCACGGCATTGCTGCTCATGCTGGGGGGAATGGCGATGCTGCTGCTGGTGACGGCCACAGAGGCGGATGCGGGGATGTAGGTGTAGGTGCCAGGAGCAGGGTCGCCAAAGAGAGGCATGTCTGCGTACCAGACGCGGTCCAAAGGGTCGTCCGGATACCTGAGAGTGAGAGAGGCCGAGAAGCGGAGGGGGAGAAGGGGGAAGGAAGGGGGAAGGACGGGGAAAGGGGAGAGGGGAGGGAGAAGGGAAAGAGGGTTGCTGCTCATGCTGGCAGGGATGGTCATGCTGCTACTGGTGATGGGTGATGGCCACAGAGGCGACTGAAGGGATGTAGGTGTAAGTGCCGGGCGCAGGGTCGCCAAGAAGAGTTTTGAGTCGACTCAGGGTGCCGGGTGCAGGGTCGCCAAGAAGAGGCATGTCCGCCAAAAAGAGAGGCGCAGGTGCCCTGGCTTACTGCGACAAGTCTTACCGATAGGAACCGACAAGCCACGAGTCGCCAGCACAGGACAGCCTCCAGTAGTTGAGCAGCAGCTGCTCGCTATAGTCACTCTCGTTATAAGCACCGGCGGGGAGCGGGCGGATCTCGAGGGCGTTGATGATGGGGTCGGCAGAGACGCGCACGAGGCAGATGGCCATGGTGCGCGCTGGCACCGTTACTATCACCTCCAGTACAAGAATCTGGTCGTTCGATGGCGTGTATTGGCCTCTGTGTGAGGGGAGAGGGGTGGGGGGGAAGGGGGGGGTTGGAGGGGTGGGTGGTGGGTGCGGAAGAGAAGAAAGAAACGGAGTAGAGGGCAGAAGAAGGGAGGGTTCAGCAACAGCAGCAGCAGGTCACGAGCAGGGAGGGAGGGAGGGAGGGAGGGAGGGAGGGAGGGAGGGAGGGAGGGAGGGAGGGAGGGGGCGGACGGTTTTCGAGGGCGTTGATGATGGGGTGGGCCAGCACGCGCACGAGGCAGATGGCCATGGTGCGCGCTGGCACCGTTACTATCACCTCCAGTACAAGAATCTGGTCGTTCGATGGCGTGTATTGGCCTCTGTGTGAGGGGAGAGGGGTGGGGGGGAAGGGGGGGGTTGGAGGGGTGGGTGGTGGGTGCGGAAGAGAAGAAAGAAACGGAGTAGAGGGCAGAAGAAGGGAGGGTTCAGCAACAGCAGCAGCAGGTCACGAGCAGGGAGGGAGGGAGGGAGGGAGGGAGGGAGGGAGGGAGGGAGGGAGGGAGGGAGGGGGCGGACGGTTTTCGAGGGCGTTGATGATGGGGTGGGCCAGCACGCGCACGAGGCAGATGGCCATGGTGCGCGCTAGCACCGTTACTATCACCTCCAGTACAAGAATCTGGTCATTGGATGGCGTGTATTGGCCCCTGAGGGGGAGGGAAGTAGAGCAGATCAAACCGGCAATTGGATGAGTAATGGGTGGGTGGAAGGAAGCCTTTTGAGTATTTTGAGGGTTGCAGGAATGTGTGTGGTGGGAGGGGGGGGGGAAAGATGGGGAGAGGGGGGGAGCGGGAGGGGGTAGCGGGACGGGGGAATGGGAGGGGATAGCGGGAGGGGGGAGCGGGAGGGGGGGGAGAGGGAGAGGGAGGGGGGAGGGAGGGAAGGGTAGCTTACAGCGACACATATCAGTTTTCAACTGCCTCAGAACCTCAAACAAATAGGGGGATGCAGGAAGGTGAGTGGTGGATGGGAACGGTGGGGGGAGGACAGGGTGAAGAGGGAGGAGGGGGAGGGGGGAGGGAGGGGAGGGGTATAGCTTACAGCGATGCAGTGCCGACCGTGACGTTGAAAATGGGCGGCATGTTCTTGCCATCGTAGTTGCCGTACCAGAAGGTGAGGCGAACCAGGTAGCGGCCTGGGGGAGAGGGAGAGGGAGAGGGGGACAGGGAAGGGGGAGGGGTGTTGGGGACAAGGAAGGAGGAGTGGTGTGATGAAGCATGTTCTTGCCATCGTAGTTGCCGTACCATGAGGTACCGACATGCATGTGAAGTGAAGGCCAACCCCACCAGTTGGTTCAGCACGCATGCGATCACGGTCACACTCAATAAGCCTGTCCTTTCACTTACACCTCAATTTCACTGCCCAATTACCTGGGGCAACGAGGGGAATCTGGCAGCAGTTGGACGGCTTCCCATCGTCAGACACCCTCAGCGTCTGCTCCACCGTCACCAGCCCTACCAGCTGGTCCGGCAGTCAGCTCCACGTGTGATCACGGCCACTCACCTGCCGCAGTTAACGTACCTGGGGCAACGAGAGGAATCTGGTAGCAGTTGGATGGCTTCCCATCGTCGAACACTCTCAGCGTCTGCCCCACCGTGACCAGCCCCACCAGGTTGTCCGGCCCACCCACTCACATGTGCTTACTCTCGCCTCGCATTTTTGCCTCACCTGCTGCAGTCAGCTTACCTGCTGCAGTCAGCTTACCTGCTGCCACTAGTGGAATCTGGTAGCAGTTGGACGGCTTCCCATCGTCGAACACTCTGAGCGTCTGCTCCACCGTGACCAGCCCCACCAGGTGGTCTGGCACGCGGGTGATCACTGCCACACTGCCACTGACCAGCCAAATACCTGTTGCCACTAGATCTCATGACGAATTACCTGGAGCAACGAGAGGAATCTGGTAGCAGTTGGACGGCTTCCCATCGTCGAACACTCTGAGCGTCTGCTCCACCGTGACCAGCCCCACCAGGTGGTCCGGCACGCGGGTGATCACTGCCACACTGCCGCCCGGCGCTGCCGTGTCTGGTAACCACTTGAGGCCCAGGTTGCTCGCTCCAGCGGAGCCCATGTAGCCGCAGTCTATGCTCACGAAACCTGGTGAAGGAGGGGAAGGTCGAGGTAGTGAGAGACGGAAAGGAGAGGAGGAGAGAAAGGATGGCGGGAGGGGAGGCATCAGGGGACGAATGGGATGCGCTGCTGTGTTTGACAACCACTTGAGGCCCAGGTTGCTGGCTCCCAACAAGCCCATGTAGCCACAGTCTATACTCACGAAGCCTGATGGAGGAGGAATGGAGATAACCGATTAGGGTGACTGAGAGTGAGAGGTGCTGCTGCGTCTGGTAACCATTCAGCCATACTCTCAAAGAACGGCTTTTAGGACTCTCTCAAGTAGATACCAGGCTACACAGTCTCGCCAATCCACGGTTCCTGCTGACCGTTCAGGGTACAATTACAAGTCTCAATAATATCATCGTGTTCACACCCTTTCTGCTGACTTTTCAGGGTATTTTTGAGAAATTCCTAGCGAAAACCGCCGCGCCTCTCCACCCTTTCTGCTGACCTTTCTGTGACGGCAGCTTCGCGGCGGCGAGCTCCTGCTCCTCAACGCAGCAGCACCCACGCTCTTTTTGAGTCGACTTACACACTCGCAGAGACTCACATCTAATACTCTCAAGTCACCACGAAACACCGTCCCGCCATTCCAGTCTCCACCCTTTCTGCTGACCTTTCTGTGACGGCAGCTTCGCTGCGGCGAGCTTCCTGCTCCTCAGCGCAGCAGCACCCACGTTCCCTGTTACGTCGGCAGGCACAATCCCTGCCAAGTTGGTACGCACGTTCGTTTGAGTCGAATCGAACGCACTCACGTTTCCTTCCACCCTCGGCCTTCCCAGTGCTCCCACCCACCCCCCTGCTGCCGCTGCTCTCGAAGCGACCATTAACTGCCTCTCCGCACGCCATCTGACCGCTGCTGCTCGTTCTAATCCCATTCCACCTTCTCCATCCGCTTCTGCTTCAGCTCTTCCTTGCTGTCTGTCTGCTTCTGCTCCTGGAAACCCCACACTCACTTCTGCTCCTGCCTCCCTTCTGTCTGCTGCTGATTCCACCTGGCTCTCTAGTCTGCTGCTGCCTATGCGGATGATGCTGTTTCTGACTAAACTCGCGCTCCTGCCTACGTGGACGAAGCGGCTGCTTGCATCAGCTGCATCAGTCGAGGCGAGAGAAGACTGGAATGTGAAAATAATTACAAGGAAACGGAGAAGGACGGAAACTGACGTTTTTCTAATGGAGGGTGACCAGAGCCTCGATATGGGAACCAGCGTCGCTGCATGAGCTACATCGAATCGTGGCGAGGAAGAGTGTCGCCATGGCATGCGACATAGCGACGGCGATTCTAGTTGCGACGGCGTTTTACGTGCGGCGTGCGACGGCTGTCGTCGCCTCCTCGTCGTCGCAGGCTCCTCCTGCCGTTCATAAATACCTGATTTCCCGGCATCAGTATGCTCCCCCTGCCCGACATAAATACCCGTTTCTCTCCCATCAATGTGCTCTTTCCTATCATTACAAATAGTGTGAGGATGCTCTAAACGCTGCTGTCCCTGTTCCGCCACCCATTTATCTACAGGCCACCCTAACTCCCCATGCTGCTGCTCCGGCTTATCTACCGGCCATCCTAACTTTCCCTGCTGCTTACGCATTGGCCACTCCGAGGAGCGGCTCGCCCGTACTGTCATCTGTCTGCGAAATGACGCGACGAGCTTGAGGTCATGGGAGCGATTCGAGTCTATCGCGAATTACAAATGAAATCTGCGCGCTGTATTGAGAATTTTTACATAGCACGGCAAGATAGTGCGAATAAATAGCAGATTTACAGCTCTGTTGTTTGGTGTTTGACGAGGTTGATTAAGAAACTACTGGTTCGATGGATTGAGGATAACTGAGCGACTCTGACGAAATGGCAGCTAACAGCGTACAAACAGAGGGAAAATAAAATTTGAAGCTCAGGTGGCGGAGTTTCCGCTGCGTGTGTAACCTAGAAATGCACTGCAATGCTAGCGTCGCTTTGCTAAAGCCATCGCTATTGATACTACCACAGAGGGATCCGAAGCAGAACAGTTGAAAGCAAAAACACGGTTTCAGGCACGGCAAGCATGGAATGGGTGGGATGGGGGAAAGGGCACGCGGAAGTGTCGCGGAGGTGCCCCGGCACAGGGAGAGAGCTAGCTTGGCGGGAGAGAGCCACAGCCCCGCCCACCACCACGTTTTGGGATGGTTGGGGGGGAGGGGAGGGGTGGGGTTGGGGGTGAAAAGGTGTCGGTCCAGGGAAGGGGCTGGCGGAAGTCATTGTCGTGCGACCAGAAACTTGTCGTTACTTGCCGCGAGTCGCTTGGCCGTCAAATTTCGGGAACCGCCAAACGGGAAGCTTGAGGGAACCGCATTAGGAGGTCGGTGACTCGGTGGCTGGGAGATTGACGATATACTCGATATGAACTCCATCCACCACGTCAGAACATCACGAACATCTCACAAATTCAAAACGTCTTGATAATGCACCATCATCTCATTCCCACTAAGCAATCTCATGTTTTATCTTTGAAGCATCTAAAAGGGGTTCAAAAGAAATGGTGCAGTGACTTGAAGCATTCATAAGCTGAAAGCCATATAGCCTGAGAAAAGCCTGCCATTTGTGCTGCGCAACCCATCAATGAGCCTGTTCCAATTGGAACCAAGCATGCCCACAAAATAGTCGCTTTCAGCTGCAATAAGCAGATTAGCAAATTTCACTGCAACCGTTTTGTCATTTGCTGAATGGTCAACGCTTCCATCCCCATTTTCAGCTGCCACACCACCAACCGCAGCTGCCTGCTGTGACGGGTGCTCTGAATATAAGAAGCTCCAGTCGCGCAATTGCTTAGCCTCCTCTAGCGTCGACTGAAAGCAACACGACACACGGTAATGTAGCACAGGTTGAGAAATGCACATGAGGATGAGAATAATGGGAGGCAATATGAGATCAACACAAACCAAAGCGAACCAGAACCAAAACGAAAAGCATATGACGCATGAAGCGAGAAACTATTGAGAGACCAAAAGAAGGCCTCTCACCTGTGCATCTGTGCTTAACCAAGCGTGGTTGATTGTCGGAACATGCAGCTGCAGCTGATACGCAAAATACATGTACACCGCTAGCGACCTCAGCTTCACCCGAGATCCCCCTTCCGGGAAACCTCCCCCCTGGGATCCCCCTCCCTCCAGCACAGCGTCTCCATGCGCCACGTGTACGCTCACGATTGGTCGAAAAATAAACACCTCCCCACCGACGCCTTTAAAAGTTTTGTCTATAGTGGCAGGCTTTTCGCCGTCCGTGTCCCGAAGCAAACACCCAGCAAAGCCTTCCCCGGGCCAGACGTCCGTCTCCAGGTTCGGCGGAGAAAAGTTGATGCCTTTAAGAAATTCCGCTTCTTTGGTCATGTTGAAATCTGGAATGCCCTTCCCTGATTGGCTGGTGCCCTTTTCGAGGGATTGGATGATGGAAGATTCTTCTGTGCTGATGTCAGATATGTGCACGGCCACTCGCAGGCCGTAGCTGATGTGGCGGATGCGGTTGATGACGTGGCAGAGGTGTGCGGATGGCCAGCGGAGGAGGAAGCGTGCTGACTGGGCATGCCACCACCGATGCTGAGTCCGCAAAGGGGATGAAATCAAGGGGGGAGAAAGGGGGACGAAGATGGGGAAAGAGAAGGAAGGGGAAGGGGAAGGGGAAGGGGAAGGGGAAGGGGAAGGGGAAGGGGAAGAGGCCAAGTGAAATGGAAAGCCGAGTGACCAACATAGAGAGTATGTGAAGTTTTGAGATCTAGTACTGCAGTGATTGAGTGACCTGCACTGCTGAAGCAATTTAGACTGCTAGTCTGCACCTCATTCAATCAGGTGCCTCACCTGCATCTGCATCTGCATCTGCATCTGCATCTGCATCTGCATCTGCTGGTCCTCTCATCTGCCTCTTCCAGCACCCCCTGCGCCTCCACACTGATAATCATGGTACTATTGTGGGCGTTGGTGTGATGAACTACAGAAACGTGCAGTGATGCACCGAGTCGCAATCTTGTATTCTCCCATCAATCAATCAGCTGCCTCACCTGCATGGTCCTCTCATCTGCCTCTTCCAGCACCCCCTGCACCTCCACGGTGGACGGTCGGTCCCTCCACGGAGTGCCCCACCGCCTGAGGGGGAAGGGAGGGTGAGGAACCAAGACAGGGGGAGTGGAAGAGCATGAGACACACACAGAGTTCTTCCCACATGGCATGCAAGCCACATACTTCCAGCACCCCCTGCACCCCCACAGTGGATGGTCGGTCCCTCCACGGCATGCCCCACCACCTGAAAAGGAGGAAATCGATCAAAGGAGAAATAAGCTTTATTATTTTTCCTCATCCTGTTCGTTCTTGTTTTCTTGTGTGCCAACGAAACACTTGGGTGGGATAATTCAGGGCATATTAGGACCCACCTTTTGTACACACGAAAACGCGCGCGCGCGCGCACACACACACACACACACATACCAGGAATCCCCCCCCTCCCCCCCCCCCCCCCCCCCCCCCCCCCCCCTCCCCCATATAAGTAATATATAGCTGTACAGAGGGTTTACTTACTTGGCCCCATCCACGTCCTCAAAATGCCTTGCATCAGCGAACCTGACGACCAGGTCTGGCGAGGCCAGCCGAGCCTCCATGTCAGGTCCGTTGGCTGAAGATGCCTGATTGGCTGCTACAGCTGCTACGGCCTCGTCTACACACTCCTGGGAGGTGATTGGGAAGAAGTAGCATTCCCAGGCGCCCGTGTGACCTGTGGCTGAAATTGAATAGAGGGGAATGTGCGGGAAAAGGGTTTAAAATATATATATATACATATATATATACATACATATATATATACATATATATATACATATGAGGCACTTTTACCACAGAGAAAACAGCTGCTACAGCCTCGTCTACACACTCCCAGGCGCCCATGTGAGCCCATGTGACCTGTGGCTATAAGTTGGAGCGAGGGAATGGGGAAGAGGGTGTGGGGTTTGCCGCACTTTCGCTACAGCTGCTACAGCCGGAAGTCTCATATCCAGTTATGCGTCACAGCGACGTTGAGAAACGCAGACAAGACTGGAGCTCGGAAACCCCTTCAGCAGCACCATTACCACCAGGTTGTGATCAAGCCTCGCATGTGTACCTTGGCAGGCCGAATCGTTGGCTCTCGAATACGGCCCTGGCCCTGGCGCCACCATGAGCGTGCGGTTTTGCCGCACAGAAATGCTCAGAAAGAGGGCCACGACGACACCACCAGGCCAGAATATGATTTCCAAGAACGCGCATACCTTGGCACGCCAAGTTGTTGGCTCTGGAATACATCCCTGGCGCCACCACCAGCGTGCGGTTATGCCGCACAGCAATGCTGAGAGAGGGAGACATGACTCCACCAGCAGAGCAGAGTGTGATTACCCAGCACGCGCGTACCTTGGCAAGCCGAGTTGTTGGCTCTGGAATACGTCCCTGGCGCCACCACCAGCGTGCGGTTATGCCGCACAGCAATGCTGAGAGAGGGAGACAAGACTCCACCAGCAGAGCAGAGTGTGATTACCCAGCACGCGCGTACCTTGGCAAGCCGAGTTGTTAGCTCTAGAATACGTCCCTGGCGCCACCACCAGCGTGCGGTTGTGCCGCACAGCAATGCTGAGAGAGGGAGACATGACTCCACCACCAGAGCAGAGTGTGATTACCCAGCACGCGCGTACCTTGGCAAGCCGAGTTGTTGGCTCTGGAATACGTCCCTGGCGCCACCACCAGCGTGCGGTTATGCCGCACAGCAATGCTGAGAGAGGGAGACATGACTCCACCAGCAGAGCAGAGTGTGATTACCCAGCACGCGCGTACCTTGGCAAGCCGAGTTGTTGGCTCTGGAATACGTCCCTGGCGCCACCACCAGCGTGCGGTTATGCCGCACAGCAATGCTGAGAGAGGGAGACAAGACTCCACCAGCAGAGCAGAGTGTGATTACCCAGCACGCGCGTACCTTGGCAAGCCGAGTTGTTGGCTCTGGAATACGTCCCTGGCGCCACCACCAGCGTGCGGTTATGCCGCACAGCAATGCTGAGAGAGGGAGACAAGACTCCACCAGCAGAGCAGAGTGTGATTACCCAGCACGCGCGTACCTTGGCAAGCCGAGTTGTTAGCTCTAGAATACGTCCCTGGCGCCACCACCAGCGTGCGGTTGTGCCGCACAGCAATGCTGAGAGAGGGAGACATGACTCCACCACCAGAGCAGAGTGTGATTACCCAGCACGCGCGTACCTTGGCAAGCCGAGTTGTTGGCTCTGGAATACGTCCCTGGCGCCACCACCAGCGTGCGGTTATGCCGCACAGCAATGCTGAGAGAGGGAGACATGACTCCACCAGCAGAGCAGAGTGTGATTACCCAGCACGCGCGTACCTTGGCAAGCCGAGTTGTTGGCTCTGGAATACGTCCCTGGCGCCACCACCAGCGTGCGGTTATGCCGCACAGCAATGCTGAGAGAGGGAGACATGACTCCACCACCAGAGCAGAGTGTGATTACCCAGCACGCGCGTACCTTGGCAAGCCGAGTTGTTAGCTCTAGAATACGTCCCTGGCGCCACCACCAGCGTGCGGTTGTGCCGCACAGCAATGCTCAGAAACGCAGACATGACATGGATTTGCGTCCCCATGCCAAATGCCCCAGAATCTGCCGCTGCTCCTGCTGCTCCTCCTGCTGCTGCTCCTGCTCCTGCTTCTGCTCCTGCTCCTGCTGCTGCTGTCTGGCCTGAACCTTGAATCGGTCCGTCCACCCATTCTGCCAGCAGGATTCGCCTGCCCTTGCACGTGGAAGGGAACTGGCTCTCCCAGATGTCCCTCTGCGCGACACGTGTCAGCGCGAGATCGGCCAGATCGTCCCCACGGACCTGTGGAGTGGGGGCAAGAAGGAGCAAGATGGAAGGAGCAAGAAGGAGCAAGAAGGAGCAAGTAGGAGCAAGAGAGGGAGGGGGAATAGAAGGGAATGTGGGGGAAATTGGGAGGAAAAGTTGGAGATATGGGGGGAACCCGAGGGAATGAGGGCGATGGTGGATAATCTACTGACGTGTGGAGAGTTGAACTCGGGTGGACGACTGCAATCATGTGGCCCAACTTGCTACGTTCTCATCTCCGCAAAACTTACCCAAGAGGGTCGTGGGTTGCAGCTGCCGCAGCTGGAGTAGAGGGTCCAGTTAGGAGGGGGCACGTGTACGGGGAAGAACGCGACAGAAGCGGAATCTAAGCGGAGTGTCTTGATCCAACCTTACCCAGGGGGGTTGCAGGTTGCAGCTGCAGCAGTTGAAGGGTCGGGTCCTGTTAGGCGCAGACCCATCAGGTCCCCTCTGCTCCGCGGAGAGGCGCAGTTGGAAGAGCGAGTCCAGTCAGGCGCAGACCAGTCAGATCCCCTATTGCAGTGTGAAAAGGAGGAAGATGACTTTTGAGTCGACTCAAAAGTCACTTGAGACTTCCGAGCTCATTCAAGGATCAATCCATGAACATACCCAGGGGGGTTGCGGGCTGCAGCTCCAGCAGTTGGACGGGCGGGTCCAGTTAGGCGCAGACCCATCAGGTCCCCTCTGCTCCACGGACAGGCGGAAGGCTGTGCGCGCGGAGCAGTCCTCCAGGTGCGGAGCTGGCGGAAGATTCGCGGGCAGCTCAAACTTTTCCGGAGGGGAGACGGAGTAGGGTTCGAGTCCGTATGCCTTCTCCCAGCTCTGGGAATCAGCGGGAGGACGGTCGTTGGGAGGGGAGGTAGCGAGGGGAAAAGGGTGAGAAATAAGCTTTGGGGAATCATCGGAGAGAGATACGCCAGAAGAAAGGTGAAATGCGGATATTTTTCGGAGTGAAAGGGAGGAAATTGCGATATGTTTGCAGTTCAGGTAAGGGAAGAGAATCAAGCTTGACGGTAGAAACGGCATTAGATGCTTTTCGGGAAAAAAAGACGTAGGAAGGGCTCGTCGTCACATCCTTGGAGGGAAACGAAGCAACGCTAAGAGTAAGTACGCGTCTCGACATAGGTTACCACGCATTCACGTTAGTACAAGTGCGTGTAGCTTACTCGATAGAGCGACATGGCATGCTCGAGCCCTACACCACTTAAGCTTCTTCTGTTATGCTCCTCTGAGATGGTTCCGCCAACAATGGAAATTAACACCAGGAACAACGGAAGCGCCACGCGTCGGCTCGACGGATTCGACCTGATGTCGAACATTTTCGTTATTGTGAGTACTGACCAAATTCAAGATTGACTAATGCAGATGGAAGCAGGTTGATAACATGGATGATGAGCATTGAGCACCGTTATCCGCTGGACTACTGCGGCAGAGCAGCACCTTGGAAATGCCGACATGATCTCAGCACGACATTTTCAAAGCGGAAGGAAACTCTGCCAGAAGGATTTCTCACATTTTGGTTGGCGTTTCTGTAGTTGCAACTACCGCGTACAAATCGACCCAACAAATGACGTCACTCAATCAGGACGCGTCACAATTGCAACACCGAACCTGTGTAGGTTCGGTGTTCACCATCTACAGTGAATTCGCCAGTTGGCGAATAATGTGTATCCTGATTTCGCACAACCATGACTCGAATAACGTGAACTTGCAGCTTGACGAGATTGCCCCGCTCGAAATGCCACATCGATCGTGCGATTGGCAGCGCGGGAAACGAAGTCGAGCCACCGGTGTCAGCCACGATCGATCGCCGTCGCATACTGTCGGCCACTCTCGAAGTGGTAACAGAGCGACATCACAAACTGTCGTTGGGCAACATCTGCGCTGTGCGACCGCGTCGTCACAACCCAGGCGAAAGTGAACGACGCGCCAGCGAAGCACGGCACCTGCTCTCGAAACTGGCTGTACACTTGGTGGAGGTCCCCCACTTGCAAATCCAGTCGTGTCTCACTTGGCTCGGAGAAGCAGCCTAACACTGCTCATGCAAATTGGAAACCGACTTTCATACGCGCTGCACACATTTTCGGTGTTCGGTCCCCGATCCTCCCCGGTGTTGCAATTGTGACGCGTCCTCAACAAATGAACTTTTCTGAACTGGACCCTCGATTTCTGCTTCTTCACTTGTGCCGCCTCCTCCTAACCCTCAGTAATTGCGGTACCCAACCCAAACCGGCCAACTTCGTACGTACTCAAAGTATTCCCGAGCGAGTTCTCAGGTGTAATCACTAACAGAAACACAGTTTTGCGATATAATACTAGTCTGTTCTGTATACAGTCACTAAAAACAATTATAGCACTTGAATAAAATCTATATAACCTGTAGCGGACCTGTATGAATTTCGGGACGGATCAACCCTAAATACATCGGGAATCCGCCCATTTTTTTGGAATAATATAATGCGCCCCACCTGACAAAAAAATAAAACCCAATCGGAAAGGGATGCGACTCGGGAGGCATCAACCCTAAAAACAATGCCCTTTCCCGTGTTTAGGGTTGACCCCTCCCGAAAATGCGTCCACATTCCCTAGATAGTTTTTTTTTTCGGACCTGTCTTAAATTTCCGTACTTTAAACTAACATATCCAATTCGGGAGGGTAAAATGAGTGGTTCTGCTTTTGTCACTACCTTAAGAGTTCGACCAGCGTGAATGTGAATAAAACGCGACAACCAATCAACGTTGAGAAAGTCCAGGTTGATTACACCTGAGAACCCGCTCGGGAATACTTTGAGTATGTATGAAGTTGGCCGCAACCCAAACTCTCTGGTTCGTTAACAATCTTTTTTGAATCGTTCTTGACACATCCCAACCCAGCGTGTACAGTTGTGCTCCCCTTTTCTCCTCCCCTCGCTTCCTCATTTTCCTCCCCCCTTGGCACAGCATTCTAGGGTAGAGTTGCTGCCTCACTACCACTGCGGCTGACCTCGCGCTCCTGGCTCATCATACTGTTCAACTCACCAGTTCGCACAGACCTTCAAAGGTTCATTCGGCTATGAACGTATTATTGCAGATCTGAATCACGCAATGCCTCACGATTCACTACATACTGCTAGCTTTTGCTTTTCTTTGTCGCTCAACAAGCACAGCCATATTCGTGAGTGTGAGGACCAGCTAGCTTTGAAGGCCGTCCTGAGTATCGCTCATATGGCAAGCAACATGTCAGGTACATCATTTCACCAAAAATCGACGTCGACTGGCTTTACCCACGCTCAATCGAACCAGTTAATGGCCCAAATCTACATCTTCGCCCATTTTAGGTGAGCAAGCTCTGGATAACTGGACCTACTTGGCAGCTGAGCTGAATCAGTGTTACTGTTTCAAGACTAACGCTCAGAATATCACAGAAGGACCTCGTTCTCCTTGAGCGCTAAGGTTCCCAACCACGTTCTGGCAGCGGCTGGTTGCGGTCTTCAGCACGAAAAGCCCTCTGAGCTGCGAAGCGTGTGTCAAGATCTGAACAGACTCATTGCTTGGAGCAGGAAACGGAAGGCCAAGACGGCAGTTATTGAAGTTTGAGTTAAAAGACTGGATCTAGAGCGAATGGATAATGGAATTGTCTCAAACGCGCAACCGGCTTTTATTTGGAGGTATCTGGATTTCAAGATTGTGCATCAAGTCAGATTTCTTTCTGACACAAGAAGTGTCAAGATGTGAATGTTTGATATATGTACATGTACTAATCACCAAGCTACCTCATTCCAAATGTTAGTCACCAGGAGCTAATTAACGCCCTCCAAATCTCGCATAGCCATCTATAATAAGGTTGTGTATTTCCGATTGAACGCTTGTCACTGTCATTAATCCTCAAGACAAGGAGCCAGTCTGTCACCTAATTCTTGGACCAGCCCCACTCTTTAATCATCTCATTAATCATTCATGGTCAGCATGAAAGGAGGCAACGTCTGCCTGACAGTGCGCTGAGCCTGGCAGTAACTCCTCAGAGCAGCTTCAATCCTCAGCATGTGACCCCACATGCCCCTCACCACAGCCACCCTGGCCAGCTCCCGGGGCAGCCCTGACTCCTCCTGGTGGTACGTCACAATCTCCACTCCCAGCTTCCGCCCATGTCCCGCCACCCTGGCCCCTTGCCCTTCCGCCTTGGCGTCGCTTCCCTCCGCCTCGTCCCCCTCCCCCTTCAGCTCGTCTCTCCGCCCTGTCAGCTTATCTCTTTCCTCCTCGCTTGGGACATACCGAATTCGCCACGAGGAGTAAAAGTACGGCACGCGCAGCAGGGAAGGCCGAGAGACGGCCGATGGGTGTGACGTGTTTCGGTTAATACAGAAGAACGTTTGAGAAGAGGATTGAGGGGCGAGGGACCAGACGCGCCGAGAAACAACGTATTCGCGATTTCGGAGGAAAAACGGAAGACGTCGAACCCAGCGAATGATGGACACGCCAAAGTTGTTCCAGTCTTCCAAAACCGTCGACTCCAGACGATTCTCGTCCCATTCCCCGCGGAACTCGTCGTCGAGAAGAAAGTCGCGTACAGCCTCCAGTGTCACCCCCTCGACCACCATGCGACCGCGGTAACACGTGCTTTTCGGGTAACCCTCGATCGCACAGTCGTGGGAATGCGACGAGTACTGCATCGTAGGCGTCGCACGCGTTATCAAGTGCTGCCAGCCGTGCGACTCCAAGGCGGCTTCGGGAATTCGCAGCCGCTCGAGGAACGCCTGGAGATCGGCGGCCGTCACAGCCGAACCGTCGGCGACAACTCCGTCGTCGAAATGATCGCATGATGCTACGTCTTGTTCTTGAAGCGGACCACTATCAGTACGTCTGCTACCTATATCAGCACTTCCAATACAAGCAGCCGCCGCCTGAGCCACCTTGACTGGCGATGGCAACAGATCTGTGCCTATTGGAGATTCCCCGTCAGGTATTCTGGTCGGACAATCACAAGGCGTGGTTGCGACTACTGCCGATTCTGTGACGGCGCTGTTTGTTTCGAAGCCAGGCAATTCTACGTCGCCGTCTGCCCCTTGCCCCCCAGTGCTGCTCGAAAAACAAACTGTCGGAGGTGGAACGTCTGTCAAGTCTTCCAGACGGAATCCGTCACTGTCAACACCGTCGGAGTAGGTACTGGAAGTCCCATCCTCCGTGTCCGTCCATCGATCGTCCCACTCGTCGCCCTCGAATCCTGACAGCCTGTCGCTGGGCGACAGCGACGATGCTGACGGCGACTCTTTAAGCTCTACGATCAGCGTCGCAGAGATCTTCTCTGAAAGCACCTCCATTTTCCCCGCATCTGGCGTTCGACTTGACTCAATTGCAGCTGACTCCGTTTCCTGTGCTCTTCGGCGCCGTTTCGATGCTAGGTCGCAGCCATGCCTGCGCAGCACAGCCAGCGTACCATCGATCTCCCTTCGACGGAAAAACTCCTCGAGCTCCCAGTCCGCGTTCCCCGCTCCTCTCGCAGCACCCAAATCGGTCATTGCGAGGACAACCATGGCATCAATTGGAGTGGAACTGAGACAGTGGAGGAGAAGCACACTTGCGAAAACCAGGGCCGGACGTCGCTTTCACGAAACCTGATGCCGTCGGATTATAATGAAGGTTATAAGGAAGACGGAGATAAACGGAGTCTCGATTAAAGGTTGATACTAAGAAAATGTGGTCTCGGACTCCTAGGATTAGGTTTGTATGAACCTCTTGGCATAGATCACAGCAGCCCAAGCTCCTGTTGGATCCATTGGCAGCAGACAGGGGAGGGACGTGACGCGAATAATGAAGTCGTTGAATCGTGGTAACACCGTCGTCGAATGGCATCGTGAGCGAAGATCCAAGCCGACGATTCTTTTGGGGAACGAGATGCGATGCGATCACTGGTTCAGAGTGCTCCAGCCGTTCGCGCCACAACTCGAGCTTCTTCTGGTCTGGATCAATGCCACGTGATTCCTCTGTGACGAACAGGATGTTTTGCGCCGACCAAAATGGCTGGGACTTTTCCAGAGATCACGGGAGGCATTCCACGTAGGCATACCCAACTATTATTCACTTTCTTGAACAACGAATCACTGACCTAAATATTCCCAATTCGAGTCGCATATGAGCATATTCAGCGAATATGCGCTACAAGACCAGATTCTGACATTCTACTACCGAAGAGGAAACTCGGTGGTTGGGCAAATCCGACTGAATATGCTTATTCCTAAATAAAATGAAAGATGATCCCTTGGAAACGTATAATTTTGTAAGAATTGTTTCAACAGTTCTTTTTACCAAATATATCACCAATCAGTGCCATCATGGTCAGAAGTAGTCTATCTCAATTCATTATGATTTTTTGTTGTAATTCGTTGGGAGTGCTACGAAGAACAATTTACAGTGATAAATGCCTTTGTTTATCCTAGTATTTGTAGACTGATATTCTAAGATAGGCTGGGTAAGATTTGGAAGTTTTATGCGAGGACAGTAATCCAGGAGGCTTTTGGCGAGGATGCGATCTCCCACCGAGCCCTGTCTTGACATTGTAGTGGAACAAAATGCGCCCTCTTGGCCAGATTTTCGACTAGTCGTCTACTTTTGTCAGCAATAAGTCACATGTCAGGAATTAGTCACACGTCAGCCCTATTATTCGCGCGAGCAACTTACCGCTGCGCATTCCGCGAAACCAATCAACGCAGGAATCTACTGAGTATCAAAGTAGAACACTTTAACACGAAATTTTGCCGGGCTCCTGTAACCTCGCTTCCACGCCGGTTTATGCAGGAAACGCACGTACCTGCTGGAGATAAATCCGTCCTGTTCGCAGCAATGTCGGAGGGTGATTATAACGAGACAGACGCGCTCTCCAGCCGCGGCGCGCAACTAGCTGCTGAAGAGCCGTCGATGTACTATCAAGGGCTGGGATTCGCGCGGGAAAACCCGTACGACGCGAGGACGCGACCCGACGGTGTTTTTCAGCTTGGTCTTGCCGATAACAAAGTGAGTGGTAAACTGTCATGACATGTTAATGGCAACATTCGAGTGGTAACCAGTGACCCGCGACCCGATGGTGTCATTCAGCTCGGGATTGCGGATAACAAAGTAATAAGTGGTGAATTGCAAAGCACACATAACTTTGCGAGGAGCCATGCAAGTCAGAACCCTTGGCTCCTTATCCAATCCATCCTGACCTGCGCCTGAAAGGGTCCTGTGATCCCCTCCTCACGCGCCATCCTGTCAACCCTTTATTAATTCTCCAATGCACACTGACCGGAGCTTCCAAGGGTCCCTTTTGAGAATTCTCAAAAGCGACCTCCTCACGCGCCGTCCTGTCAACCCTTTATTAATTCTCCAACGCACACGGACCCGAGCTTCCAAGGGTCCTGACAATCCGCCTCCCAAAAAGGTCCTGTCGAGTCATTCCTATCCCACCACCACCCCTCTCCCCCAAATCTCTCTCATTCTTCCCAATCAGCTCTCGCTTGATCTTATCTCAGATCGCCTCCAGCGCGAGATGCCAGCCGTTGATGCCACGTCAGCGTATGGGGAGTTTCATGGGGACAAGCCTTTTCGTGAGGTAAGCGTTCTCCAATAACAAAAGCCAGGCAACTTCACTGATCTAGTCTGTTCGTGTGTTTGTTGTGTTCTGTCCTCGTTTGATATTTGTTTTTCTTCTTCTGTTTTTTTTTTTGTTCTTCTCCTTCTTTTATTTTCCCCCTGGTCACTGCCATCATCGTTGACATCTGTCTCCTGCCATTTTTTATAGTTTGCTTTCTTATTCTTCTCCTTCTCCTTCTCCTCCTCTATCGTCTGTCATGTTCTCCTTTTTTTTTCCCCATTTTCCCCTTCCAACATAACAACACTCCCAATTTGCAGGCAATGGCTGCTTTCATGACACATGCTCTCAATCTTTCCCACGGTCCCTCATCCTCCCCCCACAATCCGCAAGAGTCAATCAAGATCGATCCTGACCGTCTGGTGATAACATCTGGAGTCACTGCAGCCGTTGGATTGCTGGCCCATGTGCTGGCTGATGCAGGCGATTCGTTCATTGTTCCAACGCCTTTCTACCCGGGGTAAGCCATGTGTTTGCCTCGATTTGCCTGTTTGTCAACTCCAGGTTAATCGTGCCTCTTCCTCAGGGTTAATGGCAATTCTACCCTGGTTTATTCGGGCTTGTGTGTGCTCCATCTTATTTCTGTGTCCGCCCCGAGAAAGGTATTCCTATACCACTTACTCCCATGCATTGAGGTGATTTTGAGGCGCCTCAAAAAACGAGTAAGGCAATCTCCAACCACTTACTCCCACTCGCGTTCCCTCACTCCGTCTTAGTCACTCACTCTCTCCATCTCACTCCCCTTCTCCTCTCCCATATCCCCAACCTTTCCCTCGTCCACTTTGAAACCCCTCCCCCCAACCACAACCAACCACAACCAACCACAAACAACCTCTTTTTCTATTCTCCTTACCTTCAGTTTCACAGTGGATCTAGAGCGACAGGCCGGTGTGACCATTATCCCTGCTGCCACCTATAGCCACACTGGATTCGATATAAGCACATCCTCGTTAGAAGCTGCTCTCAGGGAGTCTCAGCAGGGGGAGGGAGGTGATGAGGAGCCGAGCCTGGCGGGAGGAGGGTCGGAGGAGGATGAGAGGGCAGAGAGGAGAAAGGGAAGCGGAGTGAGGAAGGAGAAGGGAGGGAGGAAGGAGCGAAAGGAGAGGAAGAGAGGGAAGGTTCGCGGTGTATTGCTGTCATCTCCTTCCAACCCTCTGGGCCGCACATATTCAGATGCTGCACTTCTCACAGTACTGCAGTTTTGCAGGTAAAGTTGATTTGCCAACCTCTGAGGCGCCTCAATTGAAGGAGATGGGGGATGGGATGGAGGGGAGGGGAGGGAAGGTTCGTGGTGTATTGCTGTCATCTCCTTCTAACGCTCTGGGCTGTACCTTTTCCGATGCTGTCTACCTTTACCTGTACCTTTTCCGATGCTGTCTCAAAGTACTGCAGTTTCGCAGGCAAGTTATGTGCCGATTATTACCCCTGATAATATGTATGTATTTTATCATAGGTGCTGATGAACCTTATTGCATAATGTGTCCATTTGTCTCTCCTCTGTCCCTCTTGAGCTGCTAAATGCAGGAAAAACCGTTTCCATCTGATTTCTGACGAAATCTATGCCGGATCGGTCTATAGGGGGGATGGTTTTATATCACTTCTGCACCTTGCTGAGCCTCAAGATTATCCCTTTCTGCACATCTTTTATGGACCTTCCAAGGTGGGTTCACAATTCCGAGTTCAAGAAAGAAAGAAAAAAATGTTGACAGCTGTTAAATGTATCTGATCGTCTACCAATTAGTGTTTTTCATGTGAATAATGGATTTGTCCCATGTGATTCTCCCCATTCTGTCATCCCTGCAGGACTTGGGAATACCTGGGTTCCGCATTGGTGCTTGCTACTCACTCAACCCCACTGTCCAATCAGCAGTCACCAAACTCGCCCGCTTCTGCTCCCCCTCTCGCCACACCCAAGCACTCCTCGCCCCTCTATTGAGCGACTCAGTATTCACACAAGCCTACCTCTCAGAGAACCAGCGGCGGCTCAGAAAAGCCTCGTCTAGAGCACAAGAAGCTCTGTTGCAAATAGGCGTGCCGTGCTTGACTGGAAGCAACGCAGGAGTCTTTCTTTGGTGCGACTTTCGAGAGTTCATAACACCTAAAAACAGCTTTCAAGGAGAGGAGGAATTGTTTCTTCGACTGCTGAGGGAAGGGAGGGTGAATATCACACCTGGGGCTGCATGCGGGTGTAGTGAGCCTGGGTGGTTTAGGCTGTGTTTTGCCAGTTTGCCAGAAAAAGAATTGTCAGTGGCTTTAAATAGGATATCGAGAACCTTACAGCCCTAGGTACACACACATTTGTTTCTTGGTCAATTATTATAAACAATTAGTGTTGTTGTTACATCAGAATACAAAGAGAACACCGGATCTAGTTGAGTCCTAATGCTCATGGCACCCACCAACCCATGCTGAAAATCAGCTGCTCTGCTTCCTTCCACCTCCCATCCTACATGTCCGCGCTGCATGGTCAATGTATGTAGGTCGCATGGGTCAATATGAGGGTCACATGTGTCAACCTCATATTATCCTCATGGCACCACCACCCATGCGGATTGTCAGCTGCTGTGCTCAGATGTACCGTCCTACATGTCCGGGGCGCGGGTCAACATCACCTTGTAACACCATTTGTGTTGATGTCAGTCTCACTAAAAGGTCGTGTCAACTGCATGGCATGCTGATGTCACTTGCACGCATGCTGATGTCACTTGAACGGCATGCTGATGTCACTTGTACGGCATGCTGATGTCACTTGTACAGCATGCTGATGTCACTTGCACGCATGCTGATGTCAGTAGCACAGCATGCTCATGTTAGCTGCATGGGGCATGTCATGCTCATCCCAGCTGCATGGCATGGGGTGCTCATGTCAATTGCATGGCATGCTCATCGCTTTGCGAGCCATCATCAACTGCTCTTCACGCATGTGTCGGCGCGGTCTCGGCCTCTCTCTTGCACTGCCATGCAGCCGCTCATGCTGCAAACACCTAACCACTAGTTCATGCTTCTCCTGCTGTTGCTGATGCTGCTGCTGCTGCTGCTGCTGCTGCTGGTGCGGCTGCTGTTGTTCTTGCTCCTGCCGCACCTGGGTTTGTTGCTGCTGCTTCTCCTGCTCCAAACACCTTTGCACTTGCCTCACCAGAGCAGTTTCTGCAATGTGCACATGCCTGCAACTGCAGCTTTCTGCTTTACTGCAGCTATGCGTTTTACTGTAGCTACAGTATTGCCTCTGATTCTCATGGGTGCAGTTTCCGCCGCTGCATTTGAAGCCACAGCAGTTGAAGCAGTTCTGAGTCGCAACACTCACGCAACCTGGACCCATTCGATTCGAACTGAGAATCGGCCGGAGCGACACAATAAGGGTCGACTCAAGGGACTCGCGGTTCGACTGAAAACGTGTCGATCGAGGAGGAACGTCTTCAAAGCTCGATCGACTGTTGCGAGCATGCGGGACAGGTTCAGCCAGCCAGTTCCGGGAAGTCTTTTGTGTTGATTCGAAAAGAGTGCCATCCAGACTCCTTCGGCGATTGCAACGGTGGTGGACAGATGGATGCAAAGATCCGGTCAGGCAGTCTTGTGAATGGAAAAGTTTATTTCCTGGACAGCCAATCGGGTGCGTAGGTGGCTTGTCAGTCAGATCCTCCGATGGACTTCGAGGGTGACCCTTCGGGTGGCTCAAGACGTGATTCCCGGCTTCCGGAAACTTTGATTTTTCCCCACCGGGAAGCTTGAAGCGAAATGGGTCTTCTGACGACGTTAGACCACCTTCTGACCACACTGGCTCCTCGCCGTCTTCCCCCCCTCCCTGACTCTGCTCCTGCTCCTGTTCCTGCAGCTGCTCCCACTGCCGGTGCCGCTGCTCCTCTTCCTGCTCCTCCTCCTGCTTCTGCTGCCTTTCATCTACCTCTTCCTTTTTCTGGGACTGATACTGCTCCCACAGCAGAGCCTTAGGCTTGGCACAAGGAAAACCTTGGAGTTGGCCGCCTGACACACCACTGGCAGTTTTAACTGTCACCTCAACGCCCTTTTCCGCATTGTTCTCTTTCTCTCCCTTCTCCTGCTCTTGCCGCGGCTGCTGCGCCTGCTTTGGCCGACCGTCCTGCTCCGGTTCCCAAAACTTGTTCCATGAAGCGGTTCGAATCAACCTGTCTCGTATCCGAACCTCCTCCACACGGTTTGCCTTCCGCTTCTCCGTCCCATTCTCCGCTTCGCGAACAGATTCTTGCGAATTGTCGGCCCCTTCCTGCGAGTCAGGGTTGGTGTTTGTAGAACTACTTCTGCTCCAAGCCTCCGTCGTACACGTGTCTCGACGCAATTGGCTCCAACGCTCCGCCAGGTCAGCAGCCTCGTCGACTAGCTCCTTCGAGAAGACTGATGACGTGTCCGCGACACTGAAATTGGCTTTCTTATCACTTTCGTCCCAAGGATGACGTCGCCCATCCTCGGACGTCGAGCCAAGACACGGCGATTCGGACGGCGAATCGAACGATGAGATCGCACGTTTCATGTCAACCCTCGCATCCCTCGCAACCATTGCAACGCTCGCAGCCGGCGCAACTCTCGCAACCCTCGCATTCGTCGTCGCACCCGTCGTATCCGTCGCCGCAGCGGAAATGGTCGGCGCGGCGGGTCGCGGTTCTGTCGACGGCGCCGACGCGCGAAATTTTCTCCACAGGCTCCGTTTGGGAGCCACTAACGGCTGCTTCGAGACAGCTTCTAACGGAGCCCGTTCGTCACGACCTCTCGAGCCATCGCGTGCATCCCATGTCATAGAATCACATGTCGTATAATCACATTCCGTAGAAGCACCATGAGTCGCACCGTCTCGGTCCAGATGCAGCGCATCTATCGCGGCTGACGCGGCTTTTCGGAACGACACCGTTGAACACCCTCGCACGGACCGATCAAAACGTTCTTTCGCCGCACGGGCCGTGTCGACAGTTCGAGAGCGTTGCGCCGCTTGAAGTGCAGCCGCTTGTCGATCCAACGCACGAGATACTTCTAATGGTTCCTCTTCTTCGACTCGAGCTTCGACACGCCTCGAAGAGCACTCAACAGATGCGAGTTCAGGCACAGCTGGTGGTAAAACAAGCGGTATCACTTTCACATCCGGTTTTCCGTCTCCGTCTGCGTCTCGGCCGCTGTCAACGACTGGGAAAACCTCGCCGTCAGCACCGCCGCCGTGACACTCCCCACGGAAGACGCTGATAAAACGCTCGAGGGAACCGCTGTGGGTCCGAAACGCCGGCGAGTCGGCCGACGCGGTTGCTGCCGTGCTTCCCGAGAAGAAGTCTGACCAAGAGTCGTCATCTTGAAACGAGAGTCGCGGGACCCCCATGAAGGCCCTCGCGAAATCGAAATCGTCGGGACTGTTGGAACGACTGCTGCGAAGACTGTTAGAGTGACTGCTGCGACGACTGCTGCGACGACTGCTGCGATCGCTACCCGCGTCGCCATGCTCCGTCGCTTCCGCGCATGATCCCGTAACAGCCAGTACTGTCATTACGTCTCCACATAAACCGTCACTAAGCGAAATCCTTTTCACGTCTTCTTCACTTACGCCGTCTGCACGATCGCGGTTGAGTAAAACGGCTCCTGAAGAAAGCATCATTGCAGGTTCAACACACGTCTGAAGTGCTTGCAGTTTATCCGACCCAGAGTTACCGACTGCGTGCGGCATTATGACAACAGGCGATAGAACGACCTCTCGGTGATTCTATTTTATGCACAGACATAGAGGTAACGACTGCGTTATGCCTCAAAATTAGCGAAAGCGGAGCTAACTAGGCGACGTGATGCGATGCGATATTTTTGTGGCGCTGGGGAAAAAAGTGGCAGCGTCTGACAAAGAGTAACAGAAGTCAGAGGACTCGTGGGGAGGAGAGGAGACATTATGGACAGAGTGTGTGCTTGGGAAAGATAAGATAGCGGGAGGCTTCTAAGTATGGCTCACTCGTGTTGGCTGATGATGACGTTGACATGACAAGGATTGCCAGCAGGAGAGACTGCTTGGAGTAGCTGAGGTACTGGAAACTTCAAGCAGCTTGGAAACTCGGCCGTACTGGAAATACTTACATCGTGCAGAACCAATACGAAACGCCGGGAAACTATCGGCAACCACGACCGATATTTATCCGGGGCGCGAGTGTTGTGTGGTTGACAACCACCTCCCAGCTGCTTGTGCGTTGGGGGGGGGTGGGGTTGACGGGGGTGTTGGCGGGGTTGGAAGTTGACAAATGTTGCATCGTTGACGAGTGATCACGACTCAGTACCTCATTCAAACCCACTAAACCAGGACGAGAGAACTTGGAACCAAAACAGACCGTACAGCTGTCTTCCGCGTTTCATCACACGCGCTCAAACAGGAGTGGTGGAGCAGGGGGGGAATGGCTGCCCTGCTCTGCACTCCAACCGACATCGGCACGAATGGGGCCAAAAGGCAACTGACAGCACGCGTGCTTCCAGGAGTGAACGCGGAGTTGGTTGGGTGTGGCTGGCTTGTCTTCGCCACTTGTGCTTGTCATGGAAAAGAGGAGAAAACTTTCGGGAAACGGTGAAACATCTCACAAATGTTGGGGGGGTACAGTACAGTACAGTAGTAAACAAGAAGCAATGTGCTCCAGAACAGGCTGGATTCGCCCATAGCAGCAAGCTAAGACGTGGGCCCAATCGAGTTTGATAGGCTCGATCAACTGATCGCCCCAAATCAATCAGACCCGCCTTTCACCCCGATCAAAGTCGATTTTCATCGATCACAGGCGATCACCTGATTGCACGTGATCAGGACCCACAGCGACGCTTGCGAGTAGTTACAATGTTGCACTTACATGGAAACGAAAATTTCGCAAAAAGACGTATTTTCGCCAATATCGCTAGAATGTGGACGAATTTGCGAGGTAAATGTGCTGCGCTTGCTAAGCAAGCGTTTGAGACTTTCTTCAAAATACATTTCTGATCGGGCGGCTCGGGCACTGCGAACACAAGCAACCTGATCAGATCCAACCCGATCAGATCAGTCGCGAACAACTCAATTGGGCCCACGTCCTAAAAGATATTTGATTGTACAGTATTCGGCTTCTGGCGTTGCGTGTGTAGTGAGTGAGCCGAGGCAAAACGACATAACATAAAGGGCGCACCGCAAAGCATAAAGGCGACAATGGGCTCGGGAGTCAGCGGAAAATTCGTATGCTTCAGAAAATTCGTCGTCGTTTGCGAAAATGCTTGCGTCACTGCTTCTTTTACAGAGAAAAATGTTTGAGAAAGCAGAGAAATGAATATGGCACACAAAACATTTGCTGTTGCAGTTCAAGTTTCTCCCACCGCCATGGCCTCATCCGAAAAGAAAAATTTGCTGCTGGGAGGCTGGCCCTCCAGTTACGGCGAGGACCAGGGGAGCGCATTTCCCGGCTTGGCACCCCCGTGCCTCCACAATCTGTCACTTGTCCGCGATATTGTGGGAAGGCTACTGTATGGATGGATTCTTTTAGGATTTCACTGATAAGTCGCAACACAAGCAAACTCAAACGGATCAAATAGATCTCATATCTCTTATACCCAAATACGATCCAGGACATGTAGAATAGTCACGCAATCGGTCTCCCTCTAGCTCCACACCCTCCACAGTGTGGTTTCCCTTGCACATAGACTGGATAACGAAAATACAAAAAAAAAAAATATGTTAGCACGTTATCTTGTAACATAGTACAATTTCAGCATGCATTTATACACGAAGTGGCTTACAAGTGAAGCAGAGACGCCAAGCACATCGCAAGGCTCTGGTGAGATTGGAACGCATACGGGGCGATTTTCTTTACGCCAGTCGATCTCAAATGCGTGTATCACAGCAACCGCCATGGAATACCCGTCAATACCCGCCAGGCCCAGAGCCACCCAGCCAAAGGATGAGAAGTCTGAAATGAGAATTCGATCCCTGTGAGGGGAATGGATTTTAGAGCGCTAGGAATATCTCAAAGGCGTGTATCACAACCACAGTAAGGCCCAAGGCCAAAGGATGAGAAGTCTGAAATGAATATGCGATCTTTGTGAGGAGGGGAAGGAAAGAACAGTAGGTGTGTGAATAAAGTGAATTGTTGGTCTCTGTGAGGAAGGGAAGAAAAGAGCACAGAAGAAAGAAAAGTACGAGAAGCGGAGGAACGACCAGACAAACTCAAAGTATGATTTTGCTGCCTCGAATGACCAAAAAAGGGGGTGCAAAGAAGAGCAACGCACGAGAAGCTGAGGAGCCACATCTCCATGACAGCAAACTCGAATTGCGTATCTGTCCACTTCTCCGCCCTCTGATCGCTCAACCTGATAGGTGGGAAGAGGAGGGAGCACACACACATACATCCACAGAAGAGAGGAAGTGCACACATGCATGTCTCATCGTGCAAATACATCATATAACAAATGCATATCTGCATGCGAACAAAATATTATCAAGCGAGTGTACTCACGTGCAGAAGCTGAGGAGGGTGGAGTCATGTGCGCCGTGCAAAGCGTATCTCCCTTGCATGTCCATCCAGTGCTGCGCACTCAGCGATGCCACCACCACTCCTACCGTCCCTCCCTCCCCCTATCCCTCCGTTACTTCTGGTGCTTCTTGAAAGGTGCCGTTGGCTGGCTGTGTCAAACCAGAACAAAATAAATCTGGAATAAGAGGACGATCCAGTTCAAGGGTTTGATACAATAACAGTACGGGCTCTCGTGCGTCAAGGAACGGAGAGAGTCGATTTTTGAGTCGACTCAAAAATCGACTCATCCCACGACAAGGAACGGAGAAAGGTCTCCCAACAAACACAGTAGGGAGAGGAGGAAGGCAGCAATGAAGGAGCTAGGGAGCGCGAGATATAGAAAGCTGACCTGGTTGGATGAGCCAATTGCAGGGAGGTACCGTGCCACGTCAGCAGCACATGATAGGACACGGTCAGCCAATGGGAGATTGATTCCCAGTGCCGACCGAATCTGAGGATGGCGGCACATGAAGGCATGGTGGGGGGAGAGAAAAGAGGAGAGGGGGGAAGAGGGAAAGGGTGGCAGGGAGAGGAGCGGCGGGAAAGAGGGGAGGATAGAGAGGGAGAAAAGACTCGGTGATCGGCACCTCTCTGCACCTGCACCTCGTTCCACCTCAGTGCACCGCACTGCAGTACCTGAATGCCGACTCGGTGGGAGTGGTGCGCCAGGTTGGCGTGGAAGAGACGAGTGATCGCCGCCCAGAGCCGGTTGTCTGGGTGCAGAAGAAACCGAGCGGTGTGAGTCAAGACTCGGTGGTCAGGGAATAATTTATTCAGAGCTGCCTGGTGGGTGGGACGAGGGAGAGGTTGGAGGAGGTGTGGGGAGCTGGTCAGGCAAGTGCCAGGTGATTTGATGTCCACAGTCAAAGGCTTATAAGCAAGAAGTTCCTACATGAACTGGCACAGAAAAAGGGGGAGAATTTCCGCTTTGGTTCACTTTTAAGGCGCCCTCGAAAAACTAGATTATATACCGGGATGTATCAATAAATTCGTAAGCATGCTCAATGACCATGCTCAATAACCATGCGCCAGAACACATGAGGAGGCCGCACAGAAGGGGCTCACAGCGTATGTGGGGAGGTAGTAGAGGCTGGGCACGAAGTAGACATCGATTGCCATGCTCCAGAACACAGCTTCGTTGATGCTCTCCCATGGATCCGTGCAGAACGTGTGCGAGCCTCTGGTTGAAAATACAAACGCACGGGCAGGGGGGAGGCACACACAGGATTGGGCTGGGTGCAACGGATAAAGAGGTAGACATCGATTGCCATGCTCCAGAAAACAGCTTCGTTGATGCTCTCCCATGCGTCTGTACAAAACGTGTGCGCTCCTCTACGTGGGTACAAACACACGGGCAAGGGAAGAACACGCACGGGAACAGATACAGATAGAGAAGCAGACGTCGATAGCCCTGCTCATGCTCCAGAGCACCGCTGCGTTGATGCTGTCCCACGGATCAGTAACACACGGGAAAGGGAGATACACAGAACGTGTACACCTCCGGCTCTACGGATGAGGCGGAGGGAGGTGGGGTACAGAACATCGTCAGCCATGTGGACTGGGCGAGCTGCAGTCGGGAAGTCACTTTCAGCAAGAAAGTCAGTAGATGGCTGACGTGTGCACCTCCGGCTCTACGGATGAGACGGAGGTGGGGTACAGAACATTTGGAAAAGGAAGAGACACAGCACACACAGACAGGAATGGGTTGGGTTGGGTTGGGTTGGGTACAGATAACGAAACGGACAATCCGTGTGTGTGCCTTGCCTTCCACCCCACCACCCTAACCCCCTCCCCCTCCCCCTCCCCCTCCCCCTCCCCCTCCCCCTCCCCCTCCCCCTCCCCTTTATCTGTTCCAACGGTTTCAATGTTTCAACTCCCCCTCACCTCCCCCTCTCATCTCCAGACTCCACCTCCCTCTTCTTCACTCCCCCTCACCTGCCCGCCAGGTGGACAGTCACAGTGTGGTTGCGAATCAACCCAAACATGTCTTCTTTTGAGGCGCCTCAAAAACAGGTGAACAGTCACAGTGTTGTTGCGAATCAGGCAACTATGTCTTCTTCCCTAGAGGCGTGAGGCCAGCAGCCCCACCCCATCTGTCCTTCCTTTCCACGGCCCCACTTCATCCCACTTCATTCCAAAGTCTCCTGTGTTCACAGTGCGTTGCAAACCAAATGAGGTGACTTTTGAGTCGACTCAAAAGTCTCCTATGTTCACAGTGCGTTGCAAACCAACGCAGCCATCTCTTTTGCATACAGACAGACAGCAAACCCCCACCCGAGCTGGTTTTTGAGAATTCTAAAAAACCAACGCAGCCATCTCCTTTGCATACAGACAGACAGCAAACCCCCCCCCCACCCGCCTTCCCCCCCCCCCCCCTCTCCAACCCACCCCTTTCTTCTCCCCCCCCTACCCTCTCACCTGCTGGCAAGATGAATGTTCACAGTGCGGTTGCGAATCAACGCAGCCATCTTTTCCCTCTTAATGGCAGCAACCCCACTCGCCCTTTCCCCCAATACCACCCCGTGTCCCCCACTCCCCCACTCCCCCCTCCACCTCCCCCCTACCCTCTCACCTGCCAGCCAGGTGACTTTTGAGGCGCCTCGAAAAACCCCCTCACTCACCTGCCAGCGAGGTGAATGTTCACAGTGCGGTTGCGAATCAACGCAGCCACCTCTTCCGCTGACAGCTCCAACAATCCATCCCCCCCTGCGGCTCCTCCCCCTCCTGCTGCCGCGCCCCCTGCTGCTCCCCCTGCTGCTCCCCCTGCTGCTTCCCCTCCTGCTGCTGCGCCCCCTGCTGCTCCCCCTGCTGCTCCTCGCTCTGCATGGTACTTAACTATGTCTTTAAACTCCAGCGTTCGGTTCTTAACCGCGCCAATGAACGAGCTGCACCAGGAAAGGAGGGAAAGGGGGAGTTGATTCGTTAGACCCCTCAAAAATTCTGCCAGCCCCGCACGTGGTAGGCCAGGGCAAACCTCACCTGTGAACAGGCCAGGCGAAACCTCACCTGTGAACAGGCCAGGGGAAACCTCACCTGTGAACAGGCCAGGGGAAACCTCACCTGTGGCAGCATTTACAAGGTGGAGAGTTGAAGGGATTGCAGAATTGGTTTGATTATTGAGTGAAATAGGAAAGTAACCAGTGTGCTTATTCTGGAAACCTCACCTGTGCACGGGCCAGGGCAGAGTCCAGGAGGTTGAGTTGCTGAAGGGGTTGCAGAATCGGCGAACTACAAAGGACCAGGGCGTGGTGATGATGGCTCGTTGGGTTATGAGCGCCAGCACGAACGCATTCACATGGTTCACTAAGCGGTTGCCCAGACCTGATTGGGGCGAGAGGGGATAAAGAGAGAGGGGGAGGGGGGGGGGGGGGGGGGTATGGGGGGAAAGGAGAAAGGGGAGAGGGAGGACAAGACAGAAAGGAGCATGATGATCAGGGCGTGGTGATGATCAGGGCTGGCAAGAGCGCCCTTTTGAGATTCAAAAAAAAGAATGAACGAAAGGAAAGTGAATGAAAGAATGAAAGAAAGAAATCAAGGAAAAGAGGTACGTGCACGGGGAAGACGCGGAAGGGCATGGGGGTACGGCTATGGTGATTGTATTGGATAGAAGCAGGAAGAAAGGGAGAGGGGGAGGAAAGAATACAAGCGGGAGGAGGGGAACGGGGAAGAGTGGGGAGGAAAAAAAAAGCCGACCTCGGTTGAAGGGAGGCATGTAAATATACTGGCAGGGCTTTCTTTCTGGTCCGTATCGAGGCCTGTCCTTCTCCCTGTTGGCGTGGGCAGGTGCATGGGCGCATGGGTGGATGCATGGATGGATGCATGGATGGATGCATGGTGCAGAGTATTTTTCATATCTTTCACGAAGGCAGGGTTTTCTTTCTGGTCAGTATCGAGGCCTGTCCTTCTCCCTGTTGGCGTGGGCAGGTGCATGGACGGATGGTTGCTTGGATGCATGGTTGCATTGCATGGGTGCATGGATGCATGCATGGGTGCATGGGTGCATGTATGCATGCATGGGTGCATGGGTGAATGGATGCATGCATGGGTGCATGCATGGATGCATGCATGGGTGCATGGGTTCATGTATGCATGCATGGGTGCATGGGTGCATGCATGGGTGCATGGGTGAATGGATGCATGCATGGGTGCATGCATGGATGCATGCATGGGTGCATGGGTTCATGTATGAATGCATGGGTGCATGGGTGCATGTATGCATGCATGGGTGCAAGTATGGGTGCATGTATGCATGGGTGCATGGGTGCATGGGTGCATGGGTGCATGTATGCATGCACACTTTCCCCCACCATCTCACCCTCCTTCTCGTCCCCCCCTGCCGTTTCCTCTTCCCAAAAATGCACTCAACAGTCATCGCTCTGCACCCATCTCCACTCCTCACTTCTCCCTCTGCAATGCCTAATGCGCCTGCACTCTCTGTATCTCTCTCTCACTCACAAACGCACACTGCCTCCCACTCACAGACGCACCAGCGCAACTTTCCCTTCCCCCCACCCTCTCCCTCTGTAATTTCTAGAAAAATCACTCACCAGTCACCACTGCGCACCCATTCCCACTCCTCCCTTTTCCCAGTTCCCATGCACTCCCTCTGCATCGCCTCATGCGCGCGCACTGCTGCCTGGAACGCTGCTGACGGGGGAACTGGATTCGCCTGTGTGGGGAGAGGGGGGGGGGGGGGAGCGGGGTGGGTGGGGGAGGAGAAACAAGCAAGCAATGATGCACAGACTTACATGCACTCTGCATCGCCTCATGCGCGCGCGCGCACTGCTGCCTGGAACGCTGCTGACGGCGGGTCTGGGTTCGCCTGTGTGTGAGATGGTGAGGGCAGAGGGGGTGTGTGAGAGTGGGTAGAGAGGTACGGGGAGTGGTGGAGGCGAGAGGGTGGGGAGGGAGTTTTTTTGAGACGTCTCAAAAATACCCTCTCTTCAAGAGGGGTGTGTGAGAGTGGGTAGAGAGGTAGGAGGAGTGGTGGAGGCGAGAGGGTGGGGAGGGAGGTGAGGGGGTGGGGGAGTGGGGAGGGCGAGGGGGAAAGGGGTTTTGAGGACTGCTGGTGCGTCTCGGAGTGCGTCATACATCCATAGAAGTGTAACAGATATTCTATCACGGAAAGTGAAAGTTGCGCTCACGGACTTGCTCACAGCTGCGCTCACAGCGGCGCGGGTGCTGCGCTCACAGCTGTTACATTTCCATATATTCACTCCCTCTGCTTCGCCTCACGCACCGGCGCCGCTGTGAGCGCAGCTGTGAGCGCCGCTGTGAGCGCCGCTGTGAGCGCAGCTGTGAGCGCCGTTGTGAGCGCCGCTGTGAGCGCAGCTGTGAGGAAGGAAGGAGTGCTTGCATACCGTGTGGTACAGGTGCCGCTCCTCCTTGCTCCAGCACACGCTCTCTCTCCTCATCCGCATAGCATTCCTCGCTGCTATGGCACACCGTGTACCATCTAATCACATTATCAGACGACTGTACCCACACAACCCATGCGCTCATCACTTCTCACCGTGTGGTACAGGTGTCGCTCCTCCTTGCTCCAGCACGCGCCCTCTCTCCTCCGCCGCATAGCATTCCTCGCTGCCACTCTGTCGAATCTCGACCCCTGCCTGTAACTCGGCCTCCCACCACCATCCTCTTTCACCCCTGCGTTTCCCTCCGCCTCTCCCTTTCCCCTTCCCTCCGCCTTTCCTTCCGCCTTTCCTGCTGCCTTTCCATCCGCCTTTCCCTCCGCCTTTCCATCCGCCTTTCCCTCCGCCTTTCCTTCCGCCTTTCCCTCCGCCTTTCCATCCGCCTTTCCCTCCGCGTTTCTTTGGGAGGTCACACCTGGAACGACCTCCCAATCACCTCTCTCCCAGTGCTCCCCGCCCCTACCTTGCTCCTCCTGCTTCGTCTCCCCCTCGTGTCTGCTTCGCTGACCCTCTTTCTCTTCCTTTGCAACCCCTTCTTCCTGCTGAACCTCCGTCTGTCTCGAGTTTTCCCCCTGCTGACCGACTTTTTCCTGTGGACTGTCCCTGTTGTCTCCGCCCGAACTCTTCTCTTCTTGCTGAAATCGCTTTTGAGAATTCTCAACTGCTCTTTCCTGTGGACTGTGCTTGTTGTGTCCGCCCGAACTCTTTTCTTCCTGCTGTCTCGCTTGCGTCTCCGTCTCAACCAGCTCTTTCTGCGGCGGCGGTTGCGCTTGTTGCGGCGGCGGTTGGGCTTCCTGTGGCGGCAAATGCGCTACATCTTCCCCCGATCCCAACGCCCGGGCCAATGCATGCTCGTCCGCCCACACCTGTCCTACTATTTGCTCCTGATTCGTTTCTTCCCCCACACCTTGTTCGTTGTCTTGCAATTGCTGCTGCTGCTTATCTTGTTGTTGTTGTTGCTGCTGCTGCTGCTGCTGCTGCTGCTGCTGCTGCTGCTGCTGCTTTTCCTGTTCCTGCTTTTTCTGTCCCTGATGTTCCTGGTGCTGCTTTCCCTGCTGCTGCCTTTCCTGCTGCTGCACCAGCTGCAATGATTGTGTCTGCGGTTTGGCCGCCTCTTTTACAAGGAAGTCACCCAGGACTTTATCCTCTTGAGGCGCCTCAAAAGATTGTGTCTGCGGTTTGGCTGACTCTTTAACGAGAAAATCACCCAGGACTTTATCCTGCCCGCCTTCTGCGAAAAAGTAGAACCCCAGACGCCTCCTTGGGATCAAGGCTTTGAGCTCAGCTTTTTCTGGAGGCTTCTCGCCGCGCGGCAAATGATTCGCCATAGGCTGATTAGCATGGAGCGTGTAGTTGGATGGGAGCATAACGTGCGGAATAGACGGGAATGGAACGTGTGATTAGACCAGGAGATTAGCGAGGAATTGTTTCTGAAATCGATGTGAGGGCCTCGAGTGACATGATCGACAGCAAGGTAACAGGATACATAGAACGCTGGGGCAACAGGACACACTGAAAGCACTGAACGCGCTGTCGTCTCTAATGAGACAAGATAGCAGCGCGTATATGATCTAGGAGATACCTTGGCAAATGCGGAGCGAAGAGCGAGCAGCGTAAGTGAGAGAGTGGCGACGAGTAATCGGCACTGTATTGGCGAGAATAATTGCCATTGTAGTCGCGTTAATGATCGCCGCTGTATTCGCGGATGCAATCGCCTCTGCATGGTGCTCGCTGGCTGACTGGCTGCTACAACTGCATCAACCGATCTAGCTCTTAAGTGAGTCGGCATTTCCGATGTTGTCGGTGCCTAGGACGATATCTATGAAGAGGCGGACGTATAACGCGCATGGCTTAAAATGTTCCCTACAATTGCGGTGAGACGCCTGAAAGTGCGTAGCCTATTGATTTAACCTAAGGTTGGCATCCGCTGACAATCCAGCCAGGCAGCCAACTCCCAATCCCAATCGCTAAGCAACTTAGTGGTTAAAACCTAGTAATCAGGTTTGGTAAACTAGTTATGAGACATGTCTTCTACCAGCACGGGCTGACTGGTGTTAGCTGGGTGGTGGTGGAGGTGGACCTTGTACCAGTTTCTAACAAAACGGCTCAAAAGGGTTAACTACGTTCTAAAGAGTACCTGCATCGGTCTGAAACCGTTGGAAAGGCTTGTTAAATTTCAGCAAAACAGTTCAACAAGCCACTGGACAAGACTTTCAGACCTCGGAAACTGCGCGTTTGGTTGGGGGGGCTGGTTTGCCAGCCAATTGGTTGTGGTTTGGTTGGGATTGTTTGGCTAGGGAGAAGTTGCCAGAGAGATACACGCGAAGCGATGCTGCCCAATCCCGTGACAGACGAAGGGCGCTGTGTTTGTCTGCTGGGCGGAGGGTGGGACGTTGATTGGCTGGGCAGGGCGCTGTTTGTTCGCGCTGCGACAAGGACGACGCGCGGTGCGGTGCGGTAAATCTGCCTGGTGTGATAAAAATGATGGGCTGGGACTCGCTCATCTTTGTTATAGATGGTACATCGTTAACAACATCTCCCTGGGGGATTCATTGAATATCATTATGTGCCCTACAGATGCAACAAGGCGTACCTTAATGATATAATTTACATAGTATCAATAATAACAATAACACTAACAATGGCAGTGTTAGTCGTTATTATTTGAGGAGCGTCAGTGCGGGTAAGGCTTGCTCTGCTAACCAATGGGCTGAAATGGCTTAAATGAAGGGTGGGCAATGCCCAGCACTCCTCGAAGAGTCAGCACCATATTGAGCAGGAAAGAAAGGCGAGCGCAAGATGGCATCATAACATAACCAATCGACTTAACGTGGTCCTGAAATATCGAGGGGCATGTAACTTTCACTAGAGTCCGAAACAACGTGATCCGGCACAGGCATGTCAGGAGGCTGCAGCCCATCCTCCAGACCTGTGTTGTGCCACAGCTGCCACCTACACGCCAGGCCCGTGCCCTGCAGCATGGTCACACACTCGCTCATGGTGGGGCGGTCTGAAGGGGATTGCTGCAGACAGAGGAGAGCCACCTGCAGGAAGACCTGTGGAAGAGGGGGAAGGGGAGAGGGGGGAGGTGGGGAAGGTGGGGAAGGGATGCAGTGAGAGAGTTTAGGAACAGGGTGTGGGGTTAGACAAGCCAGGCCCGTGCCCTGCAGCATCGTAACACACTCGCTCATGGTGGGCCGGTTGACGGTGAATGCTGCAAACACCCACATTCTCGCCTCTGCTTCTCACCTGTCAGCCACTCCCCCTCACCTGCACTTCTAGTGGGTCGCAGTCAGCCGGGTGTGATCGGATCTGCACGTCCACCAGCGTGGCCACATGCCCCTGCGGCATCTCCCCCGTCACCCACTCCCTGCCATCTGTCATCTGTCATTTACACCCACAACTCAACTCTAACTCAAGTTTGCCGCCTCACCTGCACTTCCAGTGGGTCGCAGTCAGCCGGGTGGGATCGGATCTGCGCGTCCACCAGCGTGGCCACATGCCCCTGCTGCATCTCCCCCGTCACCCACTCCCACAGTGACATCTCATCTCCTTCCTCCTTTTCACCCCCCTCCTCCCTCTCCTTCTCCCCCTCCTTCTCCCCCTCCTCCACTCTCTCTTCATCCTCCTTGGTTCCTCCTTCCTTCTCCTCCTCTACTCTCCCTTCCCTCTCCGTTCCTCCCTTCTCATCCTTGCCTTTCCCCCCTCCGTCTCCCCCTCCTTCTCCCCCTCTCTCTCTGTCTCTGTCTTGGCGTCTGGGATTAGGTGCACGTTGGCCCATGGGCAGGTCGAAAACGCTGCAGCCAGCAATGACTTCAACTAGCAGCACACCAAAGCCAAACACGTCAGTCTTCTCAGACCACTTGCCAGTATTGTAGAGCTCTATAAGGGGTACAGGGGGGGTAGGGGAGAACACGTCTGGTATTAGGTGCACGTTGGCCCATGGGCAGGTCGAAAACGCTGCAGCCAGCAATGACTTCAACTAGCAGCACACCGAAGCCAAACACGTCAGTCTTCTCAGACCACTTGCCAGTATTGTAGAGCTCTATAAGGGGTACAGGGGGGGTAGGGGAGAACACGTCTGGTATTAGGTGCACGTTGGCCCATGGGCAGGTTGAACACACTGCAGCCAGCAACGAGCTCCACTAGCAGCACGCCAAAGCCAAACACATCAGTCTTCTCCGACCACTTGCCAGTATTGTAGAGCTCTATAACGGGGATGAGAGAACACAATCAAGTGAACAGGTCGGAGAAGGATGATGGAACAAAGACGGATACACAAACGTGAGAACGCGCACATGGCAGAAGGTTCTATCTACTTCTACAGCGATGTAGGACCTTCTGCCATGCCTACAGCATCTGGTCAGCAAGGTTCTACAGTTGCTGTTGAGAATTCTTCACAGCGACATGCCTCCCCCACCACCATCCTAGACATGCCAGATGACCTGTGCAGCAGCGCTAAAGGCTTGATCACAGGGTGCTTTCCTTGAAAAGCTGATGAGGGGTGGTTACCTGGAGCAAGATGGCCTAGGGTTATGCGACTTTTGAGACGTCTCAAAAGTCGGAAAGCACATGAGGGGTGTTTACCTGGAGCGAGGTGGCCTAGGGTTATGCGCACTGCTGCACTGGGTCTGTTTCCCTTGGCAGCTGAGGGTATTACATCGACTTCAACCAGCTTTGAGTCAGGGTGATTTCCTCAGAAGGCTAGTGGTGGCTGTTTACCTGGAGCGAGGTGGCCTAGGAATGGGGGCTTACCCGGAGCGAGGTGGCCTAGGGAAGGGGGTTTACCTGGAGCGAGGTGGCCTAGTGGAGGCTGTTTACCTGGAGCCAGGTGGCCTAGGGAAGGGGGTTTACCTGGAGCGAGGTGGCCTAGGGTTATGCACACTGCTGCACTGGGTCTGTTTCCCTTGGCAGCTGAGGGTATTACATCGACTTCCACCAGCTTTGAGTCAGGGTGATTTCCTCAGAAGGCTAGTGGAGGCTGTTTACCTGGAGCGAGGTGGCCTAGGGACGGGGGCTTACCCGGAGCGAGGTGGCCAAGGGAAGGGGGTTTACCTGGAGCGAGGTGGCCTAGGGTTATGCGCACTGCTGCACTGGATCTGTTTCCCTTGGCAGCTGAGGGTATTACATCGACTTCAACCAGCTTTGAGTCAGAGTGATTTCCTCAGAAGGCTAGTGGAGGCTGTTTACCTGGAGCGAGGTGGCCTAGGGAAGGGGGTTTACCTGGAGCGAGGTGGCCTAGGGTTCCCCGCACTGCTGCACTGGGTCTGTTTCCCCTGGCAGTTGAGGGTATCACGTCGACTTCCACCAGCTTTGACAGGCCGAAGTCGCAAATGACCGGGTCGTTGTCCTCTGTTAGCAGCACATTCTCGGCCTGAAAGAGCAAACGGGAAGAGGGGGGAGGGAATGAGCCTGGAAGTGAGCCTGGGAATGAGCCTGGAAGTGAGCCTGGGAATGAGCCTGGAAGTGAGCCTGGGAATGAGCCTGGAAGTGAGCCTGGGAATGAGCCTGGAAGTGAGCCTGGGAATGAGCCTGGAAGTGAGCCTGGGAATGAGCCTGGAAGTGAGCCTGGGAATGAGCCTGGAAGTGAGCCTGGGAATGAGCCTGGAAGTGAGCCTGGGAATGAGCCTGGAAGTGAGCCTGGGAATGAGCCTGGAAGTGAGCCTGGGAATGAGTCTGGAAGTGAGCCTGGGAATGAGCCTGGAAGTGAGCCTGGGAATGAGCCTGGAAGTGAGCCTGGGAATGAGCCTGGAAGTGAGCCTGGGAATGAGCCTGGAAGTGAGCCTGGGAATGAGCCTGGAAGTGAGCCTGGGAATGAGCCTGGAAGTGAGCCTGGGAATGAGCCTGGAAGTGAGCCTGGGAATGAGCCTGGAAGTGAGCCTGGGAATGAGCCTGGAAGTGAGCCTGGGAATGAGCCTGGAAGTGAGCCTGGGAATGAGCCTGGAAGTGAGCCTGGGAATGAGCCTGGAAGTCAGCCTGAGAATGAGCCTGGAAGTGAGCCTGAGAATGAGCCTGGAAGTCAGCCTGAGAATGAGCCTGGAAGTGAGCCTGGGAATGAGCCTGGAGGTGAGCCTGGGAATGAGCCTGGAAGTGAGCCTGGGAATGAGCCTGGAAGTGAGCCTGAGAATGAGCCTGGAAGTGAGCCTGAGAATGAGCATGGAAGTGAGCCTGGGAATGAGCCTGGAAGTGAGCCTGGGAATGAGCCTGGAAGTGAGCCTGAGAATGAGCCTGGAAGTGAGCCTGAGAATGAGCCTGGAAGTGAGCCTGAGAATGAGCCTGGAAGTGAGCCTGAGAATGAGCCTGGAAGTGAGCCTGGGAATGAGCCTGGAAGTGAGCCTGGGAATGAGCCTGGGAGTGAGCCTGGGAATGAGCCTGGAAGTGAGCCTGGGAATGAGCCTGGAAGTCAGCCTGAGAATGAGCCTGGAAGTCAGCCTGAGAATGAGCAAGGAAGTGAGCCTGGGAATGAGCCTGGAAGTGAGCCTGGGAATGAGCCTGGAAGTGAGCCTGGGAATGAGCCTGGAAGTCAGCCTGAGAATGAGCCTGGAAGTGAGCCTGAGAATGAGCCTGGAAGTGAGCCTGAGAATGAGCCTGGAAGTGAGCCTGGGAATGAGCCTGGAAGTGAGCCTGGGAATGAGCCTGGAAGTGAGCCTGGGAATGAGCCTGGAAGTGAGCCTGAGAATGAGCCTGGAAGTGAGCCTGAGAATGAGCCTGGAAGTGAGCCTGAGAATGAGCCTGGAAGTGAGCCTGAGAATGAGCCTAGGAGCGACCCTGGGGGTGACCCTGGGGGTGACCCTGGGGGTGACCCTGGGAGTGACCCTGGGGGTGACCCTGGGGGTGACCCTGGGGTTACCCTGGGAGTGCAGTTTGTGTACATGAAAGCCAGCCCCTCTGCTGTGCTCTTGTAATATTAGCCTGGTGGCCGGCTGGCAGGACATCAGTTGTGCAATGAATAAACACACTCACTCACTCCCTCACTCACCTTCATGTCGCAGTGAATGAGCCTGGGGGTGAGCCTGTGAGCGAGTCGGGGAGTGAGCCTGGGAGTGAGCCTGGGAGCGAGCCTGAAAGTGCAGTCCATGAGCATGTAAGCCAGCCCCTCTGCTGTGATCTTGTAATATTAGCCTGGTGGCTGGCAGGACATTGCTTGTGCTGTAAACAATCACGCCCACTCACTCCCCCACTCACCTTCATGTCGCAGTGAATGAGTCGGGGAGTGCAGTCAGTGTGCATGTATGCCAGCCCCTCAGCTATGATCATGTGGTGCTAGCCTGGTGGCAGGGCGTCAGTTGTGCTATAACACACCCTCACTCCCTCACTCTTCCACTCAACCTTCATGTCGAAGTGAATGAGTCGGGGAGTGCAGTCAGTGTGCATGTATGCCAGCCCCTCAGCGATCCCCAGTACAATCTTCCTCCTGTGCTTCCACGTCAGCGGCGTTTTGTCGTCTCTCATCCTGCCACCTGGCGCGTGTGTATTGGCACGTTGGGGCGAGGAGAAGAGAGAGAAGAGGAAATATTTTTAGGTTTTCTTTTATGCAGTCAGGACCAGAACAGACCACTGCACGCCCAGCCTGACCACTGTTGGTCCTACCCAACCGTACCCAACCCCTCACCTTTGAGGTAATCGGCAACGGAGCCATGCGGCAGGAATGGGAACACCAGCGCCCGCTCGCCTCTCTCACGCAGAAGCCCTCCAGCCGGAGCAGGTTGCAATGCACAGCCCTGCTACACCACTGCCAGCCCTACCCCACCGCACCGCACTCAACCCCTCACCTTTAAGGTAGTCAGCAACAGACCCATGTGGCAGGAATGGGAAGACCAGCGCCCGCTCGCCCCTCTCCACGCAGAAGCCCTCCAGCCTGAGCAGGTTGCGATGCACGGCACCACTGATGGCATTCACCTCGTTGATAAACGCCTCCTCAGTGCCCCGCCTCTCTTTCTGCGGGTGGGGGAAGAGGAGGAGCAGGGTGAGGGCAGGGGAGGGGTAGGGACGGGGACCAATGTATGCAGCCCTAAGCAGGTTGCGATGCACGGCACCACTGATGGCATTCACCTCGTTGATAAACGCCTCCTCACTGCCCCGCCTCTCTTTCTGTTCCAGGGGAGGGAGTACGCCAGAAAGGGAGAAGCAGAGGAGCAGGGGGGATGTGGGAAGGCTGAATAAGGGACTCCTCCAGCCGCAGCAGCAGGTTGCGGTGAACGGCACGGCACCGCTGATGGCATTCACCTCGTTTATGAATGCCTCCTCGCTGCCGCGCCTCTCTTTCTGGGGTTGAGGGGGCAGGGTAGGGGAAGAGGGAGGGGCAGAAAGGGGGGCAGGGGAGGAGCAGGGGAACGGACCCATGTATGCAGCCCTAAGCAGGTTGCGATGCACGGCACCGCTGATGGCATTCACCTCGCTTATGAACGCCTCCTCGCTGCGCCGCCTCTCTTTCTGAACTTGGGGACAGGGCAGTGGAAGAGGGAGGGAGGACTCACTCACACCAGCTCGTACCCCCCTGTTACAGTTACAACCAATTTGCCACGCAACAAACAAGAGCCTATCACAGAACATTTTCAGCAGCAAGCAACGACTCACCTTGAGCAGCTTAATTGCCACTTGCTTGCCATCCCTGAGGCTCCCTCGGTTCACCAGCCCGTACCCCCCCTCCCCCAGCAGCAGACTGCTGCTGAACCCGCTCGTTGCCTTGCGAAGGTCCTCCAGGCGAAACCGCTGCAGCTGCTGCAGGTGGCCCAGGATCTCCTCTGCACGGGGTGGTGGGGAATATAGAGCGATAGTGAGGGATAGAGAGGGGTAGTAAGGAGTAGAGGAGGGGCAGTGAGGGGTAATAAGGGGTCAACTCAAGGTCCTCCAGGCGAAACTGCTGCAGCTGCAGCAGGTGGCCCAGAATCTCCTTTGCAAAGGGTGATGAGGGGTAGGTACGGGTAGAGAGGGGTAGTGAAGAGTAGTGAAGGGTAGGGAAGGGTGACTCATTTCGCCTTTCCCAATTCCCTCTTCGCCCAACCACTCCCTGCCTGTGACTTAGCAAGCTCCCTCCCACCCCCTCTTTCTCACCATGCAGCGGGTCATTCATTTCGTCCTTCTCCAATCGCTCTTCTCCTCCCCTGGTCTGGTCCTCTGCTGCTGCTGCTGGTGATTTTTAAAACGACTAGAAAGTCGCTTCTCCACACAGCAAGCTCCCTCCCAGCCCCTCTCCCCACTTCTCATCTCACCATGCAGCGGGTCATTCATTTCGTCCTTCTCCAATCCCTCTTGATTTCACCATGAGCTTCTGCTGGTGCTGCCTTCGCTGCCTCTCAAAAATCTTTGCCACACACCACAAGCAAGCTCCAGACACCGCCCTCCCCCCTTCTCACCATGCAGCGGGTCATTCATTTCGTCCTTCTCCAATACCTCTTCGTCCCCCGTGACCCTCTCCTTCTGCTGCCGCCGCCGCCGCCTCCACCACCACCACGCAGCAGCTAGGAACAGAACAAGACAAACGACGCCAGCCAGAATCCCGACGATAATTGGCCAGATGGAGGAGGACGAGGAAGGGGGAGCCTCTGGCAGTGTTGCAGCGCTGGTTGGCTCTGCGGAGGCGAAGTCTGTGCTAGGGGTGCAGGAAATGCAGGGGGGTGCAGAGGGGTGCGGCGGTGTGCACGGAGGTGTGGGGGGGTGCAGAGGGGTGCAGGGGGGTACATAGGGGTGCAAGCACCATGAGGGGCCAGATGGAGGAGGACGGGGAAGATGGGGCCTCTGGCACTGTTGCAGTGGTGGCTGGTGCTGTTGAGGCTAAGTCTGTGCTGGGGACGGTGCAGCAGGGGATGCAGGGGGGATGCAGGGGGGATGCAGGGGATGGGGTGGTGTGCAGGAGGGTGCAGGAGCGTGCAGGAGGGTGCAGGGGGGTGCAGGGGGGTGCAGGGGGTTGCAGGTAGATTGAGCCTCTGGCACTGTTGCAGTGGTGGTTGGCGTTGCAGAGGCGAAGTCTGTGCTGCGGGGTGCATGGAGGAGTGTGGAGGTGAGCGAAGGTGCAGGGCGGTGAAGGGAGGTGCAGGACGGTGCAGTGGAGTCTAGGATGGTGCAAGGGGCTGCAGTGCAGGAGGGTGCGAGCACAGATACAAAAGGTCGAACGGCCGAGGAAAAAGGAACATAGGATGATTTATTGGTTGAGACAGAACTTCAGAGGAGAAGCAAGAGAAGCAGGAGAAACAAGGATGGGAGGGTGAGCTGAGGGGAGACAGCTAAGAGTCAGTGATTTGCTTGCATGTGTGAAGCTACAAGGGGAGATTCACATCACAGAGGGAAGGGGCTAGGGCAAACACCATAAGAAAAAGAGCACGTGTGCATGCATATACCTGGTGGGCAGAAAAGATCAGGGTTGCCTGTAAATCTGCACATGTGTTCATATACAACACAAGACGAGATGTACAGTGTGCAGGCAGAGAACGAACAGAGGGGTTGGCCTTGGCATCATGAATGGATGCCTATGTATATATGTAAGGGTTTCAACGGGTTGATATGATACTGCTGCTCCCTCTTGGGTGACTTTTGAGCCGCCTCGAAAGTAGACCTGAGGGAAAGGCACTCCAAACAATGAAACGGATCGACATGCTACTGCTGTCCACCATCTTTTGAGACCTCGCTAAACCACTGACCTGACCTACTACTGTACTGGAATCGCTTTCCGCTCCGCTCCTCTCGTTCACTTACGGGTCACATGTCTTGTCCTTGAATGCAGCAGGTACGGTACCAGACAGCCGATAGTTCTGCAACTGTTTGCAAGTTGGTGAGTTTTGTTACTGGGCTTTCCGCGCCTCTGCTTCACTTACGGATCACATGTATTATCCTTGAATGCAGCGGGTACGGTACCGGACAGTCGATTGTTCTGCAGTCGCCTGCCAATGGTCGGGCAATAAGAGGTGTGCAAGACTTTTGAGACGTCTCAAAAACAACTTATCCTTGAATGCAGCAGGTACGGTACCAGACAGTCGATTGTTCTGCAACTGCCTGCAAATGGCCAGGCAAGAATAGGTGTGTGGGAAGATGGGGGAAGATGGGGGAAGATGGGGGAAGATGGGGGAAGATGGGGGAAGGGAAGGTGCAGGACGACGGTGTGGGAATCAACTCTTAAGACAAGCTTACAGATCAGCAACACGAGGCAGGTTACCAACAACAGCCTTCACGTTCCCTGTGAACGAGTTGTTGCTCAGATCAGATCCATCCAACATCCTCATATTTGTCGACTCGCTCCTAAGAATTCTCAAGGCAAGCTTACAGATCAGCAACGCGAGGCAGGTTACCAACAGCCTTCACGCTCCCTGTGAACTTGTTGCTGCTCAGATCCAACACCCTCAGATCCTTCAGCTCACCCAGTGCGTCCCATGGCTGCAAGCGGATGTTGGGGTGCGAGGGGGAGTGGGAGAGTACATGAGAGGCAGGTTACCAACAGCCTTCACGCTCCCTGTGAACTTGTTGCTGCTCAGATCCAACACCCTCAGATCCTTCAGCTCTCCCAACGCCTCCCATGGCTGCATGCGAATGTCGGCGTGGGAGGGGGAGTGAGAGAGGGACCATTCCGACGACTCGAGGAGTGGGAGAGTGAATGAGTGGGAGAGTGAATGAGTGGGAGAGTGAATGAGTGGGAGAGTGAATGAGTGGGAGAGTGAATGAGTGGGAGAGTGAATGAGTGGGAGAGTGAATGAGTGGGAGAGTGAATGAGTGGGAGAGTGAATGAGTGGGAGAGTGAATGAGTGGGAGAGTGAATGAGTGGGAGGGTGAATGAGTGGGAGGGTGAATGAGTGGGAGGGTGAGTGAGTGGGAGAGTGAATGAGTGGGAGAGTGAATGAGTGGGAGAGTGAATGAGTGGGAGAGTGAATGAGTGGGAGAGTGAATGAGCGGGAGAGTGAATGCGAGGCAGGCTACCAGCAGCTTTCACGCGCTCCCAATGAACGAGCGGGAAAATACAGCACAATAACAAAACGTAGCAAGAGTGCTACGACAAGAGGTGATATAGGCATGTGCGAGTGATGCATGACATGTCCTGTGTGTTGGTGAGACGTTGTGCGATACAGTCACTGTGAGATATAAGTCACCGTGTGGTATAGTCACTTTGTGAGTTAGTCACTGGGGCTCACCACTTCACCTGTGATATTGTTGTTGTTAAGATACCTGCCGACGTGAGGACATGAGCATACAGAGACACACCCGCAACCGCACACATACACACATGAGGGACGAGGGTGGACGAGGGTGGACGCACGAGCGCGCGCACACACACACACGCACGCACGCACATACATGCATGCACATGGACACACAAGCAGAAGAAACATGAAGACGAGTGCAGAAGAAACACATGCACACAACTACACAGTCATATCACACGTCGCCATGGGCCATATTATGCATGCAGAAATCACTTTTGAGAATTCTCAAGAGTGATTTCACACGTAGCCACAGGCCACATGCATGAACTCAGTCTATTCATGCACAACAAACGCTTCTGCAGAATTGACCAATATGACAAATCATACACGTAACATTTCATATTCGATAGAATTCAGGTAATAGCTAGGAATGGAAGCTATCAGAGAATTGGTAGTAGACATGAACTCTATAAAGGAGGATAAAGTGTATACTTACAGTTCTTGCAAATAGGGAAAGAAGCGGATGTAGGGGCTTAAGGTGCCGTTGATGGGAGGGACAAACGAGGCCAAGATTCTGCGAGGAAGTGAGGGGCGGGATTTATGGAACAGGGAGAAAAGAATGCGAACAAGATGAGGTTAAGCTTGTATTGGAGCCAGACCGACCGACAGGGCTTGTGAAAATCGGGGTGTAGCAGTGGAAGGATCAACGGTCAGCGTGCCATTACATGAAATTTCATCACAAGCGAGGTGAGTATGTCGTCACTGCAAAAGGTTTGTTGATATCGTTCGTACGACTAACTTATATCCTAAAAAGAGACACTCACAAGCGAGTCACGTAGCCTTGTGCATTGCATGCTACAGGAGGGAGCAGGCACGGATCCCCTCCAAAGTAGTCCATGCTCCATTTGTCGTAATCAAGGTTCTTGAACGCTGGCAGCACGAAGCTGTACAGGTAAGGCCCTGGCGCATATCATAGAGATTGCAGGGGACCATGATGGATACTTAAGGGGTAACTTGTGTGAGTCACTCTCGGTAACCTATTTATCATAATCTAGGTTCTTGAACGCCGGCAGCACTAAGTTGTACAGGTAAGGCCCTAATGCATAGCATAGAGATTGCAGGGGACCATGGATACATAAGGGGTTAATTGTGAGTCCCTCTCGGTAACCTATTTAACATAATCTAAGTTCTTGAACGCTGGCAGCACGTAGTTGTACAGGTAAGGCCCTAATGCATAGCATAGAGATTGCAGGGGATCATGATACATAAGGGGTAACTTGTGAGTCACTCTCGGTAACCTATTTGCGATTATCTAGGTTCTTGAACGCTGGCAGCACGTAGTTGCACAGGTAAGGCCCTGACATTGCACGGAGGGGGCTTTGGGATACGTAACAAGTTGACTTAAGAATCACTCTTGGAAATCCACGTGACATGGCATGGATTTCTGAACGGCTTTTAGAACCCTAGTGTGCAGTATAGACGCCCTTTCTGGCGAGAATACATGCGAGCAGTGCAGAAAAGGATTCAAGTGAGTGCTTGGGGGACATAATACTGGCAGCAATGACAAATTTATACTGCGTGGAACGAGAACGGCGAATGAGCAAACCTTCTTGAGTAGCAAAGACGCCTTGGCGGGAAAAAACGAGCAGCGCTGCGACTAGAATGACTTGGCTCCATACCTCCATGGTGGTAACCACTTGACGTGAACTGATCGCGTAACAGCTTGTCAGGGCCTGAGCATGTTTTGAAGCTCAAAACGATAAGTACTTCCGTGACACAGCATTCCGAGTCATCAGAGCCTAGTGCTTTCTTTAGCAGCTACCACGACGAGAAACTTGGTTCTTCGTCAGACTCGCTGACTTTGGATTCAAACAAAACCAAGCCGAATTGAGCCAAGGCTAACGGAAAGGCGCGATGATTTCAAGTGATTGAAGAAATGAGCGACATTAACGTTTTCTTTGCCGCCCAGTCTCAGTGGTGTTTCATACACCGGCTTGCGCTACTGGTACTAAAAGTTGACCACTACGAAACGTTTTCCTGGAATGATGCATCTTCTCCATACCGTCCTTGCCTCAACGGAGCTAGCTGGTGTTTGCCGTGACGGCTTCACCCTGAAGACTATGCATCCCACGTCAAAGCTTATGTCTTCGATCCAGCTCGGTGGAAGCAACTTGGGGGTGTGTTCCCTGGAAAACTCCCACCTCGATGTCATCGCCCATCAGTTAGGCAACTCTGGCAAGTTCCAGTGTAAGGTGATTTTTGTACGCCCACAATTGACATCGAACGGTTCATTCTGGTGCACGACGATTAAGATTGGTGAAAGTCAGAAACCGCTCTCAATCGTGATTGACCGTATTTAAACGTGATTGGCAACTTTCGGCTCGGTGGTACTGTACTGTAATTGAAGTTGACGGTTGACCAATGACCACCAGCTGCTCGAGGGTGCAGGGCAATTGTGGGAATTTGTCAACGGAACGGGTTGTCAGCGAAATGGTCGGATTGTCAGAAAAGCACAATGATCTTTAGAGGTGGTATTTTTTAGGACAGCCAAATACAGTAAAAGCGTGTTCGAAGTACTCACCACCTCGACGTCGGGAGATGTGGGTGAATCCTGACGGTTGGAATTTTCGAACCGAGGGTTGACATTCACCGACGTACCTCGATGTCGAGCTGGTGATGTACTTCGAACACGCTTTAAACATTCGACACACGACCCGCCGCTTGAACTGACGACGAGAGGACAACCACCACCCAGCACCCCAGCCGCACCCCCAGGACATCCTTGCGTGCTGAAAGCCCTGGCAAAGCATCTGTCCTGGCTGCTTTTGTTAGCGCATTTCACCGTACTAAGTTCCTTAATAGCCTTACACTACCGTGTAGCACCTACGGACTTTGACAGTCTCCGCCTGCAACTGATCCGCTACCCTTTTCGCATCCAGTGTGCAAAACTTGATGACATATACCTGTCTGGTGTTCAGTTCCATTGTTATTACCTTTCTTTTCACGTCTGCCCCTGCTGTCGTTGATGCCAAATGAGACGGAATCATCGGGCCGTCCGACCATCGCATAACCAGAATGTCGCGAGTCTGGTCGGTGATTTGCCGCTGGTTTCGCGCGCGGGAAACCAGCGACAGAGTTCCCGCAAATTCAGCCGTGTTTCGCGGCGATGGCGCGTTTGCGAAAAACCTCAACATCAGCGTGCGTGTTACGTTTCCCGAAGCTTCGTCTCGTCCGCGACCCCTGCGTCTGATGACGCTTTATCTACTCGGTTTACTATTCACGGTCGCGGTAGTTATCCCTGTAACGAATCGGCATCTAATGAATCTTAACGAGTCCCCTGGTTTGCAAACCCTTGACGGAAGCCATGACGGAAGGGTAAGGCTGGGAACCGGGCGGAGAATAATAGGGATTGGCGGAGAAAGGGGAGGAGGAGGTGAGGGAATTGCGGAAACGGAGGGTGAAATAACGAGAGGTACAGTAACGAGTAATGGGGATCAATCAGGAGGGGATCAGTCGGGAATTCCACCGTATGAGACTGTTCCTAATAATAGTAGTGATAATAGTGAAGGGGAAGGGAATAAGAGAGAAGCGATCCGAGCAAGAGGCGCTATTGCTGAGGTGAAATTCGAGGATGGCATTGCGGAACATGTGATTGACAGAGGCGCTATTGACAGAGAGCTCAATCTTTCAGAGAGTGAGAGTGTGAGGGAGGGAGAAAAAGAGGAGGTCAAGAAGGAGGAAGAGGAGGAGAGGAGGAGGAAGGAGGAGGAGGAAGAGGCGGAGAAGGAGGAGGACAAGGTGTTTAGATTTGACGATGAGGAGGAGGAGGAGAAGGAAGAAGGGAGGAAAGGCGATAAGCGACACGCAGGGCAGGGAATTGGGATGGTAGCAGGATCATCATCAACAGAAGCACAAGGCGCAGCTGCTGTGAAATGTGAGCTTTATTTATCTAAATTTGGAGGGGGGGGGGGGGGGGGGGGGGGGGGGGGGGGGAAGGGGACAGGGGTGTGGGGAAGGGAAGTGCTGATCCTCCAAGCGAAACTCAATCACCCTTCCTTCTCCCATCCCCTCTCCCCCCTCCCCCTCCTCGACCTCCCCCACTCCCCTTCCCCCACTTCCGCGACCCAGTCAAACTTACGCCCAAAATCCCCTCCCCCTTCCAACCCCAAACCCCCAAGCCCAAGCCCACAACTCTCCCAATGGTCCCAACCCGCGTGTAATGAGTCGAGTTTTGAGTCGACTAAAAACTCTTGAGTCGAGTTTTGAGTCGACTCAAAACTCTACTCTCCCAATGGCCCCAACCCTGCCCTTTTCCTTCTCCACTCCAACCCGGTCCTCCCCTTCCCTCTTTTTGAGTCGACTAAAAAATCGTGACTTGCCCTAGCTCCGCAGCCCGCTTCCCTCTTCCCTCTCCCCTCCCCCGTCGCCCCTCAACCCTCTCCACCCTCCACCTTCCACACCCTCCCATTCCCCGCTCCCCCCTCCCCCCCTTCCCTCTTGGCCCGTAACAGATCCCTCAGTGGATAGAGTGCGTTCCTGTGAGGGAGCGGCAGAGGAGAGGCCGGCATTGGAAATCACTTTTGAGAATTCTCAAAAGTGATTTCTTCAGTGGAGAGAGCGCGATCGTGTGAGGGACTGGCAGAGGAGAGGACGACATTGCTCGTGCCAGCTTCCTTCTCCACTCCTCCCCTCACCCGTTATCGGCCCATACCAGACACACAGCGGAGAGGGTTCGTTCCTGTGGGGGAGTGGCAGAGGGCGACATTGGCCTCTCTTTCCTCTCCTCCCCTCGCCCGTAATTGCCAGACCCCTCAGTGGAGAGCGTGCGGTCCTCTGAGGGAGTGGCAGAGGATGACATTGCTCTCTCTCGGCAAGCTCCTCTCCCCGACTCCCCTGAAGCTTGGTGACTTTTGAGTCGGCTCAAAAGGGAGTGGCACAGGATGACATTGCTCTCTCTCCGCAAGCTCCTCTCCCCGACGCCCCTGAAGCTCCTCTCTCCTATGCAACCCCCTCTCCTTCCACCCCTCCCGTCCTCCCCTCGGCCGTGATTGGTCCGTCCGTACCAGACCCCTCAGTGGAGAGGGTGCGGTCCTGTGAGGGAGTTGCAGAGGACGATATTGTGCTGCGCAAGCTGCTCTCCCCGACACCCCTCAAGCTCACTCCCAAGACGCTCCCAGCCAACCTCGTCCTCTCGTTCGCGCTCGGCCTTTCCGCTGCCAACCTATCAGCACTTGCCACGTCATTCAGAAAATTCGTGCTTGAAGGAAGCAGCGGCAGTAGCATCAGCGGTGGCGGTGGAGGAGGGGATGGGAGTGAGAGTGGGGGTGAGAGTGGGAGTGAGGGGGGGCATAGCGGCACTCTGCTGGTGTTTTTCGTTCAGGAGTGGCCACAGGGGTGGAAGCATCAACCGGGGGTTGCACTGCAAACGTTCTGCTCACCGGAAGAAGGTCAGCGTGTCCTGCTTCTCTTGTCTTTCTAACCCTTCATGCCGCCAGCCAACCTCCCAAGTATTCTTCTCATCGTGTCTGTTGAACTTCCCGTGACACGTGCCTCTTCACTCATCCACCTAATCAATTCTCTTAAAGCCATTGTTGCGCACGATTGTTAGTTGACTCAACCAGTCATCACATGCATCCAATCCAACCCACCCTGCACTATCGTGCATAGAAGAGCTTTTCATGTTCCCATCCCTTCAAATGGCAATTCATCAGCACATGTCAACCTGCTGCAATATCATGCTGATGATGCTTCTCTGAAGCCCTTTCACCTCTCCCACTCTTTCGCAATCCCAGGCAAGTGGGCAGCAGCACATGCCACCAACCTGCGCTATCGTGCTCATTATGCTTTTTTTAAACCCTTATTTTATTTCACCCACTTATTTCCAGGCAAGTGGGCAGCAGCACATGCCACCAACCTGCGCTATCGTGCCTTCCACCTCTTCCTGCGTTCGCTGGACTTTGAGGGCACTGTCATCCTCGCTGACCCTACAGATGTGCTCTTTCTTGCCAATCCATTTCCTACACTCAATGACATGTCGTTTCATCTCTACACAGTAAGTGTTCATATTGTGTGTGCTTTTTAACCTCGATAACGTTTGTTGACAATGTGTCTTTCATCTCTGTGAAGTTAGTTATTTCAATGGGAGCGCGGCTGGCTGGTGACTTGGGGCAAGGGAAGTGGGTCAGAAGGGCTGCTTATTCTTGCATCACATACACCTGTGTGTATTCGGCTGAAATTTGATGCTACTTGTTCCGATTTACCCTCCACAACCATACGTCTGCCCTTTTGTGTTGCCCTTTCCAGGGCTCAACCACATATCCAACACATGGTGTCCGTTTTCTGCCTCCAGAGCACAAGCGCCTGGCGACATGTTACGGCACCCGCCTGGCATTCTCGCTCGCAAAATCGCGAATCATCACATCCGGCTTTGTGGCTGGGACTATGAGCCAGGTGCCAGAGTTTTTGATACAGGTCATTGAAGACTTTGAGAGGCTACCAGAGGAATGTATAGCGCTGGAGGGAAGCGATGAAGCTGTTGTAAACCATCTCGTCCGTTCAGGTAAGAAGCATTGCAGCAGTTATAACGAACATTCATGCATCGACTGTGACGTTCTACCATGCCGTGACACACATTTATTTCTTTTTCTTTTTTTCTTTTTTTTTGTGAATTTCCCCTTACTCCTACCTCATCAACGACTGCTTGCTGTGATGCAGGGCGCTTGAAAGAAGGTATAGATTTTTTGAAGATAGAGGATGCACAGCAGGGGAATGTGTTGCATCGGTTTAGTGCAGAAGACTCGTTTGAGGTGAAAGAAGGTGGAACGGTTGTGAATGCAATGGGGAGGACAGTCGTCGCAATTCATGGGTATGACAATTTTATAGACTCCCAACTGCTTGTAAGGGATGTGATAGGGCTGGCAGGCCTACAATTGTGATTGCCAAAAAAAAAAAAAATCTTTGTCACAAACTACTAGCAGTATGAGTTACACAATAATTTAACAGTTGCAGTATGAAGCTTGTGGGTTGGCAGCATCAATAAATTAACATTCAGGCCGGGCAGAGGCACTCCTCTGGGTTTGCAAAAAAGTTGCTCTTTGGTGACCTCCCATGGTAAATAAAGCGGTCCTCGTGGGCAGCTCTGACGAGGTCAAGCATATCGTGCTCTTTGGACAGGTGGTGGCATGAGTATAATAATGCCAGTTTTTTCAAGTCCGGTTGAATGCTCCGCTGGCCATAATAAAGCCTGTGCTTTCCATGCGTCAGAAGGGCCACAAGACAGAGACATAGAGAGTGGGCATACAAATCACATCACCTGTGCCCAATAACAAAATTAGGAAAATTTCCAGTCGCGGTTGGAATGAAGATGCCACTTTCTGTTGAGACTATGTAATCAATAGCTGCTAGTGCAGATGCCCTTTCCTCTAACGGACCAAGTTCTCCCTGTACACACAATGTTTAGAGGAGATCACAGCATTAGCACGAGCACTGGTGCCATGGAGTGCAAACTTGTAAGCACTCTTACCTGTGTTAAAATGTCTCGTTTCGTCACAGCATTTGGAAACATGGATCGCAGAGATTGAAGGCTATGATTGCCACCAAAAAGCTGTCTCTCTAACGTAGCAACGTAAATGGCTGAGCTTTTGCGAACTCCCATTGCTCGCATGAAGATTCCTGTCTCGATGGCACTCATTGGACACTGTCCAAGTACTCGCTGACTAGCAGGATTAAGTGTTTCACGAAGCTTCCTTGTTGCTCTGTCCCAGTGTTCTATGCGGTATTCCTGTACAAACATCAGTAAGTATCTTAGCAAGGAGAAAGACTATACATGAGTATAGTATAGGACAACGACTCCATACCTCTAGAGCCAGCTTCTCCTTCTCACCACCCCCGTATTCGCACATGGAATAAGCAACAGCATCAGTCTCGAACCTCCAGTGCAATGACACGAAGTTGGATGACATCTTCTTCATTCTCCGTATGACCTTTCTTCCAAGTACAAGAATGGAATTCACGAATCTGAGGCCCTGTTTCAGATAGCATGTTAGACACGTAATTTTTTAACGCCAGTACAAGGCACAAAACAAGAAGCGTACCTCATAGTTGACCTTGCACCGAAGGAGTTGCCACGGTTCTGGAAGAACGTTTCCGAGGCGCCGTGCGAAGGGACTTAGTAGAACAATGCTGTTGTTTTGGACTGATGGCTTAACGTTGTCCACGTACCTGTGCTAGTGAGAAATCACATGAATGCTGGCCAAGGCATACAAAAGAAAAAATACACCTTACCAATCCAACGTTGCCAGAGCATCTTCAGGAGGCCTAAATTCATGAATAGGGAGTTGTTTTGCCTCTTCGGGGATGGTTGTAACCACTTTGACGAAGCTTTTCAGCACCGATTCAAAATGCGTCAGGTTGAATAAATCTTGAAACGAGCTGTTGATTCAGCTGTTATTGACCCATGGATGTCTGTCAGGAGATAATCGTGAATGACTATGCAGAAGATTTACCTGCTATCTCCCCAGACAGGGTGGGCTTTCAAGAATGGAACAACAAGTGTCAAATTAAGAAAGCGTGCTAGGACAACGGCATTGACAATTGCTCCTCGCTGTTGATTGAGACCGCCATTGCAAACGGTGACAAGGAATGAACCAGTCGGCTTGTAGGGAGCTGCAAAAGGCAAATGAGGAAATTTCCTATGGCATAGTAGTAACGACAGAGAAAAATTAGCACTCACGTAGCCTATGAACCAGGTCACGAAAACGTCTGCCACATTTTTTGACAGTCATTTCTCCCGGAGGAGAAAATTCTAGCAAGCGCTCCTGCGGAACGATGAGGTGAGCTGTGTAGGTGAAACAGCACGCCGCAAGAAAGGATGCGGATGCTTACCCTTAACTCAGCTGACCGTTGGGCGTTAGCGACATATTTGCTCAAGGTTGAATATTTAAATATATTACCATCGTACGCCTGCAAGCACTCGCTATATCACTTCACGGAGAATAGAAGCACTTAGACACGCGAAAAACGCAGGCCACTAACCGCTGTCATGCAGCTTGCATGAAGCAAAACAACTAGGACAGAAATAGCGATTGATTCAAGGTGGAGCATCATTGGTGTGCTGTGGAAGGTGGAACGGGAAATTCGTTCTTGGGTATAAGGACGACCAGAGAACTGCACAAAAGAAAAGCGGTAGGGGTGTGGAGCTGTGATATACTCGCCCCAGAATACTTCGTTATAATATCTCAGCTTTGCAAAGAGTCATGAATTGCATAATTCCGTAGCTAACGCAAAAGCTGATGTTGAGACCTTCACCATCACAGAAGACCCTTTCCGCCGCATCTTTCGGAACGCAACCTCTCCCAACAAACCCCGACCAAACCAGTTTCGTTGGGTGCTTCGCCTTTTCGTTTGTGGAACAGCCGCATCTTCATCACACGAGTTTTCCCTCCTGCAGGCTCCAGCACCCCCCTAAATACACTCATTATGCTAAAGAATCCCACTGTAGAGATAAGTGATCGATTGTACCTTGAGCGATTGCCACGACACATTCTGTACACGGTAGGGAATTACCCCATATTCCGAGCACGCTGGGTCTAGTGACAGATGAGCTATTTCTTCCGCACTCGATGGTCGAGATTTGGCCATTTGTACCAGAGGCGATCTTCGATGCGTTCCCAAAACGAGCCTTGACCGAAGGTTACACCTCCTGTCCACAGGTTTCTCTTCCCAACCCACTTCTATGTAGCGTCTCAAGTTGCCACGAACCCTACTTTTTTCAGTACACAGTGTTTGGCAGAAATGAAGTGCTAGCATCCTCCCCAACAGCGACTACTATGTGTAGCTTGTCCTTTCCCAAATGTGGTCAGAATAGCTCACTAGTCTAGTTTCCTGGCAAATTCAGTATTCTCGCCCACCTGCGCAGTCATCGCTCTTCCGTCGTGGACTTCCATTGATCCGCTGTTATAGCCGCGTTAGCAGTTTCCTTGTTGATACTTGAGCTGATGTTTGGACGACACTTTCTAGCGTAAGCAACTGCGTACTATTTATCTTCAGCAGCAATTCCAAAATCGTTACATTGAAGACTTTCCGATAGTAGATCAGCTCGATTTTTTTAGCGTTTGACAAGGCCTCCGAATGGATGCGGTAAGCCTCAATCTCGTTCAACGGTGTCATGTTGGCTAGCCTTCGACCTACTATTTCCCTTTTCTTTTAGCTCCTTACCTTTCTCTTTTTTACTTTCCGTTTTTCTTTTGTTTGCGCGAAAACATTTAGTCCAATCGCGCCCTTTTCTCACGCTTTCGGTAGGCTCTTCATGCGCTCTTACTACTTAATAGAGACGCGAGGGTACCTCTGCATGGTTCTCCTGCTGGCACAGAAGATATGAACAGAGTGATTGTCGACATGCTCCCTTCGTACCTTCTTGGTTTTTGCTAACTCAGTTCCTTCCATCGTTATTTCTTCATGGCAGGGCCGGAGACGCCATTTCACTGGAAGGGTGCTCTCCACCACGAACCCAGGTACCAAGTCCCTGCTGTCCTTGCTCAACCCAGGAGTCGATCCCAGTGCATTGTTCCACGCCCTTTTTACAGCGTATCAGATGGCCTCTTAGGCACTCGGCTTGATTAGGGTTGCGGATGAGATCCCACTCTTTTTTGCACATCCATGTCATTGTTGCGTCTGCTTCGGATTTATGGTCCCCCCCCAAATCCATCACCGTCCCTCAATCAACCCAATCCGTTGATCAACCTCCGCAATCCCCACGCCAGCATCCTTTCCGGATGTCTTTGACATCGGAAAGAAGCTGGGCTCGGGGCAGTTCGGCACAACCTATGTGTGCGTGGAGCGGGCCACGGGGCAGGCGTACGCGTGCAAGTGTATTCCTAAGAGCAAGCTGCTGACGGAGGGAGACGTGGAGGATGTCAGGCGGGAAGTGGCAATACTGTACCACGTGCAGGTGCGTGGGGTTGGATTTCTGTACTGTCATCTGCCTCGGTGCATTTTTGAACTCTTCAGAACTGGAAGTGATGTCTGTCAGACAGCAGTGTGTTGTTTTTTCCGGATAACTACAGCTCAACAAATTTGCTGGTGTTGATTTTCTGTGCTCCTTCCTGGGATTCAGAATCAACCCAACATTGTGAATATCAAGGACGCGTATGAGGACAAGGATCACGTGTACATTGTGATGGAGCTGTGCACGGGAGGGGAGCTTTACGACACGATCATAAAGAGGATAGAGGCCAGAGGAGTGCCTTACTCGTGAGTACCCATTGGGTGGGAGGGGGGGTTGGTATGATCTGATCTGGATGGGTCTTCCATGGCCCACCTTATGACTACCTGCCGGGGAAATGGACACGGTAGTGCGAGTGCTGGTGGGTGCATTCTAATGCAAGCTTCTTTCTGCCTCGTCGCCCGTGCCCTCTGCTCGCCCACACACCACAGGGAGAGGGACGCAGCAGAGATGGCGAAGGTGATAGTGCGAGTGGTGGAGTGCTGTCACTCGCTGGGTGTCGTGCATCGGGACCTCAAGCCCGAGAACTTCCTGCTTTCCAGCAAGGACGAAGCCACGGCTGAGCTCAAGGCCACGGATTTCGGCCTCTCTTGCTTCTACAAAGGTGGGTTGGTGGGTGCTCGCTAAGCAATCTCGTTTGCTCAACGGATCTTTCTGTTTGCCTCCCTTCAACAAACCCCCCGTTCGCCTCCCATTAACAACCCCCCTTTCTCCTCTCCTTAACAACCCTTCATTCGCCTCCCCCAGCCCAGCAACCCCCTGTTCGCCTCCCCCCAACGGCCCCCCGTTCTCCTCCCCTCAACGGTCTCCATTTCGCCTCCCCTCACTTGCTGCTGGCCGCCTCTCAACATCTCCCCACTTCCATTCCCCACCAACACAACTCGCTTCTTTCCTCACCCCAACACCCCCTTGCACCCCCTTGCTCTCCCCAACCCAGCACCCCCCGCTCTCCCCACCCCAGAAGCACCCCTCTGCACTCCTCCCTTTTGCTAGTCCCGGCTCTCCCCACGCCCTAATTTACAGTGGCAACCTGGATGGATGCCTGGATGCCAATAACCGATTCCTCTTTCCCCACCCGCATCGTCCCCATGCCCTCCGTCCAGGCGAGGGCATATCGAGGCACTGTGGTAGCCCCGGAGGTCATCAAGTGGCGGCCAGGAAGGAGGTCTAGAACCCCGTTCCTCTTCCTTTCACCCCCATCCTCCTCATGCCCTCCCTCCAGGTGAGGGCATGTCGCGGCACTGTGGTAGCCCCATGTACATGGCGCCTGAGGTCATCAAGTGGCGGTCAGGATAGATGCGTATAACCCCATTCCTCTTCCCTTATCCTCCCCGCTCCTTCCTTCCAGGCGAGGGCATGTCGCGGCACTGTGGTAGCCCCATGTACATGGCGCCTGAGGTCATCAAGTGGCGGCCAGGGGCGTTCCTCATGGCCAAGCGGCCGCCCAAGTACGGCCCGGAGGTGGACGTGTGGAGCGCAGGCGTCATCATCTACGCGCTTCTCTGCGGCTTCCCACCCTTCTACCACCGTACGTGCCCTCTTCCTCTACTTCCTTTGGCAATCTCTGTGGAGTTGGGTTTTCAGTCGGCTCAGAGGTCATCAAGTGGCGGCCAGGGGCGTTCATCATAGCCAAGCGGCCGCCCAAGTACGGCCCGGAGGTGGACGTGTGGAGCGCAGGCGTCATCATCTTCGCGCTTCTCTGCGGCTTCCCACCCTTCTACCACCGTATGTGCCCTCTTCCTCTACTTTGGCAATCTCTGTGGAGTTGGGTTTTCAGTCGGCTCAGAGGTCATCAAGTGGCGGCCAGGGGCGTTCATCATGGCCAAGCGGCCGCCCAAGTACGGCCCGGAGGTGGACGTGTGGAGCGCAGGCGTCATCATCTACGCGCTTCTCTGCAGCTTCCCGTCTACCACCGTACGTGCCCACATTTGCCTTTTGAAACCTCTCTGGAGGTTTGAGACATCTTGACATTTTGAAACGTCTCAATGCTCCATGTCAACAAGTCGTGACATTGGGTTTTGAGGTAACTATTGAATGTGTTGCCGTGCCGTTCCTTATTATGTCCCTGTCTCTACAGGCTGGTCCTCATTCCGTTTCTTTTTCTTTTTCTTTTTCTTTTCTTCAATTTCATGGGCATGTCCACTTTGACCATGCAGGGAGTCATTCCACCAAGGAGATATTCAAGGCCGTGCTTCGAGGCAACCCGACGTTTGCCATTGCCCCGTGGCCGTCCATCTCGGACCACGCCAAGGAGCTCGTCAAGTCCATGCTCCACCCCGACCCCTCCAAGCGCCCCACCGCTCACCAAGTGCTCTGTGAGTGCACGGCCGTTTTAGGGCTTCCCTCAAGCCCTCAAAACCCATGCAGGGATCCGTCATCCACCCCAGCAAGGAGATTTTCTGGGCTGCGCTGCAGGGCAACTTTTGAGTCGACTCAAAAGTCACCTCGCTGCAGGGCAACCTTACCTGCAGTGGTGCTGTGCCGACTGCATTTTGCCGGTCCCTTCCCCACCCCTCTCCCACCCCTCTCCCACCTCCCCCTTTCTTCTGTGTTACCCTTCCTCCCACATCAGGTCATCCGTGGTTGTCTGAGGGCATGTGATGTGATACATCAAGCCTCTGCCTCCGGTGGTGCCGACTTCCCGGGGGCCCTCCCCCCTCTCCCTCCCACCCCCACCTCCCCCACCACTTCCCACCTCCCCCCCATTTGTGACGTGAACTCTCGCTCACCTCACAGGCCATCCGTGGTTGTCAGACGGCATGTCATACATCGAGCCTCTGCCTCCAGTGGTGCCATGCTAACTGCATAGGGCCCTTCTCACCCCCACCAATCTCCCCCCTTGTGTTTTATTTTCCCACCTGCATCACAGGTCATCCGTGGTTGTCAGAGGGCATGTCATATGTTGAGCCTCTGCCTCCGGTGGTGCCGCGCTGAGCTGACTGCCTGCTGCCTTTTTGTCCCTCTCCTTTCCCCCTTCTCCCCGTGTGTTTCCTACCCTTTCACTCACCGCAGGCCATCCGTGGTTGTCAGAGGGCATGGCATATGTGGAGCCTCTGCCTCCGGTGGTGCTGACGCGGCTGAAGCAGTTCACATCCATGGTCAAGATGAAGCGGATGGCCATGAAGGTATGAAAAGCATGGCCATGAAGGATGGCTATGGAGGTATGCTATGCAGTGGCGGCTTGTGTGCTGACGCGGCTGAAGCAGTTCACATCCATGATCAAGATGAAGAGGATGGCCATGAAGGTATGGCTAGCATGACGTATAGGCGTCCCTGAAAGTCAAGGTTTGGTGCTTTTCTAAGGTTGAGTAAGGGTTGGTGGTATGCTCAATTCTATGGCATGGCTAGGGTGCTGACATGGACGAAGCAGTTCACATCCATGGTCAAGATGAAGAGGATGGCCATGAAGGTATGTGTGGTCATTGTGACATGACATGCTTTCCAGGCATCTCAAAATGCCAGTGTATGGCATGTCTTTCAAGTTGAAAGTTGTCGAACGCAGACAGGTGGGCTGCGGAGGTCTTACTTCCATCAACTTGTATGGTTATTAAAACGACGAGACAAACCCCATGGGATGGATGGATTTCCCGGTGAGCTTAGAGCGTTAGAGCGTTGTCTTAGAGAGCCAGTTTAAACAAATCGTCAACTTAATCCGGAATCTTGAGATGACATGCTTTCCAGGCATCTCAAAATGCCAGTGTATGGCATGTCTTTCAAGTTGAAAGTGATCAGGATGGCTACCGTGCCATGCGCTGTCATGCCATGTGCTTGCAGAAAATCGCAATTCCCCCTGGGGGAGGAGGAGATCCGCCTGCTGGGGAAGATGTTTCAATTCAATCAGGCCATGGACACGGACCGACTGCGTGCTTGTATGGTTCCGCCCCCATTCCTCCTCACCATCCTCTGCAGGTGATCGCAGAGTCGCTGAGGGAGGAGGAAATTCGTGGGCTGAGGGAGATCTGTCAGGCCATGGACACGCACGGATCGCAGCGGCACCATCACAGTGGAGTGGCAGGGCTGTGCTGTGCTCTCATCCCCCTCTGCCGCCGCTATGTCCTCGTCCCTGCAGGTCATTGCCGAGTCCCTGAGGGAGGAGGAGATTCGCGGGCTGAGGGAGATCTTTCAGGCCATGGACATGGACCGCAACGGCACCATCACAGTGGAGGAGCTGAGCTGCTCTCTCATCCCTCTCTGCTGCCGCTTGCTGCTGCCTTGTCCTGGACCCTGCAGGTGACAGCAGGAGACGGTTTGATCAAGCCATGCCAGGCCATGCCATCATGTGTTTGTCTTTGGCGTCCCCACCTTCTTTGTTCTCCCCTGCAGGTGATTGCAGAGTCTTTAAGGGAGGAGGAGATTCGCGGGGTGAGGGAGATGTTTCAGGCCATGGACACGGACCGCAGCGGCACCATCACAGTGGGGCGGCTGCGCTGCGCTGTGCTTTCATCCCTCTGCTGCTCCCTGCTGCTGCCTTGTCCTGGTCCCTGCAGGTCATTGCAGAATCCCTGAGGGAGGAGGAGATCCGCGGGCTGAGGGAGATGTTTCAGGCCATGGACACGGACCGCAGCGGCACCATCACAGTGGAGGAGCTTCGCACGGGGCTCAGGAAATTTGGAGCGCAGCTGAGCGATGTAGAGATCAACAAGCTCATGGAAGAGGTGGGTGGATGGGTGCCTTGCAGTGTGTCAAGGCAACACATGCAGCAGTGTGGCATTGCTGCCGCGCCTCAAAGGCACATCACATCACACCATCACAGTGGAGGAGCTGCGCACGGGACTGAGGAAATTCGGAGCGCAGCTGAGCGATGCTGCGATCAACTAGCTCATGGAAGAGGTGGGTGGATACGGAGGCTTGTGAGCAAGGTGACAGAGGCTGGTTGACAAGGTGACAGAGGCTGGTTGACAAGGTGACAGAGGCTCGTTGACAAGGTGACAGAGGCTCGTTGACAAGGTGACAGAGGCTCGTTGACAAGGTGACAGAGGCTCGTTGACAAGGTGACAGAGGCTCGTTGACAAGGTGACAGAGGCTCGTTGAGGTAGGGATGTAGGAATTCGGAGCACAGCTGAGCATTCAACATGCTTATGGAAGAGGGATAGGGGGGATCGTTATCAAGGTGAGGCAGGCAGGGGGGCTAGTTGATACACGCGTAGAGCATATTGTTGTTATTGGTGACCCCGTGCAGCATATTGGTGCTATTGGTGACCCCGTGCAGCATATTGTTGTTATTGGTGACCCCGTGCAGCATATTGTTGTTATTGGTGACCCCGTGCAGCATATTGTTGTTATTGGTGACCCCGTGCAGCATATTGTTGTTATTGGTGACCCCGTGCAGCATATTGTTGTTATTGGTGACCCCGTGCAGCATATTGTTGTTATTGGTGACCCCGTGCAGCATATTGTTGTTATTGGTGACCCCGTGCAGCATATTGTTGTTATTGGTGAACCCGTGCAGCATATTGCTGTTATTGGTGACCCCGTGCAGCATATTGTTGTTATTGGTGACCCCGTGCAGCATATTGTTGTTATTGGTGACCCCGTGCAGCATATTGTTGTTGTGGCTCCTCAAGAGCACGGGGAGTGCCTGCATGGGAATTTGGCGTGCGTGGGTATATTGACACTGCAACAGCAGCAGCACCATCACCCTGGACAAGTGCGCACACACACATAGACCAAAGTGGGGACCGAATCTCCCTGTGCTCTCTCAAAGCAGGCCCCCACTCGCTCTCCCTTTTTCCATCCCGGTTCTCTCTTCTCCCCCCTCTCTCTCCCGGTTGACCCCTTCCCGCCCTCCCTTTGCTCTTTTTCCACCTTCCTTTCCCCGCGCTTGCAGACGGACATAGACCAGAGTGGGGAGTACGGGGAGTTCCTGGCAGCCACGATGCATCTGAGCAAGTTGGACCAGCAGGAGAATCTGCTGTGCGCCTTTGCGTTCTTCGAACGCGACGCACATGCACACACACGCACACGCACACCCCTCCTCTCTCCAAACAAAGCCAGCATACAGTCTCCCTTTTCCCCATCCCTCCCTCTCCTCCCCTCCCCATCCCCACCCCTCCCACTCCCTCCTCTCCCCCTCCCTAACCACCCTGCCCCCCACCCGGATCATGAGCAGACGGACATAGACCAGAGTGGGGAGATCGAGTACGGGGAATTTCTCGCGGCCACGATGCATCTGAGCAAGCTGGACCAGCAGGAGAATCTGCTGCGCGCCTTTGCGTTCTTCGACCGTGACGGCAGCGGCAGCATCACCCTAGACGAGTTACAAAAGGCGTGTGAGGAGCTCAAGATGAGCCGCAAGGAGATTGAAGCCATGATGCGCGAGGTGGATGAAAATAATGTGAGTTCACAGGGACAAGAGGATATGGGAAGTCATTCTGGCGGTAAGTAGCATCACTCTAGACGAGCAGCAGAAGGCGTGTGAGGAGCTCAAGATGAGCGGCAAGAAGATCAAGGCCATGATGCGAGAGGTGGACGAGAACAATGTGAGTTGGTGAAGATGGGGGTAAGATGGACACGCTCCAGTTCTCAGGGTGCAGTGCGTTTTTTTGAGAATTTAAACCACAAATAAATATATGTTTATTTATATGTGTATATATGTATATATACATACATATGTTCGTATCTTCCTTCCCTTCCAACCCCACTTTTCTGCTGTTGCAGGATGGTGCAGAGGACCTTTCAGGCGCCTCACAAATTGTCACGGTAGACCACGACGAGTGTGCAGCAATGGTGTTCAAGGCACAGACGCAGTCATAAGCACATTCTCTCTCCTTTCTCCTCTCTTCCCCTCCACCCCCGTTACACCCACCCACCCCGCTCACTTGTCTGTCCAATGCAGGACGGCACAATAGACTATAGCGAGTTTGTGGCGATGATACGGGAGACGCAGACGCACGGGTTGAGTCGCAGAGACACACCCTTTCCCCCAACTCCCCCTCCCTCACCCCCCTCCCCTCCCTTCCTTTCCCCTCAACCCTAAACCCAAAATCCTTCACTGCTGATCACGCTGCAGGACGGCACGATAGGCTACAACGAGTTTGTAGCGATGATTCGAGAGATGCAGACGCACAGGTTAAGTCGTAGAGACACACTCTTTTCCCCAAACCCCCCTCCCACCCCTCCTCTGCTCTCTCCCTCTCCCCCTTCCTGCCCTCACTGTTGCCTATGCTGCAGGATGGCACGATAGACTATACCGAGTTTGTGGCGATGGTGCGAGAGATGCAGACGCACTGGTTGAGTCGCAGATACGTTCTCTTTCACCCAACCGTTCCCGCCCCTCTCCTCACTGTTCTCTACATTGCAGGATGGCACGATAGACTACAACGAGTTTGTGGCGATGATGCGGGAGTCGCAGATGCACGGGTTGAGTCGCAGAGACATCCTGAACGGCCATGCCGGGCTGACAGACGTGGAGATGAACAGCCAGTCCTTCCGCCAGCTCATGTCGATTGACTGACTGACTGACTCGCCCTCTTGACTGCCTGGCATGTGGCGCTGAGGACGATCTGGGAAGCTCGTGATGCAGGTTTGAGAGCCATGCAATTGGGATGACGATGAGGAAGATCTGAAGATGTGAAGTGGATGGAGACTGGTGGTATGTGCAGCAGATGAAGGTGCATGACTTGTGATGCAGGTGGAAACCTGTTAGATACCGTGACCTTACAGGGTCGCAATCCATAAAGTCATAAATTTTGGAGTCTCCTGTGCTCCAGTGTACGTTGCAGGGACATTCGTTTTTAGTGGAAATGTCGTCCGGGGTAATATCGTGGAACTTGGAAGGAACCATTTGTTCCAAGGTTGTATGTATCATGATGTCTGTGACAGTGTAGTGTGATAGAGTGATCTAGATGCTTCACTGAAAGGGCATAGAATTAGGGTACGGTAGTGAGTGAGGTGGAGTAAAGTTGAACTACTACAAGTGATTCGAGCTTTCAGAACATTTTTCTTACCACTTTTCATTCAAATGCTTTGATTTGAATGGATAACTATTGGTTAGTCTCTCTTGAGCAAGCAATTTCGCAGCTATCTTACACTCGGTTCCTTACCTACCATGTCTGCCACCTGTAGAATTAGGCACCTACCGTACCTGTAGGTCAGATAAATGGGAATAGCAATCTTAGTACTTCCTTACATACGAAGATTTGCGATTGGAAAAGCCTGCAGCAAGCTTCACTAGCTACATTCACTGCGTGAGAACCTCAGCAGCAGCAGTGTAGTGTATAGAACGTACCATACCCACCGAGGTTCGTAGGTCATAGCATCAACTACCGGTCCAGCAACCGAACCTCCGCCATGCCTTCCCGTCTGGTTGGGGAATACCAGACAACGAGCCTGGCAGCTCCGAGCCTCTCCAGGGAGCAATCGAGGGCGTAGGTTGAATCAAGCGAGGTGGGAGCAGCAAGGGGAGCCTTGGCATCCACACCCATGCATGCATCCCAGCGACCCCTCACTGGGCCGAAAATCTGCAGAAAAGGGGAAACGAGTGGGGGAGACAGGATGTAAGGGAGAGGAGGAGGGCAGACGAGGTGTCAAGGAACAGGACAGGGGGGCAAGAAAAGAGCAGCACTTTCATCAATACTTGACATTACATGTCCCACTCAGTTCAGTCTCACACACACACACACACACACACACACACACACACACACACACACACATGCACGCACGCACGCACGCACACACGCACACACGCACACACACACACACACGCACACACACACACACACACACACCTGCTGTTGAAATGACAGGGAGAGCGTCGGCGCGCCCCGCTCCTCTCTCCGCCAGCCTGCTGACGTGGCACCTGACGTCACCGCTGACGTGGCATCCGGTACCGGCGCTGAGGTGGCGGATGCGGGTTGGGAGAGGTTGTAGCCGGCAGCAGAGAGGGAGCCGCAGGTGAGCGTGGCGTTGAAGAGAGTGTGATCGAAGAGAGCACGCTCAAACATGCCAAGCTGCGCGGTTACCGCCACGGATGCAAAGAGGTCGGTAGAGAGAGAGGAGAGCTGAAGAGAGGAGGGACGGAGAGAGGAGAGACGGAAGGACCCCTTTGTGTCCTCTGCCCCTGCTGTCCCTCCTCCGTTTACCCCTGAGCTGGATGCCTGGCTTTGCGTTGTCGCCGTGTTGCTGGTGTTGTTGCTGCTGCTGCTGCTGGTTGAGATTTCGGTGGAAGCCAGGCCCCCTGAAAGGGGAGGAGGGGAATGGGTGGGAGAGTATGGATGTTGATGAGTCGACTCAAAAACCATGTTGCCGCTGCTGCCGCTGCTGCTGCTGCTGCTGCTGCTGGTGGTTGAAATTTCGGTGGGAAGCCAGGCCTTCTGCAGGAGAGTGAATTGTTGAAGCGGGATGGGTGAGGAGCATGCATGTGTGTGTGTGTGTGTGTGTGTGTGTGTGTGTGTGTGTGTGTGTGTGTGTGTGTGTGTGTGTGTGTGTGTGTGTGTGTGTGTGTGTGTGTGTGTGTGTGTGTGTGTGTGTGTGTGTGTGTGTGTGTGTGTGTGTGTGCATGTCTGCACACGTGCGGGCGTGCGCGTGTTTAAAAAAATCAAGCTTCCGAAACATTGAAAACTGTGGGAACACAAGAAGAAGAAGGAGAAGCAGACGTCATCATAAGCTCGAAGGGGAGATATAACAGAAGCTTCCAAAACATTGAAAACTTAAAGCTCGCGTCTCGTATTTTCAAGCGTTTAACAGTTGGTTGGGAATGCACGTCCGTGATTGGTGTCGGCACAAAGGTACCCCACCCCAGCTCGTCACAGATTTTGTGATTCGCCAACCAGTCAGGGAGGCCAACCAACTGTAAAACGGAGAAAATATGAGACGCCCTCTTTAAGAGGAGCACAAGCCATTGAGAGGATAACTCAACAGCATTGAAACTCACCCAGCACGGCAGATAGGGTGATGCGCGGACGAGCAGCCGGCCAGTTGTAGGAAGGGGTAAGAGAAGGCGGAGGAGGGGACAACGAGGGGGAAGAGGGAGTAGAAAGGAGTAGAGAGGAGTAGAGAGGAGTAGAGTGGATAGTATAACAGCGATGAGACTCACCCAGCACAGCAGATAGGGTGATGCGAGGGCGTGCGGCCAGCCAGTTGTAGGAAGGGTTAAGAGCAGGAGAGTTCACTGAACATGAAGAGATTGTAGATGAGGGCGAGGAGGATGAGGAAGAGGAGGAGGAAGAAGAGGAGGAGGATGGGAATGGTGCATCTGATGCTGCAGCTGATAATGATGAGGAGGACGAGGAGGAGGAGGAAGACGAGGAGGGAAAGGAGGATGCAGCTTTGGCGGCTTCTTTCTGCCGCCGCCTCTTCTCACATCGGTCCTTCCACACAGTGACCTTCCCCTCCAGAGACATGCCTGCCTGTGCCCGCGTGCCCGCCCTCGCCCCCCACGGTACCACCCTCACCGCCCCGTGTTCCCCCCTTGCACTCTCCTGCACGCATGCATGGGTTGTGGAGGGGGATGGAGAGATGGGTAGGGAAGGGAGAGACGGGGAAATGGGAGATTTGAGGGAGAGAGAGAGCCAAGCAGGTGCTTCGAAGGTTTCCTTCTGTCGCCGCCTCTTCTCGCATCGGTCCTTCCACACGGTCACCTTCCCCTCCAACGACATGCCTGCCTGTGCCCGCGTGCCCGCCCTCACCCCCCACGGCACCACCAACGCTGCCCCATGCTCCCGCCTAGCACTCTCCTGCGTGCGTGCATGGGGCATGGGGAGGATGGGGAAGAGGGAGAGGGGGAATCTTTTGAGACGTCTCAAAAGTCTGCCCCATGCTCCTGCCATGCACTCTCCTGCGTGCGTGCGTGCATGGGGGGGCGTGGGGAGGATGGGGAAGAGGGAGAGGGGGGGATTGAAGCTCTGGCAACCGAGCAGAAAGAGTAAGGAGAAGTTAGAGAGGAGGTAGAGGAAGGAGGGACGAGGAAGTAGGAGGAGGAGGGAGGAGGGAAGCTAAACAGGGAAATCCTTACCTCCGGCATCCCCCACCAACCAACCTGCTGCTGCAGGCCAAAGCAGAAGCGCAGCCCTTCTCTAGAGACAGGGAAGCCGGCCGGGGCCCCTATTGTACAAAGTGAATTTTGGAGACACCATGGCCTTTGAGAATTCTAAAAAACTTTCTATGCATGGCCTTTAAGAATTCTAAAAAAAAATCTACACGTGGCCCTTCTCTAGTGAGTGACAGGCAAGCCGGAGCCCCTGTTGCAAGCAGCACCGCAAGGAAAAAATGAATCACGGAGAATACTAGACGGGAAAGGCCGTACCTCTGCCTTCCCCCCTGCATGCTGCAGGCCGAAGCAGTAGCGCAGCCCTTCCCTGGTGACAAAAGAGGCGACGCGACGCCCTTTGAGCAAGCAGCACCACAATCAGGAGAGTAGGGACAACTACAATTTCAAGAGAATGAAGCGTCTTACCTCTGGCTTTCCCCCAACGTGCTGCAGGCCGAAGCGGTAGCGCAGCCCTTCTCTGTTGACGAGTGAGGCGAGGTCAAGGGAGAGCGCACGAGGGAGCGTCCAGTAGTTTTGGTCGACCGAGCAGCAGCACTTGTGGCCTTACCTCTGGCTTCCCACCGGCGTGCTGCAGGCCAAAGCGAGGTGGCTTTTGAGTCGTCTCAAAAGGCACTTCTGGCCGTACCGACGTGCTGCAGGCCAAAGCGAGGTGACGTTTGAGTCGTCTCAAAAGGCACTTCTGGCCGTACCTCTGGCTTCCCACCGACATGCTGCAAACCGAAGCGGTAGCGCAGCCCTTCCCTGGTGACGAGGGAGGCGAAGTCCAGGGAGAGCGCACGGGGCAACGTCCAGTAGCGGCCAGCGCGGTCCACACACTGCTCGCCCCACCCCGCCCGCGCGATCAAATCGTGGCCCTTCATCTGGGTGCATAAGGCCGTGCATAAGAGCGTGCATAAGGCCGTGTGAACGGTGCAGGGGAGGGGGCAGAACAGGATGTTGAAGACTGAAAAATGGGTGGCCCTGCTCGCGCGATCAAATCGTGGCCCTTCATCTGGGTGCATAAGAGCGTGTGAACGGTGCAGGGGAGAGGGCAGAACAAGGTGTTTTAGAAGACTGAAGGGGGTCCAGTAGCGCCCAGCACGGTCCACACACTGCTCGCCCCACCCTACTCGCGCTATGAGGTCATGGCCCTTCATCTGAGGATGAGGATGCGTACACAGATGTGCAAAACACGGGGAACAGGAACTCGAGTCAGCTTATAACAGTAACGACACGCTTTCCCCCCACCACCCAGCTCGTGGCCCCTGGGTGGAGCCCTTCTCTCGTGACGATTTTTGAGGCGCCTCAAAAATCGCTTTTCCCCCACCCCACCACCCAGCTCGTGGGTGGAGCCCTTCTCTCGTGACGAGTGAAGGCCACGCGTACGTTATAACATAGCAAGACAAAGCCGTTGTTTTTTAGGGGCCTCAAAAACCATTTTAGAGCGCCTCAAAAGGGTTTCAGCCATCACAAGAGCCCCGTGTACCTTACGACGCAGCGAGACAAAGCCTCTGAATGTAAAAAAAAAAAAATAAGTGTAACGAGTCGGTTTTTCAGCCTACTCAAGAAGACACCTTGCCCATCACAAGAGCCCCGTGTACCTTATGGCGCAGCGAGACAAAGCCTCTGAAACTTGAAGCCTCTCCTCCTCGCTCTCCACCCCCCTCCTCACTCCCTGCCACAGCACCACCTTCCCTCCTTTGTCGTCCCATCATCTTGCCCTGAAGTGCTGCCGCCAGGCCTGCAAGAGTGCTTAGCTCAGCACTGCCGCTTAGCCAAGTCTGCTTCCCCAGCGCAATGCGCGTACGGGCTGAGAGCGCGTACATGGTAGGATCCTGGAACCATCCTGAAGAGGAGCTGGGGTACCCCTTGGCCCTGCTGCTGCTGCTGCTGCCTGTGGTGTTCTCAGTCGCAGCTGCTGCTGATGCTAATGCTGCAGCTGCTGTATGAGCGCTATCGCTAGTTAGTCTTGCGTTGGTCTGCTGCTGGAAATGCTTTCTCCACATGCGTTGGACTCTCAGGCGCCCCATTACTGTCGCCCACCTGATGGCAGCAGGAAGCGATGCAAAGTATGGCAATATATGGGAAGGTCTGGTACGGTATAGAAAGGTACGGGAAAAAATGGCAAGAAATGGCATGATATGGTAAGAACAGGTTAAGTGTGGTAGGACATGATGAGATATGGCAAGACATGGTAACATATGGGGTTGGTTTGGGGCTAGGGTTTGTACATACCAGTCCCTGCCACCCACACCAGAGAGCACTCGGTCAACCACCCATCCGCCTTGATCGTCCACGTCAGCAGCATAGGATGGCGTGAAAGGGACTGCCGCCCGGGAAGAGAGAGGAATAAAGGACGGGGCGGACGCGCGTAAGAGAAGAATGAGAGGTCGCATAGAGGGAAAGAGAAAGAGAAGGAGAAAGAGAAAGAGAAAGAGAAAGAGAAGGAGAAGGAGAAGGAGAAAGAGAAGGAGAAAGAGAAGGAGAAGGAGAAAGAGAAAGAGGAGAAAGAGAAAGAGAAGGACAAAGAGAAAGAGAAGGAGAAAGAGAAAGAGAAGGAGAAAGAGAAAGAGGAGGAGAAAGAGAAAGAGAATGAGAATGAGAATGAGACGACGCAATGACCACTTGAGAAAGAGACGGTGTCAGGAAGGGTAGGAAGGGTAGCGGTGGCGGATATGAGGTAGATGATGGAATGGGGGAGGAAAGGGAAGTGCAAGGAGAGGGTGAATCACGAAGTTAGGGTAAAAGAGATAGGAAATCCAACCGCAGATTGCAAGGAAGGCAATGGGTGGTAACGGCAGGAAGGGAGAATGGCTAAGGGGGAAAACGGCTCAGTGAAAGTAGGTTAAGGAGAAACGAGCGGTACTTGGCAGGAGCTTCTGCAGGAGCAGCAGTTGCTGTGATCGCGCGATTCCGCTACCCAGATGAATGCCGGTTGAAGGCGGCTCGTGGGGGACAGCGGGGACCACCGCTTCGAGCGACTGCGCCGAGCCGCACTCGTGGTTCCAAAACTGCGACGCGATGATCGCGCGATTCGGCAGCATGGTGACAATGGCGGTTTTGATCTCTGGAAGAAGTAGGAATGGCGGATCTAATCTTTCTGAAACGCGATTCAGTAGTTATTTTTCGGACCAGTTGCGATCACGTACACGATCAATCCTTCTCGCGTCATTTGAAGAGCAGCACTAATTTGAAACAAAGAGATCCCAACAATTCAAACATGAAAATGAAAACAGAAAGTGGCAACTGGCCTGACAGGTTCACAAGGTGGCGAAGATTCGGCCATGAAAAGTGGCGAAAGTGGTGAAGGCAAACCTATGGCCATGGTGTACAGTAGCTGCATTGCGGAGGTAAAGGTAAAGGAGGGGGGGAAACCCCTCTGGGTGTTAACCACACCTGGCTGTCGGTCGTAACCCGCCTCCCCATTTGTTTACACTCCTCGCTGGGTCAACGAGGTTGTTCTATCCACTCCCAGATGAGCACCTGTGTAGCCCCTTTTGAGGGCTGGCAGAATACGCCGCAGGGGGGATTTGATCCCGGGACCTCATCTTTCGGAAGTGAACCAGTACTCGCTGGGCCACTTCAGGATAGTAGCTGCATTGCGGAGGAAACAGAAATCAACAAAGAAATTCAAACGTAGAAAATTTCGGCCGCAATACCCACTCCCCGAGGACATGTGCAACTGGTTGTGATTCGCGAACTTGCCGAAGTTTGGGAAAATGATTCGGGTAACCTTGTCGCGGATTTCCAAACGAAGCTCGTGAAGGCCGAACGCAGGGCGCAGCCCCTGAGGTGGTTTCCGAAACTGCGCGGGCCAGGCTTCGTGCCTGACCACTTCTGTGGGCTAGGAGGGTTCAGAAATGCAAGGGGCTAGCGCTCCGATATAAGCAGACGCAAAGCACGAATAAAATGTTACAGACGTCAAAACGCTCCCCCTGTACGCCTCCCTCACCCGAACCCGTGACGCGCTCCGATAAAAGCGGACGCAAGCAGAGGCTTTTGTGGGCCGCCTCAAATGTCACAACTCGCCCTTGAAACCGTGTCGCGGCCATTACGCGAAACATGAGCAATGCCGCACTCTGCAGTAAATTGAGTTTTGAAACGACGGAAAACTCGATGCCGAATGATTTTTAAGAATTTCGCGTAAGTATCTCTGCAGTCGATGGCGAGGAAAGAGAAGGAGCCTTCGCGCGCCTCGCGAGCAGCTGGAGATGTCAGCAACAGCACCGCCAGCGTTGCTGACAGCAACCGCAGCAGCAGCAGCAGCAGCAGCAGCAGCAGCAGCAGCAGCGGCGGCGGCGGCGGCGGCGGCGGCGGCGGAGGAGGGAGAGGTGGCGGCAATAGCAGCCCATGGTTCAATCGTATAATTTCTTGGTTCCATGCGATAATTAGCCATGTATCTCTCACCATGACAAGGCTATTACCGAGCAGAATCCCACACCAACCGGACTTAACCAGGCTGTGCAATGCCATTTCGCCAAGGTTGCTACCAAGCAGCACATCTGGCAGAATAGCCGTTGGAATTTCCGCTGCTCTCCTTGTCGCCTTTCTCCACCTCCTCCTCTCTCCCATCTACTCCTCCTCCTCCCCCTCCTCCTCCACCTCCTCTGCCTCCTCCTCCCCCTCTTCCTCCCTTTCATCCTCTCCCTCGTCCCCCGTTGTCCAATCACCTTCATCCACGTCAGCACACGACGACCTCTCCATCCTCCTTGACAGCAAGCTTGGGGACCAAAGTTTTGCGTCTCAGGCAGATTCGGGCTGGGAACGCAAAGGGGATGACGTGGCTGATGATGATTGGTCGTTGTACCCTGATTTGGGTGAGAGGTGAGGAGCAGGGGTGGGAAGTGACTGGCGGGAAGGAGATTTTGGGAAGAGATTGGGGGATCAGGGACTGGGAGATTGGGAGATTGGGGGAAATGGGGGCAAGGGCTATGCAAGGGAGGAGGAGAGAAAGGGGGGATGAGACGAAGGGAGATAAGATACACTTATCTGTTTTGCTGTCTGAGAGGAGGTGAGTGGGGGTGAAAGACAGAATTCGGCAAGAGTGGAAATGTACCCCAAGTATTCCATGTTTTTCCACCCACCCACTGGTTTGCAATGAGAAAGAGAGAGAGAGAAAAATAAAAGACGATATACTCTTAAATACACTCGAGTCCCTCCTTTTCCTCTTCTCCTCTGCTCGCCTCTTCCACTTCCAGTTCCCCCCTGCTGCGTCTGCTGCAGCAGCACAACCAGGACGCGGCCTATTGGCTTCAAGATATGGACAGGCGGTTAGAGAGGGATGCAGCACACCTCAACACCGTTCTTGACCGAGCCATACAGCAACTGAGCGAGGAGAGGGATAAGGCAGACACTCAGGCAACGGTGGTGGATCAAGCGACAGCAGAGGCGATTCTTAGAGCGCCCAGCATAGAGGCGGCATCTGCTGTGCTAAGAAGCTTGCAGGCCACCACTGTTGACCTGAGGAAGCTTGCAGAGAGCGAGGGGAGGAAGCGGGATAAGGGGAGAGCTGGGGCGGAAGGGGGCGAGATCGGGGAGAATGGGGGGGAGAGGAGAGGCGGGAAGGAAGGGATGGAGGGGGGGAGGAGGGGGGATGAGAAGGGGCCGCTGGTGGAGTGTTTGGAGGTGTATACTCGAGCTCAGGGACTGGAGAAGAGGTTTCAAGCCGGTGGGTGACTGGAAGGAGGGGTCGTTTAACATGGGTATTCTGGTAGGGGGTTGAAATGACAGAAGGGAAGGACCATTGGTGGAGTGTTTGGAGATGTATAGTCGAGCTCAGGGGCTGGAGAAAAGGTTGCATGCAGGTGGGTAGTTCGGGTGCTCACACACGGGTATTCTATTCTGACATGAGTATGCAATGAGGGAAGAGAGGGGGCCGCTGGTGGAGTGTTTGGAGATGTATAGTCGAGCTCAGGGGCTGGAGAAAAGGTTTCAAGCAGGTGGGTGACTGGGGTGCGTTACAGGAGTTCAGAATTCTCAAAAGCAACTCCAGGAGTACTGAGGGATCTGAGTAGGTGCCTTGCGGTGGATTAGAAGGTGCTGTGGATCACCTGTGCTCTCTATCGTTGCGGATGTGCCACTCCTTCCTCTCTCCCCACCCTCCCCTCCCCAGGTGACTTTTGAGTCGACTCAGAAGGAATGCTGAGGGATCTGAGTAGGTGCCTTGCGGTGGCTTGGAGGGCGCTGCGGATCACCTGTGCTCTCTATCGTTGCGGATCTGCCACTGCTTCCTCTCTCCCCACCCTCTTCCCTTCCCCCCTCCCCCATCCCCCCTCCCCTCTCCCGTCTCTCTTCGCCATCAGCCTTGCAGGTGTATCAACAATATGACAGGGAGGTGGCGGTGAGGCAATTCATGCTGGGGCGCCTAAAGGAGCTGGACGGGTACCGTCTGTTGCTGAGAGACCTGCCGTGCCATGCTCAGCCCACTGCTTCCTCCCCTCCCACCCACCAGCGTTGCAGATATACCAGCAATGGGACAGGGAGGTGGCGGTGAGGCAGTTCATGCTGGGCGTCTCAAGCAAGGAGCTGGACGGGTACCGGCCGTTGCTGAGGGGTCTGTGCTGGGCGGATACAAGCCGCTGCTGATGGTGCTGGGATCAGTGCTGCTCAGGACTGTGCTGCTGCTGCTTCCTTTCTTTCTCCCTCTCCCTCTCCCCAAACCCCAACCCCAAACCCCAACCCCAACCTCTCCATTTCCTCCACCAGCGTTGCAGATCTACCAGCAATGGGACAGGGAGGTGGCGGTGAGGCAGTTCATGCTGGGGCGACTCAAGGAGCTGGACGGGTACCGGCCGTTGCTGAAAGACTTGGGGATCTCTGCCGCCCAGGCCAACGCTACTGCCGAGGCCATGGATACTAAGAACCGTGAGTCGTGTGTGGGGCCGTAAGTCAGAGATAGGGTGTGGGGTGTGATTGTACAACTCACGGTGCAGTGGGGTGATTGTACGGCTGGTGATTATACGAGGAGGTGGAGTTCAGTGGCGTATTGCTGGTGACAGTGCATCTGTTCATGCTGGGCCGACTGAGGGAGCTGGACGGGTACCGCCCGCTGCTGAGGGACCTGGGAATCAGCGCCGCGCCGCCGCCCAGGCCAACGCCACTGCCGAGGCCATGGATGCTAAGAACCGTGAGTTGTGTGTGGGGTTGTATGGGAGTGTTCTGGCGCGTCTGAGGGAGCTGGATGGATTGTACAACTCACGGTGCACTGCGGTGATTGTACAACTCACGGTGCACCGCGGTGATTGTACGGGGAGGTGGAGATCAGTGGTGTATTGCTGGTGACAGTGCATCTTTTGAGGCGCCTCAAAAATGCCTTTTGAGGCGCCTCAAAAATGCTGGTGACAGTGCATCTCTTCATGCTGGCGCCACTCAAGGAACTGGACGCGTACCGGCCGTTGCTGAAAGAACTGGGGATCAGTGCCACCCAGGCCAACGCCACTGCCAAGGCCATGGATGCTAAAAACCATGAGTGGGACGTGGGGCTTGAGTGTTGTACAGCTAGGGACAGTGAGTAACAACCCAGGGACAACCGAGTAAAAACCCACCCGCCCGAGTAACAACCCGGGGACAGCGAGGCAGTTCATGCTGGGGCGCCTCAGGGAGCTGGAATGGGTACCGCCCACCCATTTTCACCAGCAGTTGTACCCATGTTTCCTCCCCTTCCTTTCTCTTTTCAAGTGTTGTTTCCTGCTTCCCACTCCCTTCATTCCACCCAACAGCCAATAAGACACGGCTTGAAGCCTTCGTCATGTGGTATCAGCTCTACTCCTTCTGGTTCGACCGAGAGGGGCCCGACCACCCCTCCGCGTCAGCATTCGTCGCTGATGCGCAATCCGATCGGGACGCCAGCCTGGCACGTGCCACGTCAGCATCGACCACTCTCCGGCGGATTCAGGATAGGCTTTTAGGGGATTGCGGGCTGCGGTTACCACACAGTAATTGGACGGCACAGCAGGACGAGTTTCTGGCTTGGTTTCACACTGTAGCTGCCGCAGCTGGTGCCGAGCCTCAGTGCATGGACTGGGAGAGGCTCGAACCTGGGTACGAGGATCGGCCGGGCCTGGAAGCTCCGCCATACGTCTGGCAAAAGGATCCGGACCTGTTTCCGGACCAGTACCCTGAGGTTCGGGCACATTTTACCTTCTTGATTCGGTATTATGGGGCTCCGGAGCGGGTAAAACCGTTGGTGGAGAGATTATATGGGTGTACAAATGGGATGCTGGGCACAGGAAAATTACCGGGAGTTCGGGCAGAGTTGCTTGTCAATGTTTTTGAGCCGGAAAAAACCCTCGGGCAGTGGATGGAAATGTGGAAAGAAACCGATGCGGGGATTTTTGTCGTGCCGGTACTACCCCATTCAGTGGGTAATTCCCGGGGGTATAATGATCTGGCATGGATGGCACGAGGCGACTTGCTAGTGCTGCTACAGGACGACTACTTGCCGCCCGAGAGCTGTGATTGGCTGCAGGATTTGCTCTCCGCGTTTTTCGCGTGGCCCAGGCTCGGAATGGTCGGCTATCGGACGGATAATATGACAAATCTTGCCGCCCCAACAACCGGCAAAATCGTCAGCTTCTGGGCGGATTTGGCTCGAGAGGAGGATGAGGTGGAGAGAAAGAAGAGGAGAGACCCAGAGACGGGAGTGGGGATGCATTTCACAGGGCTGGTGACGGGGATGCCTCTGGTGGTGCGGCGGAACGTGTTGAGGCGTCTGGGTGGGCTGGATGAGGCTGATGACCGGGAGGGTGAGGCAGCTATTGTGTCGGACTGGCAGCTGCCTACAAGAGTGTGGCTGTCTGGTTACCAGGTAGGTCTCTGCTGTTTTGGGTATTGGAGGGCCACGAAGGTCCGTGCATGGGTGGGCTGGATGAGGCTGATTACTGGGAGGGCGAGGCAGTGATTGTGTCGGACTGGCAGCTTGCTACTCGTGTGAGGCTGTCTGGTTACTACGTGAGGTTTTCAACCCATTCGGAGTATAAGGATAGCAGGTGAGGCGGGCGGTTTTTGAGAATTCTCAAAAACCACCTCGTATAAGGATAGCAGGTGAGGCGGGTGGAACGTGCTGCTGTGGCGCCTGGGTGGGCTGGATGAGGCTGACGACCGGGAGGGCGAGGCAGCGATTGTGTCGAAATGGCAGCTGGCAGCATGAGTGTGGCTGTGTGGTTACCAGGTGAGAGGTATAGGGGGAAATTCTCAGTTCTCTGGTGGTAGCAAGGAGGGGTGTGCTGAGATGCATGGGAGTGGGGATGCCTTCCTTTCCCTCCATCATGCCATACCTTCCCTCCATCGCACTCACCCTTCTGCTCCATCACTCTCCCTTCCCCTTATTGAAATGATGAGCACCACCAGGTTGCTCGTCTGTACCTTCGCAAAGGATCCTCTGGTGATGCTGGCAACTTTGATCGCATTTCCAGAACTGGTTACCGCCGCGTAACGTATCGCCCAAGTTACCTTGAGAGGCCAAACGCGGCTGTAGATTATGGAGAATACGATTCGTTTTATGCGGACTACTATGAACTGATAAAAGCAGAGGTGGCCAGGTTGAATAGTTTGCTTATCAACTGATTACTAAGCTGGCTGAAGGGCAGGGCCTGTCGGATCACAAAGGTGCCCCTATCATAACAGAATATGTCTCTTACAAATGTTACGACCACAGCATATAAATCACCATCGGCTTGAACAAGCCTCTATATAAAATAGCATTGGCGTTTTCCAGTAGGAGGGAAAAAACCCCAACAAACCAGTGCGCCACACCAAATTACGTTCCTACTAATATGTGATTCCGTCATCTTTTTCTACTGGCAGCAAGCTCTCGTGGATGAAGGAGAACTCTGCACAATAACCCGGAAAATACGCGTTTCTTTCAACGTGAAATAAGCGGAAACCCATGTTCTGAATTCCGTAAAAATACTTCTCCATTAAGGGTTGAGTGCTTGCCCTGCAGGGGGGCGCACGGATGGGGGGAGAGGAGAGGACGGGACAGACAGAGGGCATGACCTGAGTATAGTACTCAAGGCTGCTGGTTGAGAGACGACTAAGCAGTAACATTCTGCAAATAACAGAGGAAACAGCGCAAATAGCAGTGACAACCACTTCAGCAACCACTTCCCCCCTCTTACCAGCCACGAGTCTCTTTTCTTTCTGACGAGAACTGAGAGCGCTTAGGGAACTCACCCGTGGAATTCGATGAGCAGCTGGCCAATGGGAGGGTTCCGCCTGGCAGTGTAGCGCTCCATAAGATCATCCAGTACGGGGTACTCGCACCCCTCGCAGTCAATCTTGAAAATATCAATATAGTCCCTCCCTGCCTGCTGCATGCCCTCCTCTAGCGTCACAAAAGTCACCCCTGGGAACTGCCGCGTCGCGTTCGCCTTGGTCCGCGACCCCACAAGGCCTGCGTTGCGGAAGCGCATGAACGGCTGGGATTGCATCTCGGCGAGTGTGGTCGCGTTTAGGAACGGGTCAAAGGTGTAGGGCTTGGCGTGGATGACTTTTTGTACAGCTTTCTCGAAGCTGGGGTCCCCGTGGCTGCCAATGCTGCGAGCACAAGGGAAGGGGGTTGGGGAGTGTGGGGGGGGGGGGGAGACGAGGAAAACAATGACGAAGCCTCATGCCATCTTTTATCTGCTCATCGTCAGACACGATACTTGATGAGCTATTTTCTCACCTGAAGGCAGTGATCTTCTATCTGCATTACCTACTAGAAGAAAGTATCAGTTGATTGGTCTGCTCACCTGAAGACGGTGATATTTATCTGCATTATCCATCTAAAAAATATTATGACTGATTTGGTGGTCTGCTCACCTGAAGACGGTCACATTTTATCTGCATTACCCATTTAAAAAGATGATGATTGACTTGGTCTGCTCACCTGAAGACGGTGATCTTCGGCTTGGCAAAGAACGCCTTCATGACGCACGTCCACTGCACAGACAGGCCGCCGACAGAGGAAGGGATAGACGGGAGTAGAGAAACGAGAGGTAGGGAGTTTCAGAAGCCTCAAAAGCAAGTTTCCTGTGCAAAAAGGTCGTGCACAGAGGAAGGGACAGACGGTAGCAAGAGGTGAGGGGCGACAGATAGACAGTCAGTCACGGCAGGGAGACACGGGGGAGACAAGGACGGAGATAATAGGAGGAAAGGTGGAAGGAGGGGAAGCGGGGAAGTGGAACGGAATCCGGGGGGAATCGGAGGCTTTAGGGACAAGAAGAGCGGGAGGCGATGGGGGATCGGAGGGGTGGAGGGTGGGGTGGGGGGTCATGAACAGGGGCTTGAAGGACTAGGGGAAGGAGGCTTGGGGGCAATAAACTTCGATTTGTGTCATGTGTTGAGAAGCATCTTTTTTGTCAGCGAGTTTGCATAATAATGTAATGTCCGCCCGTTGCTACCATCTGAATCACTATGGCGCGGCAATTTCCCGCTTCAGAGAATAACATCACGAGCAATCAAATTCGGCTCAAATATTTTAACAGGGTGACAGCAACGGATAAAAATCAAACCAATGTGACAATAACGCCTCACCTTCCCGCCGTCTCCAGCGCGGCCGATGCGTCGCTCGCGCGGGCACGGGTACGTGGGGACGAAGATGAAGTCCCACATGCGCTTCGGGTCCACGTCCCGCGGCTGCGTCGCCCCGCCGAACGCCTCCGCTAGCACCGCCGTGGCTTCCTGCGACGAAAACCCCCCAGGCCGCAATAGCAATGAATCGACGTCGGAATTTCCGATGTGATTATGATACAATGTTATTATCAATAATGTTATAATAGCGATGATGTTATAATGCTATAATGTTACAATAGCGATGATGTTATAATGCTATAATGTTATTATAGTGTTATAATAGCGATGAATCGACGCTAACCTTGCATTGTCATCAATAAAGCGAATCGATCAAATGTGAATGATGGTTAACAAGTCCCATCTTAGAATTTGTGTCGGGCTTACTATGTATGCCTTCTCTGAGTCTTGGAGCATCCGTTGCTCGTAAGCGTCCGTGTCGCTGCAATCGCTCGACTTAAACACATCTTCCATCGGAGCGACTGAAGACGAGAAATGGTACCCAGGATAAGCTGACACCGTACGATAGACGAAGATCCCGGAAACCGTTAATATCCCGACGAAGAGTAACAGGCGCAGACACTTGGCGGATCCGCGAGGTTGCTGCTTTCCCTTGCCGTCCAGTCCCACCACAGCACCACATTTGCAACGCTCCATGGCAGCACTCGTCTCGCTTCGTTCTTCTTCTGTCAGGCGAAACGACGTGTTTGGCAATGAACGTCGAACAGGATTTCCTGGCTTCTGGTACGCGTCTGGAGATCCCGGAGACACACTATTGAAGCTTCTACCTCTAAAAGAAACGTTGTCTCGATCTTCAGGACCCCCAGTGTTCGAGTCCATTCACTTCTAAGACTCCGAGTTAAATACCTTAGTAAACTCGTGGCTGCCTGTATCAATCCCGGGACAACTACTGGACTAATCTATACAAAGGAGCTCATCCCAGCAGGTTTCAAGCAAAGCGTCACGAAGCATCACAGAGCGGCACACACGATGCCACCATCAACAAACTGATGCTGCAATGTAAATCTTCACCAGATAACCCACAGATGTAGTGACCGTTGGCAACAAGCTCCAGTCTCCACAACTGGCAAGACGCGCACGAGGCTTGGTCCGGACCAGGCCCCCGAACGAAAAAACGTCGAAACCGAACCACAGGTTGTCAGGGTACTGTACCATGAAATAATAAGGACGTGGCCCAGTTCGCTTCTGATCGGCTCTGATCTGATCGGGGCGGATCTGATCGGGTTGCTTCTGGTTGCATGCTCGCGCCGCCCGATCAGTACTGATATTCCTAGAAAACTCATAGCGCCTGCCCCGCAAGCGAGTCTGCATTTCCTTCACCTTTCGTCCCAATTCTGGCGAGAGCGAAGACGTAGCGAATTTATTGTTTCCATGTAATCTCGCAAATTACACTTTAAAAGATGCATGCTCGAAATCTTGACGAGCATGACGATCAGCTGTAACCTGTTCGCGGGCGTCGCTGAGATCCCCAATCCCAGGCAATCAAGTGATCGTGGCTGATTGTGTGTGATTGTGTTTGATCGGGCTGTTTGAGGCGGTTGATCGAGTTGGGGCGATCAGTTGATCGCGATCAGCTGATTGCCCCTGATTGCCTGAAATTGGCAAAGGGGCTTCCTGGAAGTTATTGATCGCTTCTGATCGAGGCAATCAGACCCGGTCTGGGCCAAGTCCTAAACAGCCTCGTTTCCAGCAGCCATCGCGACGTTTTTTGGTGCCCCCGAACCGATGTGCCCTACAATGTACCAGCAACCAGCCTCAGCGTGTCACAGCATCAACTTCAGCGATGTCACCGTTCAAGGGAGGTCTGGTCTGGTGGGTTTTGACAGTGGGGCCGTGCCCCCGCTTGCTTTGGGACCGATCACAGAGGCACGATTGGCTGCCAAGCTAATCTTCTTGAGAGAGAACCGTTGCGCTGTCAGCGGCGCGAGACGGGCTCGCTTCTAACATGCTAGGTTAGACACTAGTGACGAGCAGGGCTGTCGATTCAAGGGCATTTGCCCTTAATGCCCTGAACATTCCGGGCGAACCTCTGGCCAGCTTCGGCATTTCAAAGGGCTGGTTTCGAGGGGAGCCCATTTTTATTACGGGCTGATTTCGAGAAATTGGGGTATTATCCCGGATCCGTTAAGGGCTGGTTGGGGGCCTTTCCCTGATTTCCAGGATCAGGAGTACAAGTATCCCTGCAAGTTGCCCAAGGGCCAGTCCACTCCTCCCGCTCTATCCTCCCCGTAACTCCCGTACTCTATCTACTTCGGTAAGAAATGACTTTCTGATGTTAATGCTATGGCTGTAGTTGCAAAAAAATTCTAAGACATTTCTAAGTACTACACTGGACCTGCGATACTTACACCCTACATGGCGCAAAGGGACTCAGCCCCATCGGTTCACACTAGTACTAGTACTATCACATGAGAACGAACCACATTGGAAATCCTTTGCGATTGTACAAACGAATTTTGCTGAAGATGTTTTGCCCTACGACCCCCCTACTCCCCTCTCCTACCCCTCCTCTCCTTGCTAGGTATGCAGATGAGTGCTCCTTCCCGCTGCTAAGTTATAGGTTGACACCCGCCTTTGTGACGTTAGGGCTCCACGTACATTATTTTAGGAAGCCCGGATCTCAAGTTTTGAAATTGACCTACGCCCGTGATCGTTAAGGGCTAAAAAACAGCGACCTATGTGAAAATCAGGGCCAAACTTCGAGCACCTCAGGACCCAAAGTTTTGGTCCCAGTGACTTCGACAGGCCTGGTGACGAGGCAACCTAAGCCTAAGCTGACTTTGGAAAACACTGAAAACCACATGGTATTCCCCGAATATGGTAGGCTGCCGTCGGCTGAAATAAACCTTGAAGCTTAAGGGCGCGTAACCATTTTGCATTTTTTTATTTTGACGTACCGTCCGATTATAGGGAATCGGACGGTACGTTTATAACGAAACAGACAGTCCGATTTGAAATTTTGCAACTTCGGACTGTCCGAAAGCAGATATGACACTTTTTCCTCATCCTAGGGTTTCGCGATGGTTTACCCTTCGCCATCTCAAATGTACACCAGTAACGCCAGTCACAACCCATCGCAATTTTCGCCAGTGGAGTTCTGCGCTTCGGACAAACATAGGAAATGTCCAAGTCTCGTGGTGGGTCAATGTCGTGGCTTCTTGTATTGTAGGTTGGCTAGTTGTGATTGGTCAATGTCGATGTATGCCACCGAGTCGCTTTTTCCCATGTTTTGGCGAGGCGGTCCGATGAAATTCAATATCGCGCGCCAATCGCGTGCGCGGACTGGCAGACAGTCCGTTTGTGATTCGGACGGTACGATGTCAGAGTTTCGAGACGTCGGAGAGGGGAAAATGACAGTTCAAACTTTTGGCGACGTCGCCAACGTCCTCGCGAACAACCTAACGACATTGAGCGAAAACGGTAACCCTTCGCCACGACGTACGGTCCACGGTTCGAACCGTCGGGTGCAAAATGGTTACGCGCCCTAACACCAACATAAGGGGCCAGAAGATATTATCCAGTTATAAACCCCACATCACTCTTGGATGAAAATATTGTCAAACTGTATATGCTATCTTCTTGTGTAGGCTGTAGTGGGGTACAACCCAATGTTAGGGTTAGGATATGTACCCACCTTTGTTTCAATCCAAGTTATTCCTGTCTCTAGATTCTAACATGGTTTCAGAGCAGTAGGTCCGTAGGACCGTTTTTTTTTTCGGGCCCACCTACCGCTACCCCACGCATGTGACTCTGCCTGTGCCTGTGACGTGCTGCGCTGCGCACGCCATCTGCCTGTAGCCTACTGCCTGCTGCCTACTGTGTTGTCTACTGCTGCTTAGTGCGCAGACCTAAGTCACGCACGCTGCCCGCTGCTGCCTCAAGCGTCGCCCTCGCTGCTCGCGCCGCTTTGCTGCAGACCTAAGTCACGCACGCCGTCCGCGCTGCCCGCGTCGCGCCCGCGAAACCAGCGCGCGCGGCCCGCGGCTGCCCCTCGCACCCCCCGCGCAGCCCGCGCCGAGCCTGCACAGCCCGCGCACGACCCGCAGCTGCCCCGCGCACCGTCCGCGCGGCCCGCGCCGAGCCCGCGCAGAGCTGCGCACCGCCCGCGCGGCCCGCGCCTAGCCCGCGCAGCCCGTCCAGAGCCCGCGCGCCCCGCGCGCGGCCCACTGCTGCCGCCCGCACCGCCCGCGCCGCCCGCGCCGTGCCTCAGCAGCCCGCGCGCGACCCGCCGCAGCCCCGCGCGCCGCCCTACCTGCGTGTGCCGCCCCTCCGCGGCTTCGTGCACCGCGCCCGACCTGCCTCTGCCGCGGCTGCGCCCTACCGCCGACATGGCCCCGCCCGGCCGCCGTCGCGGCCCCACCAGACCACGATAGCGGCCCCGACCTGCCGCTGACGCGGCCCCGCCCTGCAGCTGACGCGGCCCCGACCTGCCGCTGACACGGCCCCGCCCTGCACCTGCCGCGGCCCTCCTCTGCAGCCGCGGTTTCGGCCCCGCCGTCGCCCCAGTCGTGCGCCCACCCTTCCGCCGCCCGCCTCTGGTGAGCGCCTGCCTGCCGGCCTGCCTGTCGGCCTGCCTGCCTGCCCTGCCTGCCTGCCTGCCTGCCTGCCTGTCGGCCTGCCTGCCGGCCTGCCTGCCTGCCTGCCGGCCTGCCTGTCGGCCTGCCTGCCTGCCTGCCTGTCTGCCTGCCTGTCTGCCTGCCTGCCTGTCGGCCTGCCTGCCTGCCTGCCTGCCTGCCTGCCTGCCTGCCTGCCTGCCGGCCTACCTGTCTGCCTGCCTGCCTGCCTGGCTGCCTGCCTGCCTGCCTGCCTGCCGGTCTGCCTGTCGGCATGCCTGCCTGCCTGCCTGCCTGCCCTGCCTGCCCTGCTGCTACTGGCGGGTGACTAGATGCAGCTCCAGCGACGTTCACGCGAGTCTCTCACGCCCCAGCAGCTTAGTGAGTGGTACGCTAGTTGGGGTTGTCGCGGTAGCCGTCGTAGCTGTCGCCCTGGAGCTGGTCAGTTGGGAGCGTCTGGCAGTGGCCACCTGCAGCTGTAGCGGCGTCCACGTGACACACTTACGTCCCAGCAGCTCCATGAGTGGTACGCTCAGAGTGGCGGGTCTTTTCGTACAGGTCGCTGCCCGTACGTCATTCGCACAGGTGATCGGGCTGGTCAGACTTGCGGGACGCTTGGTCACACACAGTCCCGCTGCTTCGCCCGTCTGAGCGACGCCTGGCGTACCGAGTTTGGCGACGAGGCTGAGCTCCCCGCCTGGCTGAAGCTGCTTGGACGTGCAGAGGGTAGATATCTATGCTCTTGACTATGATGCTATTCTCACTGCCATGTATGCATTGCCTACTAGTGCTGACCGAGCCTAATCCCTGTGCGTACCGCCTGACCCAGGTATAGAGCCTGCTGCTCTCGGTACTGGTGAGGCTGCTGCTCTAGGTGCTCGTGCGTCTTCTGCTCTAGGTGCTGGTGAGGCTGCTGCTCTAGGTGCTAGTGCGTCTCCTGCTCTAGGTGCTGGTGAGTTTGCTCTCTCTGGTACTGCGCCTGCTGCGGCCTTGCACACCTTCACCCTCGACTCAGGAGCTTCCCGCTCCTTCTTTCGCGACTGCACCACACTCACGCCGCTTAGTCGGCCAGTTGCAGTCTCCCTGGCGGACCCCTCTGGGGGTCCAGTCCTTGCCCACTACTCCACGGTTCTGCCGTGTCCGGCCGTCCCGTCTGGCTCGCTGTCAGGTCTCTACCTCCCCTCGTTCTCTACGAACTTGGTGAGTGGAGCTGACCTCCAGGATGGGGGGGTTGACCAGTTCACTCCTGCGAGTCAGCGGGTGACTCACTGTACGTGTGCTCGGACGGGCCGACACCTGGCCACGTTTACCCGTGCGCCTGGCTCGAGTCTGTACACACTGACCACTGAGTCCCCTCAGGTAGCTGCGTCTGCGTCTGCGTCAGGTCAGCTAGCGGCCCCCTGCTCGTGTCGCGCTTTGTCGCACCAGACCCTCCTGTGGCACCACCGCCTTGGTCACCCCTCGGTGCAGCGCCTTCGTGGCATGCACTCTCGCTCCCTGGTTTCTGGTCTCCCCAGGACTCTGCCTGCCCTCCCTCCCTCGCCTGCGCCGCCCTGCATTCCTTGCGTCGAGGGGCGGCAGCGCGCCGCTCCTCACTCCTCCTCGTTCCCTCCCACAGAGGCTCCCCTGCAGACTCTCCACCTGGACGTGTGGGGCCCAGCCCGCGTTCGTGGACAGGGCCACGAGCAGTACTTCCTGCTGGTCGTCGACGACTACACGCGTTACACCACGGTCTTCCCCTTGCAGCGCAAGGGGGAGGTCCCTGATGTTTTGATCCCTTGGATCCGCGCTGTTCGTCTCCAGCTCCGCGAGCGGTTCGAGCGGGACTTTCCTGTCTTGCGTCTGCACTCTGACAGAGGTGGTGAGTTCACCTCAGACCTCTTGGCAGCCTTCTGTGCGGAGCACGGCATTCGCCAGACGTTCACGCTTCCGGCCTCTCCGCAGCAGAATGGGGTTGCTGAGCGCCGCATTAGCTTAGTCATGGAGGTCGCTCGTACCTCCATGATCCATGCGGCTGCCCCCCATTTTCTATGGCCGTTTGCGGTCCGGTACGCCGCGCATCAGCTCAACCTCTGGCCCCGTGTCTCCTTGCCGGAGACCTCGCCCACACTGCTGTGGACGGGGAAGGTTGGCGATGCGTCGCGTTTCCGGGTCTGGGGTGCTCGTGCCTTTGTCCGCGATACCATCGCGGACAAGCTCTCCGCCCGCGCTGTTCCCTGTGTCTTCCTTGGCTTTGTCCCTGACGCGCCTGGTTGGCAGTTTTACCACCCCACCTCGCGCCGTGTCTTCCCCTCTCAGGACGTCACGTTCGACAAGTCGGTTCCCTTTTACCGTCTCTTCCCCTACCGCACTGCCCCTCTCCCCCCCCCGCCGCTCTTCCTCGCTCCAGGTGCTCCCCAGGTAGACCCCCTCCCCGCTCCCGGTCCTGCTCCTTCAGGTGTGTCTCAGGTAGACCCTCCTCCCTTGACTGCGCCGGTTGAGGTCACTGGTGACTCTGGTCCTGCTCGGGGTGCTGCTTCTGGGGGTGCTGAGCCTGGGGGTGCGGAGCCTGGGGGTGTGGAGCCTGGGGGTGCGGAGCCTGGAGGTGCTGAGCTTGAGTGTGAGGAGGCTGAAGGTGCTGGCGCTGGAGGTTCTGGAGCTACTGGAGGTGCTGGCGCTGGTGGCGCTGGAGCTGGAGGTTCTGGAGCTGCTGAAGGTGCTGGCGTTGGAGGTTCTGGAGCTGCTGGAGGTGCTGGCGCTGGTGGCACTGGAGCTGGAGGTTCTGGAGCTGCTGAGGGTGCTGGAGACGCTGGAGCTACTGGAGGTGCTGGCGCTGGTGGCGCTGGAGCTGGAGGTTCTGGTGCTGCTACGGGTCCTGGCGCTGAGGGTTCTGAGTCTGCTGTTCCACGGTATCCTTGGAGTAGCCGCCTTCGTCCGCGTGTGCCTCTCACGTCACAGCAGCTCCACGACTGGTACGGTCGCCGTCAGGGTCGCGCTTCTGGAGCTCGGAGTTCTGCCGCTGGAGGTGCTGCTGCTGACGTTGCTGGAGCTGGGAGTGGTACTGGTCCTTTGTCTACTGAAGGTGCTTGAGTTGCTGGTCCCGCAAGTGCTCGTACTGGAGGTACTGGAGCTGCTGAGGCTGGAGGTGCTGAGGCTGCGGATGCCACTGCTGGAGACAAGGAGGCTGGAGACCCTGGGACTGGAGGTGCCGGTTCTGGGGGTGCTGCTCCGGGTGGAGCTGGTTCTGGAGCTACTAGAGGTACTGGAGCTGCTGGTGCTGGTGGCACTGCACCGCCGCGACTGTTCTTCGCTCCGACATCTCCGTCGTCTCTGCCACCGCCTGACACTGTACTTCGTCAGGTTCTCAGCCTCCCGTCTTCTACTGGTCTTTCGTTACAGCCTGGCTCACCGCTGCCTGCTCCTTCCCCTTACACTGAGCAGGCAGGAGGTCTTGCTGAGCGTCGTGAGCCTGCGTCGCGTCCTGTCTCGCCTGTTTGTCCTGGTCGTACCAGTCGTCGTGTTCCTCGTCCGCGTTCGCCGGCTGTCCCCAGCGCGCACCTCGTCGTCCGTCGTCCTTTCTCTGCTCCGCAGTCTGTTCCTCTGCCGTCTCCTCCTGCGTCCTCTCTGCCTGACGTTCCGGACCCTGAGTCTGACCGGTTTCGCGCTGAGCACCCTACAGTCACGCGTCTGTTAGCCACTGTTGTCACTGACTCGTCGTTTGAGTCTGCTGCTGCGTCTGCCTTGGTCGCTGAGCTTGTCGACTTTGCTGCTGCCTGTCGTCTAGACTACGCTGCCAGTCTAGCTGCTGAGTCTGAGTCTGTCTGTCCTCCGTCCGTCGAGGGTGAGTGTGCTCTTGGCACGGACGTCCTTGAGGACAGACAAGAGGACCTTGAGTGTCTTGCGAAAGCTGCGCCTCATCTTGTGGCCATGCTGCTTGCCCCTGAGGGAGACCCGGATGCTATAGACATCCCGACCCCGCGCTCTTACGCTGAGGCGATCGCGGGCCCCTACTCCTCTCAGTGGCAGGCAGCCATGGACGCAGAGATGGCATCCTGGAAGTCCACATGCACTTACGTCGACGAGATTCCCCCTCCTGGGGCGAACATCGTCAGTGGCATGTGGATTTTCAAGGTGAAGCGGCCGCCAGGTTCTCCGCCTGTCTTCAAGGCTCGTTACGTTGCTCGAGGCTTCAGTCAGCGAGAGGGAGTCGACTTCTTCCAGACTTTCTCCCCCACCCCGAAGATGACCACTCTTCGGGTGCTGCTGCACGTTGCCGCTCAGCGTGACTACGAGCTTCACTCACTGGACTTCAGCACAGCCTTCTTACAGGGCAGCCTGCACGAGGAGATCTGGCTGTGCCGCCCACCTGGCTTCACTGGGTCGTTCCCGCCTGGTACCCAGTGGAGGCTTCAGCGGCCAGTCTACGGTCTCCGCCAGGCGCCTCGCGAGTGGCACGACACACTGAGGACTACACTTGCGGCTCTTGGGTTTGCTCCTTCGACTGCTGACCCGTCGCTGTTTCTGCGCACCGACACTTCGCTGCCGCCGTTCTACATCCTAGTGTACGTCGACGACTTGGTCTTTGCCACTGCTAACACTGAGGCTCTCGCCCTGGTGAAGTCGGAGCTGCAGAAGAGACACACGTGCACAGACCTGGGTGAGCTGCGCAGCTACCTTGGCCTGCAGATCACCCGGGACAGAGCACGCCGCACCATCACTCTGACTCAGTCACACATGGTGCAGCAGGTCCTTCAGCGCTTCGGCTTCACCTGGTCCTCGCCACAGTCCACTCCTCTGGCTACAGGTCACTCGCTCTCAGCTCCACCTTCGGACGAGTCCGTAGAGCCGAGTGGTCCTTACCCAGAGTTAGTGGGCTGCCTCATGTACCTGATGACCTGCACTCGTCCTGACCTTGCGTACCCTCTTGGCCTTTTGGCCCGCTACGTGGCTCCTGGTCGACACCGAAAGGTGCACTGGGATGCTGCGAACATCGGGCATGGGGCTCGTGCTTGGAGGGCGGAGAGAGGTGGTTCTCACTGGGCACTCAGACGCTTCTTGGGTTGACGACCAGGCTACACAGCGGTCGTCACAGGGTTACACTTTCAGCCTTGGCTCTGGTTCTGTTTCGTGGCGTTCTACTCGCTCGTCTTCTGTTCTCGGCTCCAGTTGTGAGGCTGAGATCTACGCCACTGCCATGGCTGCTCAGGAGTTGCGCTGGCTCACTTACCTGCTGACCGACCTGGGAGAGCGGCCTCGTTCTCCTCCAGTTCTGTACGTCGACAACAAGGCTGCCATTGCCTTGTGTGAGGAGCACAGACTGGAGTACAGAACGAAGCACATCGCTCTGCGCTACTTCCTGGCTCGAGAGTTGCAGCAGCGTGGTCAGCTTCGTCTTGCACACGTGGCCACTCGGGCCAACACTGCTGATATATTCACCAAGGCACTTCCGTCTGGTGATCATCAGCGCCTTTGTACTTTGTTAGGCCTTGTGCCCACGTTTCCACACTTACTGTAGCTTTTGTGTGTACTGTGCTCTATATTTATACCTGCATGCTTGCTCTTGCTAGGTATTGATCACTGCTGTTCTTGTTGCATATATATATCTTTGCATGTGGACTGGCCTTGTGGCCCTTTGCTTGTGCTCAGTGTGTGTGGTGACATTGTGATCCACCCTGAGCTTGTTTTGCGTTTCTTGACTGGTCTTGTGACCCCTTGTTCTCCCCCACTTTGCCTATGGGGGTGTGTCAAACTGTATATGCTATCTTCTTGTGTAGGCTGTAGTGGGGTAGCCCATAAAGGGTACAACCCAATGTTAGGGTTAGGATATGTACCCACCTTTGTTTCAATCCAAGTCATTCCTGTCTCTAGATTCTAACAAATATCCATGTACTGGCACTACATACGGTACCTTAGGTGTTCAGCCCGATTTGAATATCAGCCCTAGAATTACTGAAATTCTGTTGGGACAGTCAATTGTTGCACGAATTGCCCCACGAGGTTATTGAAGTAATCAGGTTGCTCCATATAACATGCATGGCCCGCACCTTTAAAAATCACCTGAGAAAATCACAGGGGAGAATACACACAATTGAGGAAAATTCTATTGGGACGGTCAATTGTTGCACAATTTGCCCCACAAGGCTGTTAAAGTACTCAGGTTGCTCCATGTAGCATGCATGGCCCGCTCCTTTAAAAATCACCTGTGAAAAGCGCAGATGAGTATACACACAAAAGAGAAAGATTCTATTGGGACGGTCAGTTGTTGCACGAATTGCCTCACAAGACTGCTGAAGTGCGCAGGCTGCTCCATATAGCATGCGTGGCTCGCTTCCTAGAGTATCACCTGTGAGAAGGGGGTTAAGGAGAAGGAAACGGAAAGGGAAAAGGCAACAACACACATCAGACACTTTAATTTCTTCGGGTAATGTATGCTGGCCGCTCCATGTGGCCTGCATGTATGGCCCACTCCTTTGAATATCACCTGTGAGAAGAAAAGGAGACGGAAAGGGAAAGGGAAAGAGAAACAGCGACAACACACATCAAACACTTTAAATTGCTCAAGTACTGTATGCTGGTTGCTCCATGTCGCCTGTATGCAAGGCCCGCTCCTTTGAAAATCACCTGTGAAAAGAGCAGGCAAAAGGCAAAGGCAACAACACGCATTAAACACTTGTTATTTCTTTCGATACTGTAAGCATTCTTTTCCGTGTAGCCTGCATGCATGGCCCATTGCTTTAAAATGTTCAGAAGTTTCCTAGAATTAACCACGACAAGACAAGTTCAGCCATACCAGTTTGTGGTTGACAAACAGGCTTGCAAGGTGCTGAGCCCTGTCAGGGTGATCCCTCTCCCCATTCACCACCAATGCTGGCACCTGGGGGGGAAAAAGCGAATAAAGAGACAAGAGGAAAGAACTCAGTTTGCCTTGTACCACTCTGCACCGTTCATCAGAGCTTCTTCTGGCTGTCCAATAGCTCGTCATACACACACCAGGCTGCCTGCTATCTTATTGCTGTACAAGTCCACCATCACAGGTGCCACTGGCACATAGCCACACACACACACACACACACACACACACACACACACACACACACACACACACACACACACACACACACACACACACACACACACACACACACACACACACACACACACACACACACACACCTGGCTACCCGCTATCTTATCGCTGTATGAGTCCACCATCACTGGCGCCACTGGCACATAGCCGCCCAACTGCCGCCCACCCGTGGCCTGCCGCCCGGTCTTCAGCTGGCTCTGCTGCGCTACAAATGGCAGGCTGTAGCGGCCGCTGAGGGACGGCGACACGAGGACCGATCGGTTGGTGAGCTCAAAGTGCTGCCAGAGCTGGAGCGGAACGCAAGGGTAGGGTAGGGTTGGGTTGGGTACCACAGGTTGGCAACAGGGGGTTGGAAACACTGGGTGAGCTCTGCTGCAATCAGCAAACTGTAGCGGCCGCTGAGAGATGGAGAAACAAGGACCGATCGGTTGGTGAGCTCCAAGTGCTGCCAGAGCTGGAATAGAAGGGTTGGGTTGGACGACAATCAGGGCAAAAAAGGAAGGGGGGGTAGAGGAGGGGGGGGGGGAATGGACTGAGCTCTGCCGCGCTACAAACGGCAGGCTGTAGCGACCGCTGAGAGACGGCGACATCAGGACAGCTCAAAATGCTGCCAGAGCTGGAGAGGAACACACAAAGGTTGGGTTGGCATCACGGGTTGATTATGGGCTGGAGCGAGCGAGCGAGCTGCATACATTTAAGATTAAGATAAGGGACCATAAAAAAGTGGCGTCAGTGCATACTGTTATAACCACTTACTATCGAATTTTGTTTTCCTGGATTTTTTATGAAATAGAGAAAGTGCACATATTTTCCTCAACAGGGACCCTCCGGGTTGTTTTTGAGAATTCTCAAGCACAACCTTAAGAAAGAGCACATAGTTTCTTCAACAGGGACCCTCCGTGTGCTGAGCCTCATGCACTGCTCAGGTAAAGAGGGTGTCCTCCACACCTGTGCACACCTTCACACACCTGCACACACCTGCATACACCTGCACACACCTACACACATCATAAATGTGGGGAGAGGGGAGGGGGACGAGGGGGGAGGGGAGGGGGTTGAGAAGAGGGAGGAGCAGGTGGAGTAAAAGGAGGGGCAACAAGGTTGAGGAGGAGTGGAAGAAGTGGAAGAAGAAAAAAAAAGTAGGAGGAGGAGAGATGGAAGGAACTGTGAAGGGAGACTAGGAGGAAAAGATATTGGAGTTTGAATACAAGGGTAGAACAGATTGGTTCCCAAAACCAAGTGGGAAGAAACTTGGTCATGACAGAAGCGAGCTCGTGCCAGGTGCGCAGCCTTTCAAAAGTGAGAACATCTGCGGGGTTTATGCAGGCACAAGAGTGCCCCCTACTTTCCCCGGAAATTCCTTTTTTTTTTTTTTTCCTCTCTCGTTCTTGCAGAAACGCCGCAGGTGATCTCACTTCCGAAAGGCTGCGCACCTGGCACGAGCTCGCTCTTGTCATGGCCAAGTTTTCCCCCACTTTGTTTCGGGAACCAACCTATTCTACCCTTCTATTCAAACTTCTCTATATTTTTCTTCGGTCTGCCTTCACTGTTCTTTCCATCCTTTCTCCTCCTACTTTTTTCTTCTTCCACTTTTTCCACTCTTCCTCAACCTTGTTGCCACTCCCTCTACTCCTCCTGCCCCTCCCTCTCCTTGTCCCCCTCCCCTCCCCTCTCCTCTATGTGGTGGCGAGGGGGGAGGAGCACACATGCACACATCTACACACACGTCACGTCATACATCCACCCACTCACTCACCACAGCAATAAAGCCCTCATGCGCTGCTCGCGTGGAGAGCGTGTCCTTGGTGCGACCCTTGCCACCTGGTGTGCGGTGGTGAAACGGGAGGTGGGGATTGGCATGGGCGCGTGGGGTCATGTGGGGCATGCAGGGGCATGTGGGGTATGGCATGTGAGCATGGGTCCATGGGAAAATGAGGGCATGTGAGAATGGGTGCATGGGAAAATGAGGGCATGTGAGCATGGGTGCATGGGAAAATGGGAAAATGGGGGCATGTGAGCATGTGGGATAGTGGGAAGGGGGGGAACGTGGGCCAGCATCTGAACGCATAGACCGATTCAAACGTTAGTCAAGGCCACACAACGCCAGTCAACACAAGTCAACATTTGAGATAGTTTAAACCCAGTCAGCGACACCTGCAAGTCAACGCCAATCAACGGACCTGGCAAGTCAACGGCAATGACTCTGTGCCCTGCTGCTGCCAGATGCTCAATCGTGCCTGTGCGGTTCAGACACGAACGAGGCACAGGGGAAATGAGAGGCTGGAGGACAGGCAAGGGGAGGACACATGGTCAATGGTGCATGCATGCATGGATTAAACGCGAACGAGGCGAGGCGGGAAGAGGGGGAAGGTATGTTAGGTGAGGGGGGGTGTGGGAGGGGGCGGAGTGGTTGCACCCCCGTCTTTCCATGGAGGAAGGGAAAGCGGCATGCGGCCTTACCGATGTCTTTCCACGTCTTGGTTTCGAACGACCGGCCACGCAGCAGCACCACCGTCATTCCCGAGGGGTTCTTTCTATGGGAGGAAGGGAGTAGGCAACACATTTCATGTGGCCTTACCGATGTCTTTCCATGTCTTGGCTTCGAACGATCGACCATGCAGCAGCATCACCGTCATTCCCGAGAATCCATCACCCGCGACCCCCGCTCCTCCTCCTCCTCCCGTCCCCGGCTTCCTGGAACCTTCCAGAAACCGCAGCGTCACGCGCTGCCGCCCCTCCTCCTCCGTGATTTCCGGCGGGAGATTCACCACCGTTTCCCTCTCTTCCACCACCACCTCCGCAGGACGCGCCGCCATCGCCGCGGGGTCGCCGCCGGAATCAGCGGCGCGGTTGGCGGAGAAGGAAGAGGAGGAGGCGCCGGACAGCGAGGAGTCGCGGCGCGCGACTAGGAGGACGAGCGCGGTTACTAGGATCGCGAACGTTAGGAGGAATCCTCGAGTCGGCAGGCTGAGCGAGTCTATGTACAATCGCACGAAGCTGCTATTGCTGCTATCGCCGCCTCGCGGCGCGTTCGCATACAAGGTTCCTAGTGACCTACGCATGAGTGCTGATGTGGCTCGTGAGTATTGGTCCGCCGCGGCACGCGGCTCGCACTTGGTCTAGCAACAATTTGAGGGGCTAATTCCTTAGGAGGATGCTTGTGACAGGAAAGGAATGGAAAGTATGGAACGGAAGGTTTCCTCGAAATGTGCCTGTGGCGTGAATAGCCCCGCAAAACAGGCCCGAACTCCGTTGAGAGAAGAAAAACGCGGAACTTCCGCGCAGTCAAACTTTCGACGAACTGTCTGTGGCGAAAGTAACGCGTTGCGAGCACTTCGCGTGAATGTTACCGCATTTTCAATTTGTACGGGTACAGAAATAAAAGTTTGTAATATGAATTTGAAAGTATGCTGTTCGAATCCATCCTTCCTGCGTGTCAAACCAAGCCTGCAGAGTCATTCCTGTGGTCAGTTATGCTTCGTAAGGCCTTGTAGTCCCAGTACTCATCTCGTTCGTTCTTCTCTCATGCGAACATAAGGTGGAGAAGAATGGCGGTAACCTCGTGTTTCGCATCGCCCGCCTCAGGCGCCGCAATGCGCGGCATCCGCGCTCCAACATCAGTCAATCCTGCGTTTCCACATTCTTCAGTATTGTCACCGTCGCAACTCTCGATACAGTCACGACCCCCTCCCTCGACCCTAGCCTGCTCGATATTGTCACAATCGCGACCAGCCCCGTACCCGCTTAGAACCTCTTGCGCTTCCTCCGCTCCCCTCTCGTCCGCCTATTCCCGTTTTTTTACCCCCATTTACCCGCATCTTTCCGCCAAGGGCCTGTTCCCCCAGCGCCATACCTCCCCCGGCCTCCGTGAGCCCCTGGCTCCGCGACCCCGCCGACTCCTCATTTCCGCCGCCGGGCGCAGCAAAGCCGCCCCGCGCGTGGTTCGGCGGAAAGTTTCCCCCGCGCACATGCGCCGGCTGCAGAAGCGCCCGGGCGGCATTCACCGGACGAATCTGTACCGTCGCGGGCGGCGCGGCGGGCGGCAGCTGAGCCAGGACGAGCTGACGTCACGCCTGCTGCAGAGCCCGCAACTAGCGGCGGGAAACGCGGCGGGCTGGCCGCTGCTTAGCGCGTGTCTATCCCCGTTGCCCTTAGCGCGGGAGGATCGAGAATGGATCTGGGCGAATGGAGACGAGATTAAGGAGGGTTTAGGGCTTTTGATGGCGGAAGGGGGGGATTTGTGGGAGACTGTTGGGGAGGGTTCAGGGTTTATGTCTGGGGAGGAAGGGGAAGGGGAAGAGGGGGAATGGGAATATGGGGATGATGAATATGAGGAGGAGGAGGGGGAGGGGGAGGAGGGGGAAAGTGAAGCGGAGGAGGAACGAAGAGGCGAAAGGAGAGATGAAAGAAGAGACAATGTGGAGGCCAGAAGCGGGGCTGATAATAAGGGGGATAGCAGTGCTGTAAGAAGAGAGTCTGTAGCAGGAAGGGCAGGAGAGTCAGTGGCAGGAGCAGGAGCAGCAGCAGCAACGGCAGCGGCAGCGGTGGTAGGAGATGTGGTAGGAGATAAAAGCGTGGGTGAATTGAGTCAAGAATTAAGCAGGAGAGGTTATGGGATGGGGGAAGGTAGGGACGCTCGGGCTGGGGAGGTGGGAGGAGGGGAGGATATCCACGTGGCAGAAGAGGATTCGTTCAACCCTGCCAGCAAGCTAGACGAGCTCCTATACCTCTCATATATGCACAGGTGGGTGCCACGTGTCATATACGTACAGATGAGTGAATGCCACCTAGCGCACAGCCACAGGTGGGTGCCACGTGTACTGTGACTGTATTATGACATGGCCATGCACGTGCCTCATCCCCATCCCACCCAACCCCGCCCCCATCCCCCCCAACCACCACCACCCCCTCTGCCGCGCTCTCACCCCCCCCCCCCTGTACCCCCTGTGCCGCCCTCCCACCATCTCCTGTGCCCCTAATAATTATTCCCCCCAGGGATCAACCCGGCAAGTCACGGTTCGCTTTTGAGTCGACTCAAAAGCAGTACCCCCTGTGCCGCCCTCCCACCATCTCCTGTGCCCCTAATAATTATTCCCCCCAGGGATCAACCCGGCAAGTCACGGTTCGCTTTTGAGTCGACTCAAAAGCAGTACCCCCTGTGCCGCCCTCCCACCATCTCCTGTGCCCCTAATAATTATTCCCCCCAGGGATCAACCCGGCAAGTCACGGTTCGCTTTTGAGTCGACTCAAAAGCAGTACCCCCTGTGCCGCCCTCCCACCATCTCCTGTGCCCCTAATAATTATTCCCCCCAGGGATCAACCCGGCAAGTCACGGTTCGCTTTTGAGTCGACTCAAAAGCAGTACCCCCTGTGCCGCCCTCCCACCATCTCCTGTGCCCCTAATAATTATTCCCCCCAGGGATCAACCCGGCAAGTCACGGTTCGCTTTTGAGTCGACTCAAAAGCAGTACCCCCTGTGCCGCCCTCCCACCATCTCCTGTGCCCCTAATAATTATTCCCCCCAGGGATCAACCCGGCAAGTCACGGTTCGCTTTTGAGTCGACTCAAAAGCAGTACCCCCTGTGCCGCCCTCCCACCATCTCCTGTGCCCCTAATAATTATTCCCCCCAGGGATCAACCCGGCAAGTCACGGTTCGCTTTTGAGTCGACTCAAAAGCAGTACCCCCTGTGCCGCCCTCCCACCATCTCCTGTGCCCCTAATAATTATTCCCCCCAGGGATCAACCCGGCAAGTCACGGTTCGCTTTTGAGTCGACTCAAAAGCAGTACCCCCTGTGCCGCCCTCCCACCATCTCCTGTGCCCCTAATAATTATTCCCCCCAGGGATCAACCCGGCAAGTCACGGTTCGCTTTTGAGTCGACTCAAAAGCAGTACCCCCTGTGCCGCCCTCCCACCATCTCCTGTGCCCCTAATAATTATTCCCCCCAGGGATCAACCCGGCAAGTCACGGTTCGCTTTTGAGTCGACTCAAAAGCAGTACCCCCTGTGCCGCCCTCCCACCATCTCCTGTGCCCCTAATAATTATTCCCCCCAGGGATCAACCCGGCAAGTCACGGTTCGCTTTTGAGTCGACTCAAAAGCAGTACCCCCTGTGCCGCCCTCCCACCATCTCCTGTGCCCCTAATAATTATTCCCCCCAGGGATCAACCCGGCAAGTCACGGTTCGCTTTTGAGTCGACTCAAAAGCAGTACCCCCTGTGCCGCCCTCCCACCATCTCCTGTGCCCCTAATAATTATTCCCCCCAGGGATCAACCCGGCAAGTCACGGTTCGCTTTTGAGTCGACTCAAAAGCAGTACCCCCTGTGCCGCCCTCCCACCATCTCCTGTGCCCCTAATAATTATTCCCCCCAGGGATCAACCCGGCAAGTCACGGTTCGCTTTTGAGTCGACTCAAAAGCAGTACCCCCTGTGCCGCCCTCCCACCATCTCCTGTGCCCCTAATAATTATTCCCCCCAGGGATCAACCCGGCAAGTCACGGTTCGCTTTTGAGTCGACTCAAAAGCAGTACCCCCTGTGCCGCCCTCCCACCATCTCCTGTGCCCCTAATAATTATTCCCCCCAGGGATCAACCCGGCAAGTCACGGTTCGCTTTTGAGTCGACTCAAAAGCAGTACCCCCTGTGCCGCCCTCCCACCATCTCCTGTGCCCCCAATAATTATTCCCCCCAGGGATCAACCCGGCAAGTCACGGTTCGCTTTTGAGTCGACTCAAAAGCAGTACCCCCTGTGCCGCCCTCCCACCATCTCCTGTGCCCCTAATAATTATTCCCCCAGGGATCAACCCTGCAAGTCACGGTTCGCTTTTGAGTCGACTCAAAAGCAGTACCCCCTGTGCCGCCCTCCCACCATCTCCTGTGCCCCTAATAATTATTCCCCCTAGGGATCAACCCGGCAAGTCACGGTTCGCTTTTGAGTCGACTCAAAAGCAGTACCCCCTGTGCCGCCCTCCCACCATCTCCTGTGCCCCTAATAATTATTCCCCCCAGGGATCAACCCGGCAAGTCACGGTTCGCTTTTGAGTCGACTCAAAAGCAGTACCCCCTGTGCCGCCCTCCCACCATCTCCTGTGCCCCTAATAATTATTCCCCCCAGGGATCAACCCGGCAAGTCACGGTTCGCTTTTGAGTCGACTCAAAAGCAGTACCCCCTGTGCCGCCCTCCCACCATCTCCTGTGCCCCTAATAATTATTCCCCCCAGGGATCAACCCGGCAAGTCACGGTTCGCTTTTGAGTCGACTCAAAAGCAGTACCCCCTGTGCCGCCCTCCCACCATCTCCTGTGCCCCTAATAATTATTCCCCCAAGGGATCAACCCGGCAAGTCACGGTTCGCTTTTGAGTCGACTCAAAAGCAGTACCCCCTGTGCCGCCCTCCCACCATCTCCTGTGCCCCTAATAATTATTCCCCCCAGGGATCAACCCGGCAAGTCACGGTTCGCTTTTGAGTCGACTCAAAAGCAGTACCCCCTGTGCCGCCCTCCCACCATCTCCTGTGCCCCTAATAATTATTCCCCCCAGGGATCAACCCGGCAAGTCACGGTTCGCTTTTGAGTCGACTCAAAAGCAGTACCCCCTGTGCCGCCCTCCCACCATCTCCTGTGCCCCTAATAATTATTCCCCCCAAGGATCAACCCGGCAAGTCACGGTTCGCTTTTGAGTCGACTCAAAAGCAGTACCCCCTGTGCCGCCCTCCCACCATCTCCTGTGCCCCTAATAATTATTCCCCCCAGGGATCAACCCGGCAAGTCACGGTTCGCTTTTGAGTCGACTCAAAAGCAGTACCCCCTGTGCCGCCCTCCCACCATCTCCTGTGCCCCTAATAATTATTCCCCCCAGGGATCAACCCGGCAAGTCACGGTTCGCTTTTGAGTCGACTCAAAAGCAGTACCCCCTGTGCCGCCCTCCCACCATCTCCTGTGCCCCTAATAATTATTCCCCCCAGGGATCAACCCGGCAAGTCACGGTTCGCTTTTGAGTCGACTCAAAAGCAGTACCCCCTGTGCCGCCCTCCCACCATCTCCTGTGCCCCTAATAATTATTCCCCCCAGGGATCAACCCGGCAAGTCACGGTTCGCTTTTGAGTCGACTCAAAAGCAGTACCCCCTGTGCCGCCCTCCCACCATCTCCTGTGCCCCTAATAATTATTCCCCCCAGGGATCAACCCGGCAAGTCACGGTTCGCTTTTGAGTCGACTCAAAAGCAGTACCCCCTGTGCCGCCCTCCCACCATCTCCTGTGCCCCTAATAATTATTCCCCCCAGGGATCAACCCGGCAAGTCACGGTTCGCTTTTGAGTCGACTCAAAAGCAGTACCCCCTGTGCCGCCCTCCCACCATCTCCTGTGCCCCTAATAATTATTCCCCCCAGGGATCAACCCGGCAAGTCACGGTTCGCTTTTGAGTCGACTCAAAAGCAGTACCCCCTGTGCCGCCCTCCCACCATCTCCTGTGCCCCTAATAATTATTCCCCCCAGGGATCAACCCGGCAAGTCACGGTTCGCTTTTGAGTCGACTCAAAAGCAGTACCCCCTGTGCCGCCCTCCCACCATCTCCTGTGCCCCTAATAATTATTCCCCCCAGGGATCAACCCGGCAAGTCACGGTTCGCTTTTGAGTCGACTCAAAAGCAGTACCCCCTGTGCCGCCCTCCCACCATCTCCTGTGCCCCTAATAATTATTCCCCCCAGGGATCAACCCGGCAAGTCACGGTTCGCTTTTGAGTCGACTCAAAAGCAGTACCCCCTGTGCCGCCCTCCCACCATCTCCTGTGCCCCTAATAATTATTCCCCCCAGGGATGAACCCGGCAAGTCACGGTTCGCTTTTGAGTCGACTCAAAAGCAGTACCCCCTGTGCCGCCCTCCCACCATCTCCTGTGCCCCTAATAATTATTCCCCCCAGGGATCAACCCGGCAAGTCACGGTTCGCTTTTGAGTCGACTCAAAAGCAGTACCCCCTGTGCCGCCCTCCCACCATCTCCTGTGCCCCTAATAATTATTCCCCCCAGGGATCAACCCGGCAAGTCACGGTTCGCTTTTGAGTCGACTCAAAAGCAGTACCCCCTGTGCCGCCCTCCCACCATCTCCTGTGCCCCTAATAATTATTCCCCCCAGGGATCAACCCGGCAAGTCACGGTTCGCTTTTGAGTCGACTCAAAAGCAGTACCCCCTGTGCCGCCCTCCCACCATCTCCTGTGCCCCTAATAATTATTCCCCCCAGGGATCAACCCGGCAAGTCACGGTTCGCTTTTGAGTCGACTCAAAAGCAGTACCCCCTGTGCCGCCCTCCCACCATCTCCTGTGCCCCTAATAATTATTCCCCCCAGGGATCAACCCGGCAAGTCACGGTTCGCTTTTGAGTCGACTCAAAAGCAGTACCCCCTGTGCCGCCCTCCCACCATCTCCTGTGCCCCTAATAATTATTCCCCCCAGGGATCAACCCGGCAAGTCACGGTTCGCTTTTGAGTCGACTCAAAAGCAGTACCCCCTGTGCCGCCCTCCCACCATCTCCTGTGCCCCTAATAATTATTCCCCCCAGGGATCAACCCGGCAAGTCACGGTTCGCTTTTGAGTCGACTCAAAAGCAGTACCCCCTGTGCCGCCCTCCCACCATCTCCTGTGCCCCTAATAATTATTCCCCCCAGGGATCAACCCGGCAAGTCACGGTTCGCTTTTGAGTCGACTCAAAAGCAGTACCCCCTGTGCCGCCCTCCCACCATCTCCTGTGCCCCTAATAATTATTCCCCCCAGGGATCAACCCGGCAAGTCACGGTTCGCTTTTGAGTCGACTCAAAAGCAGTACCCCCTGTGCCGCCCTCCCACCATCTCCTGTGCCCCTAATAATTATTCCCCCCAGGGATCAACCCGGCAAGTCACGGTTCGCTTTTGAGTCGACTCAAAAGCAGTACCCCCTGTGCCGCCCTCCCACCATCTCCTGTGCCCCTAATAATTATTCCCCCCAGGGATCAACCCGGCAAGTCACGGTTCGCTTTTGAGTCGACTCAAAAGCAGTACCCCCTGTGCCGCCCTCCCACCATCTCCTGTGCCCCTAATAATTATTCCCCCCAGGGATCAACCCGGCAAGTCACGGTTCGCTTTTGAGTCGACTCAAAAGCAGTACCCCCTGTGCCGCCCTCCCACCATCTCCTGTGCCCCTAATAATTATTCCCCCCAGGGATCAACCCGGCAAGTCACGGTTCGCTTTTGAGTCGACTCAAAAGCAGTACCCCCTGTGCCGCCCTCCCACCATCTCCTGTGCCCCCAATAATTATTCCCCCCAGGGATCAACCCGGCAAGTCACGGTTCGCTTTTGAGTCGACTCAAAAGCAGTACCCCCTGTGCCGCCCTCCCACCATCTCCTGTGCCCCTAATAATTATTCCCCCCAGGGATCAACCCGGCAAGTCACGGTTCGCTTTTGAGTCGACTCAAAAGCAGTACCCCCTGTGCCGCCCTCCCACCATCTCCTGTGCCCCTAATAATTATTCCCCCCAGGGATCAACCCGGCAAGTCACGGTTCGCTTTTGAGTCGACTCAAAAGCAGTACCCCCTGTGCCGCCCTCCCACCATCTCCTGTGCCCCTAATAATTATTCCCCCCAGGGATCAACCCGGCAAGTCACGGTTCGCTTTTGAGTCGACTCAAAAGCAGTACCCCCTGTGCCGCCCTCCCACCATCTCCTGTGCCCCTAATAATTATTCCCCCCAGGGATCAACCCGGCAAGTCACGGTTCGCTTTTGAGTCGACTCAAAAGCAGTACCCCCTGTGCCGCCCTCCCACCATCTCCTGTGCCCCCAATAATTATTCCCCCCAGGGATCAACCCGGCAAGTCACGGTTCGCTTTTGAGTCGACTCAAAAGCAGTACCCCCTGTGCCGCCCTCCCACCATCTCCTGTGCCCCTAATAATTATTCCCCCCAGGGATCAACCCGGCAAGTCACGGTTCGCTTTTGAGTCGACTCAAAAGCAGTACCCCCTGTGCCGCCCTCCCACCATCTCCTGTGCCCCTAATAATTATTCCCCCCAGGGATCAACCCGGCAAGTCACGGTTCGCTTTTGAGTCGACTCAAAAGCAGTACCCCCTGTGCCGCCCTCCCACCATCTCCTGTGCCCCTAATAATTATTCCCCCCAGGGATCAACCCGGCAAGTCACGGTTCGCTTTTGAGTCGACTCAAAAGCAGTACCCCCTGTGCCGCCCTCCCACCATCTCCTGTGCCCCTAATAATTATTCCCCCCAGGGATCAACCCGGCAAGTCACGGTTCGCTTTTGAGTCGACTCAAAAGCAGTACCCCCTGTGCCGCCCTCCCACCATCTCCTGTGCCCCTAATAATTATTCCCCCCAGGGATCAACCCGGCAAGTCACGGTTCGCTTTTGAGTCGACTCAAAAGCAGTACCCCCTGTGCCGCCCTCCCACCATCTCCTGTGCCCCTAATAATTATTCCCCCCAGGGATCAACCCGGCAAGTCACGGTTCGCTTTTGAGTCGACTCAAAAGCAGTACCCCCTGTGCCGCCCTCCCACCATCTCCTGTGCCCCTAATAATTATTCCCCCCAGGGATCAACCCGGCAAGTCACGGTTCGCTTTTGAGTCGACTCAAAAGCAGTACCCCCTGTGCCGCCCTCCCACCATCTCCTGTGCCCCTAATAATTATTCCCCCCAGGGATCAACCCGGCAAGTCACGGTTCGCTTTTGAGTCGACTCAAAAGCAGTACCCCCTGTGCCGCCCTCCCACCATCTCCTGTGCCCCTAATAATTATTCCCCCCAGGGATCAACCCGGCAAGTCACGGTTCGCTTTTGAGTCGACTCAAAAGCAGTACCCCCTGTGCCGCCCTCCCACCATCTCCTGTGCCCCTAATAATTATTCCCCCCAGGGATCAACCCGGCAAGTCACGGTTCGCTTTTGAGTCGACTCAAAAGCAGTACCCCCTGTGCCGCCCTCCCACCATCTCCTGTGCCCCTAATAATTATTCCCCCCAGGGATCAACCCGGCAAGTCACGGTTCGCTTTTGAGTCGACTCAAAAGCAGTACCCCCTGTGCCGCCCTCCCACCATCTCCTGTGCCCCTAATAATTATTCCCCCCAGGGATCAACCCGGCAAGTCACGGTTCGCTTTTGAGTCGACTCAAAAGCAGTACCCCCTGTGCCGCCCTCCCACCATCTCCTGTGCCCCTAATAATTATTCCCCCCAGGGATCAACCCGGCAAGTCACGGTTCGCTTTTGAGTCGACTCAAAAGCAGTACCCCCTGTGCCGCCCTCCCACCATCTCCTGTGCTCCTAATAATTATTCCCCCCAGGGATCAACCCGGCAAGTCACGGTTCGCTTTTGAGTCGACTCAAAAGCAGTACCCCCTGTGCCGCCCTCCCACCATCTCCTGTGCCCCTAATAATTATTCCCCCCAGGGATCAACCCGGCAAGTCACGGTTCGCTTTTGAGTCGACTCAAAAGCAGTACCCCCTGTGCCGCCCTCCCACCATCTCCTGTGCCCCTAATAATTATTCCCCCCCAGGGATCAACCCGGCAAGTCACGGTTCGCTTTTGAGTCGACTCAAAAGCAGTACCCCCTGTGCCGCCCTCCCACCATCTCCTGTGCCCCTAATAATTATTCCCCCCAGGGATCAACCCGGCAAGTCACGGTTCGCTTTTGAGTCGACTCAAAAGCAGTACCCCCTGTGCCGCCCTCCCACCATCTCCTGTGCCCCTAATAATTATTCCCCCCAGGGATCAACCCGGCAAGTCACGGTTCGCTTTTGAGTCGACTCAAAAGCAGTACCCCCTGTGCCGCCCTCCCACCATCTCCTGTGCCCCTAATAATTATTCCCCCCAGGGATCAACCCGGCAAGTCACGGTTCGCTTTTGAGTCGACTCAAAAGCAGTACCCCCTGTGCCGCCCTCCCACCATCTCCTGTGCCCCTAATAATTATTCCCCCCAGGGATCAACCCGGCAAGTCACGGTTCGCTTTTGAGTCGACTCAAAAGCAGTACCCCCTGTGCCGCCCTCCCACCATCTCCTGTGCCCCTAATAATTATTCCCCCCAGGGATCAACCCGGCAAGTCACGGTTCGCTTTTGAGTCGACTCAAAAGCAGTACCCCCTGTGCCGCCCTCCCACCATCTCCTGTGCCCCTAATAATTATTCCCCCCAGGGATCAACCCGGCAAGTCACGGTTCGCTTTTGAGTCGACTCAAAAGCAGTACCCCCTGTGCCGCCCTCCCACCATCTCCTGTGCCCCTAATAATTATTCCCCCCAGGGATCAACCCGGCAAGTCACGGTTCGCTTTTGAGTCGACTCAAAAGCAGTACCCCCTGTGCCGCCCTCCCACCATCTCCTGTGCCCCTAATAATTATTCCCCCCAGGGATCAACCCGGCAAGTCACGGTTCGCTTTTGAGTCGACTCAAAAGCAGTACCCCCTGTGCCGCCCTCCCACCATCTCCTGTGCCCCTAATAATTATTCCCCCCAGGGATCAACCCGGCAAGTCACGGTTCGCTTTTGAGTCGACTCAAAAGCAGTACCCCCTGTGCCGCCCTCCCACCATCTCCTGTGCCCCTAATAATTATTCCCCCCAGGGATCAACCCGGCAAGTCACGGTTCGCTTTTGAGTCGACGCAAAAGCAGTACCCCCTGTGCCGCCCTCCCACCATCTCCTGTGCCCCTAATAATTATTCCCCCCAGGGATCAACCCGGCAAGTCACGGTTCGCTTTTGAGTCGACTCAAAAGCAGTACCCCCTGTGCCGCCCTCCCACCATCTCCTGTGCCCCTAATAATTATTCCCCCCAGGGATCAACCCGGCAAGTCACGGTTCGCTTTTGAGTCGACTCAAAAGCAGTACCCCCTGTGCCGCCCTCCCACCATCTCCTGTGCCCCTAATAATTATTCCCCCCAGGGATCAACCCGGCAAGTCACGGTTCGCTTTTGAGTCGACTCAAAAGCAGTACCCCCTGTGCCGCCCTCCCACCATCTCCTGTGCCCCCAATAATTATTCCCCCCAGGGATCAACCCGGCAAGTCACGGTTCGCTTTTGAGTCGACTCAAAAGCAGTACCCCCTGTGCCGCCCTCCCACCATCTCCTGTGCCCCTAATAATTATTCCCCCCAGGGATCAACCCGGCAAGTCACGGTTCGCTTTTGAGTCGACTCAAAAGCAGTACCCCCTGTGCCGCCCTCCCACCATCTCCTGTGCCCCTAATAATTATTCCCCCCAGGGATCAACCCGGCAAGTCACGGTTCGCTTTTGAGTCGACTCAAAAGCAGTACCCCCTGTGCCGCCCTCCCACCATCTCCTGTGCCCCTAATAATTATTCCCCCCAGGGATCAACCCGGCAAGTCACGGTTCGCTTTTGAGTCGACTCAAAAGCAGTACCCCCTGTGCCGCCCTCCCACCATCTCCTGTGCCCCTAATAATTATTCCCCCCAGGGATCAACCCGGCAAGTCACGGTTCGCTTTTGAGTCGACTCAAAAGCAGTACCCCCTGTGCCGCCCTCCCACCATCTCCTGTGCCCCCAATAATTATTCCCCCCAGGGATCAACCCGGCAAGTCACGGTTCGCTTTTGAGTCGACTCAAAAGCAGTACCCCCTGTGCCGCCCTCCCACCATCTCCTGTGCCCCTAATAATTATTCCCCCCAGGGATCAACCCGGCAAGTCACGGTTCGCTTTTGAGTCGACTCAAAAGCAGTACCCCCTGTGCCGCCCTCCCACCATCTCCTGTGCCCCTAATAATTATTCCCCCCAGGGATCAACCCGGCAAGTCACGGTTCGCTTTTGAGTCGACTCAAAAGCAGTACCCCCTGTGCCGCCCTCCCACCATCTCCTGTGCCCCTAATAATTATTCCCCCCAGGGATCAACCCGGCAAGTCACGGTTCGCTTTTGAGTCGACTCAAAAGCAGTACCCCCTGTGCCGCCCTCCCACCATCTCCTGTGCCCCTAATAATTATTCCCCCCAGGGATCAACCCGGCAAGTCACGGTTCGCTTTTGAGTCGACTCAAAAGCAGTACCCCCTGTGCCGCCCTCCCACCATCTCCTGTGCCCCTAATAATTATTCCCCCCAGGGATCAACCCGGCAAGTCACGGTTCGCTTTTGAGTCGACTCAAAAGCAGTACCCCCTGTGCCGCCCTCCCACCATCTCCTGTGCCCCTAATAATTATTCCCCCCAGGGATCAACCCGGCAAGTCACGGTTCGCTTTTGAGTCGACTCAAAAGCAGTACCCCCTGTGCCGCCCTCCCACCATCTCCTGTGCCCCTAATAATTATTCCCCCCAGGGATCAACCCGGCAAGTCACGGTTCGCTTTTGAGTCGACTCAAAAGCAGTACCCCCTGTGCCGCCCTCCCACCATCTCATGTGCCCCTAATAATTATTCCCCCCAGGGATCAACCCGGCAAGTCACGGTTCGCTTTTGAGTCGACTCAAAAGCAGTACCCCCTGTGCCGCCCTCCCACCATCTCCTGTGCCCCTAATAATTATTCCCCCCAGGGATCAACCCGGCAAGTCACGGTTCGCTTTTGAGTCGACTCAAAAGCAGTACCCCCTGTGCCGCCCTCCCACCATCTCCTGTGCCCCTAATAATTATTCCCCCCAGGGATCAACCCGGCAAGTCACGGTTCGCTTTTGAGTCGACTCAAAAGCAGTACCCCCTGTGCCGCCCTCCCACCATCTCCTGTGCCCCTAATAATTATTCCCCCCAGGGATCAACCCGGCAAGTCACGGTTCGCTTTTGAGTCGACTCAAAAGCAGTACCCCCTGTGCCGCCCTCCCACCATCTCCTGTGCCCCTAATAATTATTCCCCCCAGGGATCAACCCGGCAAGTCACGGTTCGCTTTTGAGTCGACTCAAAAGCAGTACCCCCTGTGCCGCCCTCCCACCATCTCCTGTGCCCCTAATAATTATTCCCCCCAGGGATCAACCCGGCAAGTCACGGTTCGCTTTTGAGTCGACTCAAAAGCAGTACCCCCTGTGCCGCCCTCCCACCATCTCCTGTGCCCCTAATAATTATTCCCCCCAGGGATCAACCCGGCAAGTCACGGTTCGCTTTTGAGTCGACTCAAAAGCAGTACCCCCTGTGCCGCCCTCCCACCATCTCCTGTGCTCCTAATAATTATTCCCCCCAGGGATCAACCCGGCAAGTCACGGTTCGCTTTTGAGTCGACTCAAAAGCAGTACCCCCTGTGCCGCCCTCCCACCATCTCCTGTGCCCCTAATAATTATTCCCCCCAGGGATCAACCCGGCAAGTCACGGTTCGCTTTTGAGTCGACTCAAAAGCAGTACCCCCTGTGCCGCCCTCCCACCATCTCCTGTGCCCCTAATAATTATTCCCCCCAGGGATCAACCCGGCAAGTCACGGTTCGCTTTTGAGTCGACTCAAAAGCAGTACCCCCTGTGCCGCCCTCCCACCATCTCCTGTGCCCCCAATAATTATTCCCCCCAGGGATCAACCCGGCAAGTCACGGTTCGCTTTTGAGTCGACTCAAAAGCAGTACCCCCTGTGCCGCCCTCCCACCATCTCCTGTGCCCCTAATAATTATTCCCCCAGGGATCAACCCAGCAAGTCACGGTTCGCTTTTGAGTCGACTCAAAAGCAGTACCCCCTGTGCCGCCCTCCCACCATCTCCTGTGCCCCTAATAATTATTCCCCCCAGGGATCAACCCGGCAAGTCACGGTTCGCTTTTGAGTCGACTCAAAAGCAGTACCCCCTGTGCCGCCCTCCCACCATCTCCTGTGCCCCTAATAATTATTCCCCCAGGGATCAACCCAGCAAGTCACGGTTTCTCAAGGTGGCAGGCAGGGTCATGACTGGCGTTTCTGGGCGGGTTCTTGCTGAGCTTGTTTGCCCCTCCCTCTTCCCCCACACCACACCCATCACACCCTGTCACACCCCATCAAACCCCGTCACACCGCACCCCACCGCACCACACCCTTCAGGGACCAGCCGGGCAAGTCACGGTTTCTCAAGGTGGCAGGGTCACGGCTGGCGTTTCTGGGGGGCTTCGTGTTGACCATGCCTGTCCCTCCCTTTTCCCCCACACTACACCTCATCACACCACACCACACCTCATTCCACCGCACCTCACCCTTCAGGGACCAGCTGGGCAAGTCACGGTTTCTCAAGGTGGCGGGGTCACGGCTGGCGTTTCTTGGAGGATTCGTCTTGGAGCTAGCTCTGGCTGAGATGCTGCTGCAGGTGAGATGAAGGGGAGGGCCAGGGAACTGGGCTAGAGGAGCTCTGCTGCTCACTGCGATTTTTGAGTCGACTCAAAAATGGACTCTCCACAACTGGGCAAGAGGAGCTCTGCTGCTCACTGCGATTTTTAAGTCGACTCATAAATCGACTCTCCACAACTGGGCAAGAAGAGCTCTGCTGCTCACTGCGCACTCACCACCCAGGGAACTTCTTTCCTGCAAGAACCAGTGAGCAGCGTGGAACCAGTGGATCATTAAATAAGTGGGCGTGGGAGTTGGGCAAAGAAGCATCGCTGCTGCTGCTGCTCACTCACTCTCCCACTCTCCGCCTTTGTTGACTTCCCTGTGTTTCCCTTAGCCCCAGTGCTACCCACGCGACTCTGTGGCATCCCTAAGTGAGAGGGCGAGGGAGTTAGGAAACAAGCGCCGCTTCTCCCTGCTACTCGCCCAGGCCGGATTGGACCGCCTGGTGTCGCTCAGCGCCCTGCCGCTGAGTGCTCACTCACTGCTGCTCTCTCCCTCTCCCACCAGTGCTATCCCAGGGAACCGGTGGCATCCCTAATGGAGAGGGCGAGAGAGCTACGAAACAAGCGCCGCTTCCCGCTGCTGCTCACTCACTGCAGCTCTCCCTCCTCGTGCCCCTATCACCCCCCTCCCTCGCCCAGTGCTATCCCAGAGAACAGGCGTGATGGCATCACCAAGGGAACGAGCCGGGGAGTTAGGCAACAAGTGCAGCTTCCCGCTGCTGTTGAGGCGGCTCAAGATTTTTGAGGCGCCTCAAAAGTTAGGCAACAAGCGCCGCTTCCCGCTGCTGCTCACTGCTCGCGTCGCTTACCGCTCATCCTTCCTCGCTCCTCGCCTCTCTTCCTCTCCCACCAGTGCTATCCCAGGGAACCGGTAGCATCACTTAGGGAACGAGCCAGGGAGCTGGGCAACAAGCGCCGCTTCCCGCTGCTGCTTACGCAGGCCGGGTTGGACCGGCTTGTGTTTCCAGGAGCCCTGCTCATGCGCGCCCCCACCAACCTGCGTCAAATGGCGGCCAAGTAAGTCAACTTGCTGTGTTTGAGTGGTTTATGGTTGGTTGGTGCTTATCATTTGTGTGCTCTAGCTTCCCTCTGCTTCTCACGCAGGCCGGGTTGGACCGGCTTGTGTTTCCAGGAGCCCTGCTCATGCGCGCCCCCACCAACCTCAGGCAACTCGCCGCCAAGTGAGTGAGCTGTCCTTTTTCAAAGGCATTTTCGGTGGGGCTTCACTTGCATGTTCATGGTGAGTGGAGTGCCATGCCGGAGGTGTGTCGGCTGCTGTTTGAGGTGTTCGGTTTGGGCCCCGACCATCCCGACATGCTCCCCAAGATTATTCCTGCTCCCACCTCTACCATTCACTCTCCCACCCACCCAACCCTCGTTCCCCCCTGCAGGAGTGTTTTCACCTCCCTCATTGCCTCGGCTTACCTCACGAGAGGCATGCCGGAAGTCTACAGGCTGCTGTTTGAGGTGTTGGGTTTGGACCCCGACCATCCCGCCATGCTGCAATGAATGCCCGTGCCATACCATTCACTTCACCCCATCTCCCCCCCTGTAGGAGTGTGTTCACATCACTAATCGCCTCGGCATACCTCACAAGGGGCATGCCGGAAGTCTACAGGCTGCTCTTTGAGGTGTTGGGTTTGGACCCCGACCATCCCTAGACACTCCCATTCCCACTCATATTACCCATGCAGGAGTGTTTTCACCTCCCTGGTGGCTTAAGCATACCTCACCCGCGGCATGCCGGAGGTCTATCGGCTGCTGTTTGAGGTGTTTGGATTGGACCCCGACCAGCTCCTCCTCCCAACCTGTGACCAGTGACTATCTGCCGTCTACCATCTTCCCTATTCCCCCCCAGGAGTGTCTTCACCTCCCTCATTGCCTCGGCTTACCTCACAAGGGGCATGCCGGAAGTCTACAGGCTGCTCTTTGAGGTGTTCGGGCTGGACCCTGACCATCCCGACATGCTCCCCAAGATCGAGCGCGTGCGTGACGAGGATTTCCTGCATGCTGACCTGGACGGCGACCCGCTGACGTGGCGCGACGTGGCGTGCTACCAGGTGTGTGGGGGGGGGAGGGTGAGGGGAGTGAGTGGGCGGGCGGGTGGGTGGGTGGGTGGCTGGGCGGGTGGGTGAGTGGGTGGGCGGGCGGGTGGGTGAGTGGGTGTCATGTTCCTGGGACTCTTGAGCTGCTTAATTACCCTTTGTGTCACTCTCCATATTTTAGGCCCCTCGGTAGTTGAATTCTCACCTTCTCTCCCTCCCCTCCTTCTCACCTTCTCCCTTTCTCTTCCTTCCCCCTCTCTCCTCCTCACCCTCCCCTCTCTCCCCACATTCCCCTCCAGTCCCCACCAAATTCCCTCTTCCCCAACCCTCGTCTCTTCCACGCGTGCGTGCCGCCCGGAATGTCACGATTCCGCGGTTCTGATTGGATGCACCGATCCCTGGAAGCAGCACTGAGGGCGCTGGCGTGGCCGAGACCAGCAGAAGCTGGAATGAGTATTGAAGCAAAACAGAGGCGCAACGAAGACATGGTGATGGCTCTGCAGGTCAGTGAGGGATGAGAGTGAGAGGGGTCTTGAAATCCATGCGGTTCCGCCCGCGCGGCTCTCATTGAATACACCGATCCCTGGAAGCAGCACTGAGGGCGCTGGCATGGCCGAGACCAGCAGAAGCAGGGATGAGCCTGGAGGCGAAGCAGAGAAGGAATGAAGACATGGTGTTGGCACTGCAGGTGAGGGGAGCTGTGAAAGAAAGCACTACTGCAGCTCTTGTGAGTGATTTTTGAGAATTCTCAAAAATCACTTGTGAGGGGAGCTGTGAAAGAAAGCACTACAGCAGATGCTGAGGGAAGTGGTAGGATGAGGTTCTGTTGGTGCGTGCTCATCTCTTTAACGTGCGTGCTCATCTCTGTAATGTGATTTTTGAGGTGCCACAGTAATGAGGCTCTGTTGGTGCGTGCTCATCGCTGTAACGTGCGGTGCACCTGTGCTGCTGCTGCTATCGACGCTCACGTTCCCCCACGTGGGGGGTTGGGCTCACGTTCCCCCACGTGGGGGGTTGGGCTCAAGTTCCCCCACGTGGGGGGTTGGGCTCAAGTTCCCCCACGTGGGGGGTTGGGCTTGGGCTCACGTTCCCCCACCCCTCATGCTTTTTCCTCCTCCTTACCAACCTGCCCAAACCCCCCCGTCCTCCCAGCTGTGCTTCCTGCACCCCTCCCTGTACCGCGCGGAGCACCCCCGCTTCTGCTACGACCGGCTTGAGTACCTGGGGCAGAAGATTCAGGTGAGGCTTGAGAGGACGTACCAGGTGAGGCTTGAGAGGACATACCAGGTGCAAAAACAAAATCACCTCTGGTGAGGGGTTTCTGAGCCGCTGAAAAAAAATGTCTGCGGAGCCTAGAAACTGGTGAAGCCTGGCAAGACACGATACCTTGAGGGGTTTCAGTTTCAGGGGTTAATTATATGAGGTGTTGAGCTTCAAGCTGAAAGGTGGACCTTGCTCCAGCAAGGCAATATCGGTGAAATCTTGAATTTTTAGAACTGAAGGGTTTATCGCTCGTTCTAGATTTTCTTTGCCTCCAGTACCTCAAAACTCAGTGACTGGAACAGCTCCGAGTCTTCTAAAATTTCTTTGCCTCCAGTGCCTCGAGTTTTCTTTCTTCTTTTCTATGTTCAAATATGTGGTGCTTTTATCCAACGTGCTTCTATGCCACCAGGATCTGGTCTTAGCAGAGAACCTCCTTCAGTCACACCTCGATGCGCCGATCCTCTGGCTCTCCGACCGCCATACCAAGCTTCTTCGGAACCGAGCCTGCGGCCGGTATCTCCGAGCCTCGGGCCTGCACGACCACGTGGAGCTTTCTGAGGAGTCGAAGCAGTACTTCTACGCAAATAAAAAGTTTCAGAACTTGGTTTCGGGGGCGGTGTTCCAGGCTGTTCATGGGGCGGCATATATCGTGTATGGGAAGCCGGAGGTTCGGCGGTTGATGTTTGGGATGTTTGATATTGATGGTGGCACCATGCACACCACATAATGTGATGTGGGGGTTGCAGTGTAACAATGTTGAAATCTTGTGACATGGCATGGCAGTGTAATAGAAGATGCGTATAAGTATCCGATCTGTAAATGTGGTTTTGAGCAAATTTTGTACACGGTTGTTTTGCGATACCAATACAGAAAGGCGTTTGCTTGGTTTTGATCAGCATAACTATGACATGTACTACTGGTATATAGGGTTTATATCGAATTCACATTGCTTATTGGTAGCTGCAAGTGCTCACCACCAGGAAGTTGTAACTGTTGACTTTCTAGATGTTACCCTACTGTTTTCTAGATGAGAAGAAAAGACTGCACGCACAGAGAAAGACACAGAGGATCGCAGCATAGGGGAAAATAGTGGGTCAAGAGTGTAATATACGGTATTAATTAGAGCAGTAAAACAAGTGCCTCAAGGGCTGAGAGTGGGAGAGGAAGGGGTAAGAAAGGGCAAAATGGAAAATTTTAGAAGAGGGTCGCAAGCGAAACAGGGAAGAAGGGAAAACGGAGGGAGGAGGAAGGGAAAGCGGGATGGGGAGAGGAAAAAGGAGGAGGCAGGTAAAGGGAAAACAGGAACAGGGGGGTGAACGTTGAGGGGGGAGGAAATCTGACGGCACCTGGAAGTGTTGTCATGGACGATGCGAGCAAACTCCTCAATGTCCTCCACTCCCCTGTACCCGCACACCACCTCCAGCACTTGCCTGTGACACAAGGGAGAATAGAAGAGAGGACATCAGCATTTCGCTCCTGGTCTAATTGCATGGCGCCTGTGGTCTAATTGCATGGCCTGTGGTCTAATTGCATGGCCTGTGGTCTAATTGCATGGCCTGTGGTCTAATTGCATGGCCTGTGGTCTAATTGCATGGCCTGTGGTCTAATTGCATGGCCTGTGGTCTAATTGCATGGCCTGTGGTCTAATTGCATGGCCTGTGGTCTAATTGCATGGCCTGTGGTCTAATTGCATGGCCTGTGGTCTAATTGCATGGCCTGTGGTCTAATTGCATGGCCTGTGGTCTAATTGCATGGCCTGTGGTCTAATTGCATGGCCTGTGGTCTAATTGCATGGCCTGTGGTCTAATTGCATGGCCTGTGGTCTAATTGCATGGCAGCACACGAGCAGGTGCTGTGGCAGGCAATGCAAACAGGGGAGTATTTCCACATCCTCCACTTTCCTGCATTGCACGGGAGAAAGCATGAGAGGACTTTTGAGTTGACTCAAATGAAAGCATGAGAGGACTTTTGAGTTGACTCAAAAGAAAGCATGAGAGGACTTTTGAGTTGACTCAAAAGAAAGCATGAGAGGACTTTTGAGTTGACTCAAAAGAAAGCATGAGAGGACTTTTGAGTTGACTAAAAAAAAAAGCATGAGAGGACTTTTGAGTTGGCTCAAAAGAAAGCATGAGAGGACTTTTGAGTTGACTCAAAAGAAAGCATGAGAGGACTTTTGAGTTGACTCAAAAGAAAGCATGAGAGGACTTTTGAGTTGACTCAAAAGAAAGCATGAGAGGAACCACATCCTCCACTTTCCTGCATTGCACGGGAGAAAGCATGAGAGGACCCAACCACTCATCTACTCGCCTCTCCAGCACAGCACATGTTACCTTAACAACACATGCCCCATGCATGCGTAACACATGCCCCATGCATGCGTAACTCATACTAAGGTGACTTCTGAGTCGACTCAAAAGACAGCACAGCACATGTTACCTTAACAACACATGCCCCATGCATGCGTAACACATGCCCCATGCATGCGTAACTCATACTAAGGTGACTTCTGAGTCGACTCAAAAGACAGCACAGCACATGTTACCTTAACAACACATGCCCCATGCATGCGTAACACATGCCCCATGCATGCGTAACACATGACCCATGCATGCGTAACACATGCCCCATGCATGCGTAACACATGCCCCATGCATGCGTAACACATGCCCCATGCATGCGTAACACATGCCCCATGCATGCGTAACACATGCCCCATGCATGCGTTTCTCATACTCCATGCATGCTCCAGTCAGTCCTCCGCACATCACAGAACATGTTACCATAACCCACACCCCATGCTGCATGCCCACCTGATGGCACACGGCTCGTTTCTGCCCTTCACCATGGCATCCTCCGAATGGGCCTCTTTCTTCTTTGCTGCCCATTTGCTGCCCACAAAGCGGTGGCCGGCGTGTGTCGGCCGCACATCGCAGTAAGGAGAGTCGGTTTCAAGCAAGAGGCGGGTGGCAGGAATCCCGGCCATGGCTTTAAGATTGTCCTCTGTCTTCAGTGAACAACCGTTGATGCCTGCAATGGGGAGATGAGAAGGGAGAGGTGAGGTAAAGAGTGACAGGGATACAGTGGTGGGAGTCGGTTTAATAGCATGAGGAGATCAGCAGCGATCTCCCGCCGTGGCTATTAAATTTGTCTTTCGAGGCCCCTCAAAAGTCGTCTCTCTACCCGCAATTAAGATTGTCCTCTGTTTTGGAAGGGCGAGGCGAGAATGGCGTTCCGCTCCGTTTGTCTCACGTGCCCGTGCCTGTGAACGAATAAAACGCTTCCCCCACAAGCCCATATGTGGAAGTGCCGAGAATCCATCTGTATTTTACTTTTGAGAATTCTCAAAAGTATTTTTTTCTAGAATTCTCTGAAGTAAAACCCCCACAAGCCCATATGTGGAAGTGCCGAGACTAGTTCCATCTGTTGCTCTCTCACTCTCTCACCGATGGACAGCTTGGGCACTGCGAGAATGGCGTCCCTCTCCTCGCACGTGCCTGTAAACGAATGCACCACTCCCCCCACGAACCTGTAGCATCGGATCGCACATCCATGAAAAAACAGGAACAAACAGAGGCAAGGTGACTCTTGAGTCAACCCACGAGAACCGACCAGGGAGGGGAGGTGACTTCTGAATCAACTCACACAAACCAGGAACCAGTTGGAATATCAACTCTAACCTCCGGTTGGATTGCCCACTCCTCCCCTACCTACCTCACCCCCCCGAACGTTCCCAACCTCCCCATTCCTCCTCCACCCTCCCCGCCTTCACCTGCTCTCGTTCCTCTTCACTATTTCCAAGAAATCGTCAGCAGCAGCGCGCATGTGCAGGAACATGGGCAGCTGAGTTGTCTGGGCTAGGTCGAATTGACGCTCAAAGTACCTTTGGGAATGGAAGGGAATGGGAGGGATGGGAGGGATGGGAGGGATGGGAGGGATGGGAGGGATGGGAAGGATGGGAGGGATGGGAGGGATGGGAGGGATGGGTGGGATGGGAGGGATGGGAGGGATGGGAGGGACGGGTCAGGAGAGCAGTGCTGAGCAGTGCTCAGGGGATTGGTAATGATGGCTCAAGCTCAAGCTCAACCTTGAGCCTTGCCATAATGAGGAGAGTGAATGCCATTGCCTTGCGGCCCAAACCTTACATTCACTCTCCTTCTCCCCACTTACCGACTCACTTGTGCTAGAGCCCTTGAAGGGTGTTTTTGAGAATTCTCAAAAACACCCTTTTACACTCACTCTCCTTCTCCCCACTCACTGACTCACTTGTGCTAGAGCCCTTGCCTCGCCCTCCCCCCTCTCCCCAACTCACTTCTCCTCCACCTCTTGGGGCAGAACACAAGGCGATCATAGTCCAACCCACACTCGCCCACTGCCACAGGAGAAATAGACAGAGGCACACACCCGCTGTGGAACAACTCACTGCCATTCACTCCCCATCCCTCTCCTCCCCTCCCTCCTTCTCCCCAGTCGACTCACTTCTGCTGCACCTCCTTGGGGCAGAACACAAGGCGATCATAGTCCAATCCGCACTCGCCCACCGCCACCACCTGCAGCAGCAGGGGCAAAACAAAGGAAAGAGCAAGATGAATGCTGAAGACTCAAGAATGGGGCCAAAGGGCAGAAATGCCTCAGACTCCCATACTGCCCCTTCAAACAGACACACCTTGCCTTTGACCTTCCCTTCTTCTGCCAGCTTCAATAGCGATTGCAGGTGCTGCTGCGGATCGCCGCTTGCATCAAACTCCTGGGAACGGAATGGGAACGAAGAGAGGAAGGAAAGAAGGAGCAGAAGGGGGACGGACAGTTGGGCAAGAGGGAAAATAAGGGACGAAACGAAGGATCGGGGTTGGAAATGGTGCAACTGGAAAACAGATGTTAGGCTTTGATGCATTCAAGAAGTAAATGGTAAACCAACCATGCGCCGGGCCCTGTTCCCTACAGAGGCAACGGGTAGCATGGACGCCAACAGTGCAGAACAGGCGGTTTCTGAGATAGAACGCAAGGGAGAAAGTAGGGGAAGAGGAGAAGGGGGGGAGCGGGGAAAGGGGAGATGCAAGTCCCATGCAAAAATGTTCCTTACAGAGCAGCGGGTAGGGTGGACTCCAACGGTGCAGAAGAGACGATCTAAAGAAAGAAGAGACGGAAGGAATATAGAGGGGGAAAGGAGATAGAGGGGGAAGAAATATAGAGGGGGAAGGGAAGAGAGGGGAGACCCGAAAAATGAAGAATCGGAACTTGATGAGACAAGTGAATTTGGCAAAAAAAGCACGGGGAACGGGATTCTGTCAGTAACGTGGGAGAAGGGAACAGAAATGTTGGTCATTACGAAGGGCTGACTTTTGAGTCGACTCAAAAGTCAGCTTTTGAGTCAACTCAAAAATTCTGTCAGTAACGTGGGAGAAGGGAACACAAATGTTGATCATTACTAAGGCAGAGGAATGCAACACAAAGGAATACAAGGCATTCAAGAGGAAGAGGTGATGCAGGGAAGGGAGAGAGAGAGAGCGAGAGAGATGCAGTTTGAAAGAAAAGGGAGCTCTACTTGAGAGTCACCCCTGGCACATTTTGATGGCCCACACATAGAACTCACCCACTATCATTGTTTGCACTCTCTTACTCCTCACTTAATCAATCACTCACTCACTTCCTCTCTCACTCATTCGCTCACTCACACACCATCCGTTTCTGCGAGAGCAAGCGCTGCTCTGCTCTCCTCTAAGCTGCCTCCGGTAATCTGACACGGAGAGACACAAAGTCACACACACCCACACACGCACGTGCGCGTGCGCACACATACACACGTGCCCCCCCCCCCCCCCCCCCCACACACACACACACACAGGTGAAAGAGACGAGCGACACAAGTTGGGAGGAAAATGGAAAAGAAAATCGGCGACAATACATTAAAGACACATAGAGGAAATGAAGTTTCTACACATAACAGGAGAACGACAAAAGGCAGTGACACACTACTGCTGCTGAAACTTCATTGGAACACGAGTAGCACGACTCCCTGTTACATTGGAACATGAGTAGCACGACTCCCCATCACCTTCACCTCTCACAATGACCGTCCCCCACCACTCACTGCGATCTTCTTCGCTCTGGCAACAAGAACAACACTGTGAGTAACTTCACACTGCTTCCCTTCTACTATGAATGTAAACGAACGAGTTGACTTTTGAGTTGACTAGCAACGGGATCAACACTGTGAATGACTCAACACTGCTTCCCTTGCAAATGTATGAGAACGCAGCTCATTATGATTGTCCCCTCCACTCACTATAATCTTCTCCACGCCAGCCTCCCAGGCTCGGGAAAGCACTGCCTGCAGGTCCGGCGGGTGCGCCTGTTTGCCATGGTAGCAGCCTTGGAACATTCCATCTGCCGTTGGTTAGCAAGGGGAAAAGGCCAAAAACAACAATGAAAAAAAACAGTCTCCATAGCCAATGAAGGAGGGAAGAACTTGAGACAGAAACAAAGAGAAAAAGAGCTCCAAAGGGAAACGGTCTCCATGTCAAATATCAGAAAAGAGACATTTAGAAATATTTCTGTCCAATAAACCGTCCTTCCAAATTACTGATGGTGCGGTGTTGTTACCTGTTAAGTTGGCTGCGATCTCTGCATGTGCTCGGAAGAAAGAGAGTGGGATGTTTTCAGGTGAATGGTGATACACAGTCGGTCATCCCACATGTGAGGCGGGTTGGATAACAGAAGAAATACAGGAGTGAGTGACACATCAGGTATACAAGCTGCAGCATTGTAACTGAAGATCGAGAGCATGTTTTGGTGTTTTAATGAGAATTAGGCGACAATAGCGAAAGTACATAGCAATGAGACTCCTGGAAAGCACATTGCCGTACATAATGGGATTCCTCATAGCCTACGACCAAGTTTGAACGAACCGGCAAAATTGGTGGTTTTTGAGCCTGTTCAAGAACCACCTTCCAGCCAGGTGGTTCATTGTTGCATATGAGTGGAATCTCTTGCAGAATAGCCAGCGGCCAAGCCTGAACAAACTGGCATATACCGATTAGTTTGACAGGTGGTGCCGGCTTGGCCTCTGTGACTCCCCCTTGGTCAGCGACGTTGGTTCCTTTTTTCTTGCCCATCGCAACCACGGTACCACGGCGAGCAATGGAATCTGCTTGATCTGACACGTTTTTGCCCGGGAATGTTTTGGTCCTAGTAGCTGACCCGGGACCAATCCCCAAGGCACCAGAGAACGGGCTCGCGAAACTTCGGTGGTTTCGAGGCTGTGCGAATGTGAAGATTGTGAAGGAATGCTTCGCGGGTGTGAAGGATGTGAGTGAATGCGGTGTGACTGAAGGGAAGGTGAGTGAATGGAGGCCGCGGGGTCGATTGGGAAGGGAATTGCAACGGCTGGCGCGACCAGCGGAGATCCCAAGGGGAATGGCAGCGGATGCGGGCGTGAAACGCGCGACGGAACTCAATCGCGCGGGGAAGGTGAGACGAAGCTGTGTGTATGGCAGGAAGGAGCAGGCTGCGAGGGACATTGGGAAGGTGACGAGGAGAGTGCAATGCAACCGATATAATCTACAAGCTGAGAAAGAATCTGCTTATGATACACACACACGCAGCAAGCAGGCGTAGGCAAATAACCTAGCAACTGTTGTACGCATTATTTGCAAATGCTCAACCAGTGCGATAAGTCAACCCTTTTGCCAAGGTCTTATCGTTCCCGAACCAAAATCAAGAATAGCAGAAAAATGCAGCAGTATGGAACAATGGAACCACCTCACAAACATCAGCAATCCGACTGAAGGACAAAAATCAGCAAAAACCTCAATATACAAACTAAAAATTACGGTACAACACTTCAAAATATACAAGCAAATAATCCTGCTAGCAGCACTAGACCTGCGAAACTACAATGTAACGAACAATCAGCAGCGTTTTCACCCATGCAGCAGTTCACACACGCCATTTTGGCAGGCATCCATTTAAAATCACCTTCAAACCAAGCCTCCTGAGCCGGAACCTTCTTCTACAATGACAGGAGCAGGTGGCGCTGGCACGAGCACTTGACAATCACATTCATTGTAATCACATGGCCATCTCTGCACGCATCCTCTCAAGTTCATCCTCCTCTTCCGTAGGAGCCTTCTGTGCAGGAGCCTTCTTGGGCACGGATGGCAGTGGCTGTGTGGGCACAGCGGCAGCTGGTTGCAACAGTTGCTCGTCCAACTCGAGAGCTTCCAGCTCCTCCAACTCGGCCATAAGCTCATCCTGCAAGGACAGTTGCATCGGGGGGAGCGACGCGAGCATGAGCAACAAGACAAGCAAGAGAAGGGAGCAGCGGCTGTGTGGGCACAGCAGCAGCTGGTTGCAGCAGTTGCTCGTCCAAACTCCAGGGCCTCCAGCTCCTCCAACTTGGCCATAAGCTCATCCTGTGTACGACAGGGAAGGACACAGAGACAGAGAACAGGGGAAGTGGTGGGGGATTGAGCATAGGAATATGTGGAGCAGTTAATCTTACAGCTAAGTGCTTCAAGCTCCTCCAGCTCAGCCATGAGCTCATCCTATGTGGAGAGGGGAGGTCACAGAGATGGGCCAAAGGGAAGTGGAGTGGTGGGAATGTGTGTGCAAAGAGATGGGTGGGGCATTTGTTTATCCAATTCGAGAGCTTCAAGCTCCTCCAGTTAGGCCATCATCACCGCATCCTGTGTAAGGAGAAAAGAGAATGTTCAGAGAAAGGTTGTATAAGGCGTGTAAGAATACTTCTGAATGGAGGAAAAAGGCAATGACGTATATATATATACATAATTATATACACATATAAAGGTGGAAATAAGCAAAAAAAAAAATGTGAGAGGTCGTCGAAACGAATTGAAGACATTGGGGCGAGTGGCAGCACCAGCGGATTGGCATCATAGCGTCATCATCAGTGTAATGTGCTTGATAATGAGAGCGTTGTTGTACCTTGTTGAAATCAGCGGCAATGCCGACAGGTTGTGCGAGGGCATCCTGGATTGACCTTGAGAATTGTACCTGAATTCCTAATCGTAACGCATCATGAGAGCATCGCACTGTACCTCGTCGAGATCGGCAGCAATGCCAACTGGTTGTGAGAGGGCGTCCTGGATTTGCTTCATGTTCTCCGACTGCTCGTTGATCTCATCCAATGTCTTGTCGACATCGTCAATGTTCCTGTGATGAGGGGAGAACAGTGAAGGATGCGGTGCGAGGGCACGAACACAGTAAGAAAAAAACGGTTTGACAGCTCAAATCAAATTGTTATCTGACTGACTGCTTGTTGATGCCCAATGCCTTGCCCACATTGTCAATGTCTATGTGAAAGGGGAGCACAATGGAGCCAAGAGAAGAGAGATTGGGATGAAAGACAGGGCAGGAGAGAGTCCAACAGAACTGTAGCAAAGGAATGAATCTTAGTTAGAAAATAGTGCAAAAATCTGCAAGGAGCAAGGACAGGCAAAAACCCTGAGAGATCTACTCATATATTTTTAGGCGCCTTACATAGGAAAGAGAGAGCATGTGCACAGGTTTGATGGCATGGGCTAAAAAAATGACTTGTTTTGAGACGAGACTCATTGTGAGCCAAGCCAGAAGTCTCCTGAGGGGAGAGAAAAAGCAGCAAAACTGGACAAAGGAACTCACATCTTCTTCTGCACGCCTTGGATAGCCTGAGCCGACTCCTTCATTGCGCTCATCATCTCCACTGTCACACTCGCTCCCTCCAGATTCACCTCCTGCACTCAGAGAAGGGAGAGCATTCAGCAAGGGAGAAGCATTCAGAAGCATTCAGGGAAGATTCAGGAAGTCAGAGCCACACAAGCAGCATGAGACGGGCCGCTTGAATAGCCTGAGCCGACTCCTTCATTGCGCTCATCATCTCCACCGTCACACTCGCTCCCTCCAGATTCACCTCCTGCGTTCAGAACGCATCCAAAGACATTCCAGGTTCACAAAGATGAGCGTGAGGATTCAGGGAAGTCTCAGAGAGAATTCAAAGCGATTAATTAAGCGCATTCATCTCCCTGGTCATGGGAAAAAAAGGCAATATCTGAAACACTGCAACCGATCTCCCATTCTTCTGGCTCCGCTTTCTCTCTTCCTAACAACGACTCTCTCACCCCAACACCCTCCCACACCCCATCCTTTCCCTAAACTCACCCACCCACCCACATCTCGCTCATACCCACCCCACCCTTCTCATCATTCATTTCCCAATCACACCCTTCACCCACTTCCTAGCAGCCATACCCCTCCTCCAAATCCGACTCCTCTTCCCCCTGATTTCCCCGAGAGCAATCTGGTGAGAGAAAGTTTCGTGTTTATGAACCGCTGCTCATCCCAGCAGGGAAGTCAGTGCATATACCTGGTCTTGCAGTCGGAAGATATAGTTGTTGAGCGCTTCGTGTTTTGAGTCGTCTCAAAACAAGTCAGTGCATACCTTTTTGAGTCGACTCAAAAGTCAGTGCATACCTTTTGAGTCGACTCAAAAGTCAGTGCATACCTTTTGAGTCGCCACAAAAGTCAGTGCATACCTTTTTGAGTCGACTCAAAAGTCAGTGCATACGTTTTGAGTCGCCACAAAAGTCAGTGCATACCTTTTGAGTCGCCTCAAAAGTCAGTGCATACCTTTTGAGTCGACTCAAAAGTCAGTGCATACCTTTTGAGTCGCCTCAAAAGTCAGTGCATACCTTTTGAGTCGCCACAAAAGTCAGTGCATACCTTTTGAGTCGCCACAAAAGTCAGTGCATACCTTTTGAGTCGCCTCAAAAGTCAGTGCATACCTTTTGAGTCGCCACAAAAGTCAGTGCATACCTTTTGAGTCGCCACAAAAGTCAGTGCATACCTTTTGAGTCGCCACAAAAGTCAGTGCATACCTTTTGAGTCGACTCAGAAGTCAGTGCATACCTTTTGAGTCGTCTCAGAAGTCAGTGCATACCTTTTGAGTCGACTCAGAAGTCAGTGCATACCTTTTGAGTCGCCACAAAAGTCAGTGCATACCTTTTGAGTCGCCACAAAAGTCAGTGCATACCTTTTGAGTCGCCACAAAAGTCAGTGCATACCTGGTCTTGCAGTCGGAAGATATAGTTGTTAAGCGCGTCTATCTGATTCTCATACAGCTTCTTCTTCTTCAGGCACTGAATGGCGGCTGGAGTAGAGAGAACAGGAGGTGGGGATGGGTGGGTGTGCGGGTGGGAGTGGTAGGGATGGGGGTAGGGATGGGGGTAGGAGTGGGGGGATGGGGTTGGAAAAAACTTCAACCACATACTTGATTATCCCTCGTACAGCGTTTTCATCCGTCAGGGACTGAATCACCACTGGTTCAGAGTGAGGGAGGGTGAAGGTGGCGGCGGGAGTGCAGATGGGTGAGTGGCTGTTTCTGTGACCGCCTTAGAGATTACATCGGATCCTCCTACAGATTCTTCGATCTTCTGGCCGTGGATGGCGACTGGAGGAGGGCGGGGAGGACTTGGCGGAGGGATGGAGCAACTCATGCGCGCGGCACTGAATGGCAGGAGGCGGGTGGAGGGAGGAGGAGAGAACGCCGGAACGAACATAAAAGCAAGACGTTCGCGCATTTCGAAGCTACGGCTTCAACTTGACTGGACAAGCCACAACGAGGTTGAATAATGGGAATCGATTTCTTGAGTTTTCAGCCATTCCGATAATATTAACCATTACAACCGTACCACACACCTCGTTACATACACTTTCCGCCTTGAAACCTGACATACCTCGAGTATAGCTCGTCATCTTCCTGTATACCTCGCGTTAAGCTCACTCACCTCGCTTGTTCTTCTGTTTCGAAAATTCCTGCGCCTTTTGCAGCTCCATGGCAACCCTCTTCTCGAGTACCTTCAGCTTCTTCTCCAGCATTTCACGCGTCTGCATGCACGCGGTTAAGACACACGCCGAGCATAACGCATGCAGGAATTTAGCTTCTTCGTCGTCTTCCTCCTCACAGTAATAGTCAACGTTACGCACAGAAGACGACGACAGCAGCCGCGAAGTCTTAAGTGAAAGATTAACGTCACTGAAGAAACTGGAAACGAAGAGACCCACGTGCGGGACGTAATTCAGTCATTTTCGCCCATTAACAACAAACGGATAAGAACTTTTGAGAAATCTGGAAAATGGTTCCATAAACTGTAAGAATTTCACGTGGAATGTTAAGACATTAATGTGTACCTCTGACAACTTGTCAAGAGACTGCCGGACAGTCGGCTGCTCCTTCGGCTTCCCGAAAATCTTGCCAAACATGGTTGCTGACGGTCAATATACTTGTAAAGGGTATGATAACTTCGCGACAGCAGGAACTAACAGCTGTTTCTCTTACTAACTATGCCGACACAAAACAGAAACAAAAGGTATAATCCTTCTCCAGCCTCGACGCTTCACTCCACCAGTTCCTAAACCGTCCCGAGACGCGACGGGTGTAGCTCAGCGATGGACTTTGATGATGAATACTCCTCACAAGTGGGATGCGATGCTCGGTTGAGCTTAGTGAGTTTCTGAAGTGAGGATTAGTAGCAGCAAGGCAAGGTCACAAGCGAGCTACTACGGTCATTTCACATAACTTGTTAGCCCTAATTTCACTACACACAGGAGCAGCAGCATCATGAAAATGGTATGGCCTGTTTTAGTGCGGTTAGGAGGGATGGAGGAGAAGGTAAGCGGTTTTGAGACGGGTGCTAAGGGAAAACCGAAGGTTGGGGAGGGGGATCCTGGGTATGGCGGAAGGAAAGGGGGGATTGGGGGAGAACCACTCCTTGGGGTTATCCGTTGGTTGGGTCGCCTATCATACGCTTTGTTGCACCTTCCTTGCCTCTCCCCCAAATGTGGTTGGTCGAGATGAGAGTGGTGTGTGACTGTACTGAAAATGGTTCGAGGCTGTAATTAGCTTCGGACCAAAGCAGTTTTGCAAGCCGAGAGCAAGCTGGAAATGTAACTTCAAATAAATGCATCACTACAACATCTGTGAAAGGATTTACTAAAAGACATCCTAAGCCATAGGGGCGGGCCCTTACAAAAAAATCATAAAGCTTCTAACATCTGGGGCATTATGTGGGAAATACCCTCCTGATTTTCCAATACAGCGCTTCAACTTCCTCTAATTTCTGGACCCTGCTCTATGAACATCCTGCTAATAGTTTTATCGGGTAATTGAATTCGGACAATCAGAAGAATTCTATTACCGTATAATGTCGAGTGCGAATCAAGCTATAGGATGTTTCATCCCCCTCATTATTAATTTATATGTCTAAACGGTACCATTGGATAATGAAGTTGCATGAGGAGTATTTTATAGGAAGTTAAGAAATAAACATACATCTCATGTAAATAGACATAAGGTCGTCTTGTCTCCTTTATGAGCCGAGTCAAGCTCCTCGAATAAGAACCACACGCGCATATAGCGGATATTCCAAAAACACCCAATTCAGTCACATGTCGACAAACCCTAGGTCAGGCAATCCCGAAAACCATTCACCTTGAAGTCCCAAGATACGTGTATGTGAAGCCTTGCTCGGCATTTCCTAGCCTCAAGTCTCGAGAGCTGTAGCACACACTTGTCAGTCGTCTGTTGTTTAGGATCTAAATGCTCTCGTTGTTCTTAGATGATGGAGCAGTCGATGTTAGTCAAGGTAGTACGAAATCGACGGTTTAATTTATTTTCGGGTTGTCTGGTTCAGTGACTGGAACGGATAGAGCCTCCCTTCGACGACCGTCCAGGTTGCTGCTGCACAATCCCAAGTTTGTAACCGTTTATCCACCCATGTTCTAGAAACTCTTCCCAATTCCTACCTTAACGTCAGTGCGCTCGCCTGGCAAGCCAGCCGACACCGTCCTGGTCACATTTCCGTTATGCCAATTTCTTTTGATTTGCTTCGATAACTCACTCAACAGCTGTCCTGATTGCATCTCTGCTTTTGCAGAATGTCATCATGTCACCAATGCTCTTCCCCATCAAGATTGGCCTGACAGATTTACGATACTGCCGACTCACCATGATTTAATCACATCCTCGCTCGAAGCTGACAGCAACCAGGATCATCGCCAACAGTGCTGGTCGGTTCGACGAGTTAGCGGTGCCGGTCGGTACCACGGCGGTGCTGGTCGGTACCACGGCGGTGCTGGTCGGTACCACCGCGGTGCTGGTCGGTACCACGGGTTAGCAGTGCCGGGGTTGCATCCCTACCGCCATGGATGCCAAGCCTGTGCTGACAAAATGCGCGGGGAAGCGGTGGGAAAGCATCGGTTCCGCATCAACAACGCCTCAACCGCAGGCGACCACCTCTCACCCACAACCAACCACCTCGCTCCCACACCTATCCGATTCAGTCAATTCCGACTCTGAAAGCAGCAAACCCAGCCGATCTCTCCTGTCCATTTTCCAGCGGGCTAAAGTTGGCGGCGGTAGCACCAGCACCGGTGGGGGTAGTCCTGCTCGCGGGACTGCTGGGTCTTCGGGAGGAGCAGGCGCAGGCAAGAAGAAGGAAAGCAGATCGCCGGAGAGCAGCAGCAGTCGTATCCCCGTTATAAGCTCTGCTCATTCCCGGTATACAGACGGAACAAGTGAGGATGCGTCGCCGCAAGCTGCTAGGCTGAGAGGAGCAGGCACTGCGTCAGAACCGGTTGACGACTATGCTGTTCCAGTCGGTAGCTCGCGTCCTTCCAGCGGTAGCAGCGGCAGCAACAGCAACAACACCAGCAACAGCACCAGAAACAGCATCAGCGACAGCACCTGGAACAGCACCAGCGATAACAGCAACAACCCCTCCGTCTCCGGCAGTAGCGGTGCCTCCGCGCGGCTCTCTCTCTCCCCGCCTCGAGATCCGTACGGGGACGCGCGGAAGATCAGCAACCGCTACTGCCTATGGGACGACCGGCACAAGGTCTGGTACCGCTTCGAGGGCCCTAGCAGAGTCTACTGGAAAGTCGCGGCCGGCAAATCAGCCCACGAGGGCGAATGGGTCGCATTGCCTTATGAGGACGAACGGCCGAGGATGGACCCGTCCCGTAGACCGGGTTTTGACGCTCCTGTACGAAGCTCCATGCGTAGCATCAGTCGGACAGCAAGCGGAGACGTCGGCGCGGGGAAGAGCAGCGCGGGTGCGGAGGACGGGGAGAGGCGGAGGCGACCGGATTCTACGTCGGGCAGGGGTCGCGGGGGGAGTGACTCCTCCAACCCGTGGGTTTTCGCGGATGATCTTAAGACCGACACGGAGCAGGAGCTGAAGGCGTTGCATGCAGGCCCGGACCCCAGCCTCGCGTCGCTGCAGGCGTCCAAGTCCTTCCCGCCGGAGGTGGGCAAAGCAGCAGCAGCGAGCGCGGCAGGTGCGGTGGGGAGGTCAAACCTGGGGAACCTGCAGCCGCTGCCAGTCGCGCCCCCTACCGTGCCATCTGGTGCATCTTCCCCGCGTAGCGGCCCCTCCACGCCGCCTGAACCATCGTCCATGGGAGCTGCAGGGAGAGGAGGATCTGGAGGATTAGGAGGAGCAGGGCTGTATGGTTCTTCACCTGCGAAACAGCCGTTGGAGCACAGGTCTCCCCATCCGCACACCATGTCGCCAGACAGACGGCTTCAAGCCTCCAACCCCCTTCCCCTCCCTCCCGCCAGACAAGTAGGCGCGCTGGGCTCAGGGCCAATGGCCGGGAGAATGGAAGCGCCGGCGCCAGGCGTAGGCCCAGGTGTTGGTTCAGGTGTAGGGTCAGGTGTAGCAGCAGCACCAGGGCCTGTCCGCGCGCTCTTCCCTGTGCATTCCTCCCCTTCTCGGGACCTCGAAGCAGTTTCCGTGAACCATCCGCCGTCTCATGAGGCTCCTCCGTCAATTCTCGTAGGTCGAGGAGTAGGGGGCGTGGACGGTGCTGCTGCTGCTGGTGGTGGCACCGGTGGTGCAGGCGGGTTCGGTCGTGCTGATGGTGGGTTTGGTGGTGGTGACGGTGGGTTGGGCGGTCCAGGAAGTGGGGGTGTTAGTCCTCTTGCGCGTGGGAGGTCCGTGTCTACGTCTGGAGCGCCCATTGCTGTATTCGGCGGCGGGTCCCAGGGACACAGCCCGCGGACTCCCGCGCCCTCTCCCATGGAAGGAGCCGTAGCAGCTGTAGCACCTGTAGCGGCCGCGTCAGCAGGCACTTCGCCGTCTGGCCGCCACAGAATGTTCCCGCCAGCAGGGGTGCCCTTTGCTGCTCCGCCTGTTGCCGGGAGCACTGCTGCTTTGAATCGTCAAGGGAGTGGAGGGGTGGGCGGGGGATTCGGAGGAGGGATGGGAGGAGCTGTGGGAGCAGGGATGGGCGGGAGTATGGGCGGAGGAATGGGAGGAAGCATGGGCGGAGGAATGGGGAGCAACATGAGCGGAGGAGGAGGAGGAATAGGCGGAGAATTCGGGGGAGGAATGGGCGGAGGAATGGGCGGGGGAATGGGCGGAGGAATGGGCGGGGGAATGGGCGGAGGAATGGGCGGAGGAATGGGAGGAGGAATGGGAGGAGGAATGGGAGGAGGAATGGGCGGAGGAATGGGAGGAGGATTGGGAGGAGGAATGGGCGGAGGAATGGGAGGAGGGTCGGGAGGAGGAATGGGAGTAGGAATGGGAGGAGGAATGGGAGGAGGAATGGGGGGAATGGCGCCAGGACTAGGAGGAACGGCGCCACCAGCGGGCATGATGACGCCACCGGGGGGCATGATGACGCCACCAGGAGGAGGTATGGCAACGCCACCCGCTAGCAGCTCCAAGCTCTCTACTCGATCCGCGTCTCCCTTGCGGATCAAACCTGGCGTGCCCAAGCTCGAGCCCCTACCAATCTCCACCACCAAATCCCCCGTTGCCTCCCCTAGAGCCGTCACAGACAGGCCGCCGCTGCCTTTTGAACCTTCTCAGAACTCTCAGAATCCGATGTTTCCCAAGTCGGCAAGCCAAACGTCTACTCCTGGCCAGGTGTCGAGGGTCGGCTCGATGAATGATGGGCACGGGAGGGATGTTGTTGGGCTGCCCGGAGGAGCAGGGTTCGGGCAGAATTTCGGGCAGCAACAGTCAGGGCAGCAAACAGGTCAGCCGTTTGGGCAGCAGCCAGGACAGCAATCAGGACAGCAGTTAGGGCAGCCGTTAGGGCAGCAGGTGCAGCAGCAGCTGGGGAGAGAAGGCATGCTTCCCTGGCAGCAATTTCCCAAATCATCCAGTCAAAATTCAAACCCCGACTCCTCCCAACCGTGGCACCAGCAGCAGCTGCAGCATCAGCAGTACCAGCAACAGCAGCCGCAGCAGCAATACCAGCCACAGCAACAGCAGCAGCAGCAACAGTTGCATCCGCCGCCGTTCCCCCGAACCTCAAGCCAAACCTCTTCCCACTACCCAACCTCCCCTGGCCAGGCATCCACCTCTGGGAACCTCTCCAGGGGAGGTTCCACTAACGAGGGCTCCATGCTCGTGCCTCCAGGAGGCTCTCCTATAGTCACAGCAGCAGGCTCAGGATCAGAAGCTGCTGGGCATGAGGAGGGGGACTCGTGGGTGCCGCAGAGAGGAAGGTGGAAGAAGGGCAGCAGGATTGGGTCGGGAGGATTTGGGTCCGTGTACAAAGGAAGCGACATGTAAGTGGTTCCAGGCAGCTCTGATGCTGGTGCAATTCCTCTGTTCCTGTTTCAATTCCTCTGTTCCTGGTTCAATTCCTCTGTTCCTATGGTTCTTGGCGTTCTCCGGAAGTCCAGTCCGGTCAAGTCAATTCAACTGTTCCACAATTGCTTATCTTCCATTTTTCTCCTGCGGGCATTTACAGAATGCCTCCTTTCCATATTTTCTTTTCTCATTCAGGCATTCAGGAAAAAGTTAACGTTGGCCACCCCTCCCTCACTCACATCTTACATGCCACGTGGTTGTCTGTCTCCCTGATCGCACACAAACATGCTTCTCCCCCCTCTTATCACACATGCAGAGATACATCACGTGTGTTTGCTGTCAAGGAGGTCAATATCTCGGACCATAGCTCTATCTCTCAGCTCGTGCAGGTGCGTGCATTTTGGGCAACGTGTGCATGTGTGTGAGAGGGGGGTTGGGTGTGAATGTGGTTGGGTGGGTGGGTGTGGATGCATGCATGTGTGTTCGAACATGTGTAAATATGTGTATGGCCCCTGAGCACGCTTGCTCAACCAAAAACCTCTGCGCCTTCCATTGCCTCATCGGTTTTTTATGTTCTCTCTCTCCCCAATCCCCCACCCTCCCTTCCCCACTCCCACCCTACCCGCTTTCACCTGCAACCCCCGTCTTTCTTCTCCTTCCATCCCCCCTACGCTACCCACAATTCTCACTCTCATACGCACAAGTACATGCACAACGCTCATACACCTCGACGCACACAGTCACTCGCAACGCACATGCTGCATCATATGCACCCCCATGCACACATGCTGCATTCTCACTCAATGAAATTTCCAACCCCTGTTCCCGCATCCTCCTCCCGTCCCTTTATCCTCCACGATCGCAGGAGATCGACACGCTGAAGAAGATGCGTCACAAGCGCATCGTCCGATATCTCGGCTCGGAAACTGTGAGTTCTGTCTGGTCAGCTTAACTGTTTCCAGTCTCTAAATACTCACAAGCAGAGTGTTCCCTTTTCCTCTTACATGATGACACGCATTCAAATGTCCATCTCGCCTTTAAGCTCCCCCCGTCCCCCCTCCTCCCTCCCCACCTCCTCCCTCCCCACAGTACGGCAGTGCGTGTACCTGCTCCTCGAGTAAATGAACACATCTCACCTTTTCCCACTCCCTTGCTCTGTCTCCTCTCCTCTCCCCTCTTCTGTCCCCACCAGGACGACAAGTGCATGTATCTCGTTCTTGAGTACATGGACACATCGCTCTCCAAATACCTGGAGGACTTCGGCCCCTTGGAGGAGCACCGTTTGACATCCTTGTGCCTCTCCCCGCCTTCCTTCTCCTTCCCTCCCTTCTCCCCCACAGGACGACAAGTGCATGTATCTCTTTCTGGAGTACATGGACACATCGCTCTCCAAATACCTGGAGGACTTTGGCCCCTTGGAGGAGCATCAGATCGCCAAGTACACTCGCCAGCTACTCGAGGGGTTGGCGTACCTGCATGACAACAATATTGTGCACCGGTGGGTGGGTGGGTGGGTGGGTGGGTGGGTGGGTGGGTGGGTGGGTGGGTGGGTGGGTGGGTGGGTGGGTGGGTGGGTGGGTGGGTGGGTGGGTGGGCTATTTGCTGACATGAATGCTGGAGGGGCTGGTTTACCTGCATGACCAACAACATCGTGCACCGGTGGGTGGGAGGGTGGGTGGGTCGACAGGTTGGTGAGTGCTTGGGTTAAAACGAGAACATTATGCTGAACGTTCAGTGAGCCGGTCACTGATTTTTCTTCCATATTATGTCTTGATTCCCTCCAACTGTCAGAGACGTGAAGGGGAAGAACATTCTGCTGGATACCAAGGGAAACGCCAAGCTCGCTGACTTTGGTGTAGCGAAATACGTAAGTCAACTCTGAATGTCCTCTATTTCCTTCCCTTCCCAACGCTCCCCTCCCTAACCACACCCCCAACAACCCCCCGCTCCCCCCCTCCCTCCGCACCCCCTCCCCACCTTTCTCCCCCACCTGTATCGCTTTTTTGTTCCTTTTTTCTCGCTCATCCACACATTCCTTTTTGTTTTTCTTCCTTTATCGTCAAATCACCCTCATCACATGTCACACATCCTGCATCCCACATCCCCCATCCCTCATCTCACATTGCCCACATTCCACATCCCACATCTCGCATGTCCCATGCGTCCGACATCCCACATCCCACATCACACATATCATCCCACATCACACACATCATCCGCATCACCCACATCACACACATCATCCGCATCACCCACATCATCCACGTCATCCACATCACCCACCCACATCATCCACGTGGCACATGGTGGCCAGGTGGAGACGCCAGCAGACATGTCAGGCATGCGCGGCACTGTGTGGTGGATGGCGCCTGAGGTGAGTTGCGAGGGGCCCCCTGGGAGAGGCACAGGGTGATTGGGGTCCCAGGTCCCGCATGGCACATGGGCAGGTGGAGACGCCAGCAGACATGTCAGGCATGCGCGGCACTGTGTGGTGGATGGCGCCTGAGGTGAGTTGCGAGGGGCCCCCTGGGAGAGGCACAGGGTGATTGGGGTCCCAGGTCCCGCATGGCACATGGGCAGGTGGAGATGCCAGCAGACATGTCAGGCATGCGCGGCACTGTGTGGTGGATGGCGCCTGAGGTGAGTTGCGAGGGGCCCCCTGGGAGAGGCACAGGGTGATTGGGGTCCCAGGTCCCGCATGGCACATGGGCAGGTGGAGACGCCAGCAGACATGTCAGGCATGCGCGGCACTGTGTGGTGGATGGCGCCTGAGGTGAGTTGCGAGGGCCCCCCTGGGAGAGGCACAGGGTGATTGGGGTCCCAGGTCCCGCATGGCACATGGGCAGGTGGAGACGCCAGCAGACATGTCAGGCATGCGCGGCACTGTGTGGTGGATGGCGCCTGAGGTGAGCCTCTACCCCCCTCCTCCCCATCCCGCCTTGTTGGGCCATGAGGTGACTATGGCATTCAGAAATTCCTGCTCGAGGTGATTCTAGGGTGCTCCAGATGGAAATTCCTGCTTGAGGTGATTCTAGGGTTCTCCAGATGGAAATTCCTGCTTCGTCTATTGGAATCCTGGCTACCCGCTTCACCGCCGTGCTTCCCCCTCCCTCAGGTGATCAACCAGCGGCCGGAGGGGTACAACTGGCCGGTGGACATCTGGAGTTTGGGCTGCACTGTCATCGAGATGGCCTTGCTGGTCGTGGACAACCGTTTAAACCCTTCCCCCCCCTTGCAGGTGATCAACCAGCGGCCGGAGGGGTACAACTGGCCGGTGGACATCTGGAGTTTGGGCTGCACCGTCATCGAGATGGCCATGCGGGTTGTCGATAAGCGTCTGCGCATTCCCTGGCTTGACGTCGAGGGCAAGCCGCCCTGGGGGGCGTCTCCTACTGACGGGGTAAGCTGACGTGATGGGGGGGTTAAGGTTCTGAGTCGACTCTCAAGAGGCACCTTGTTGACGCTTTCCATATACAAGCGTCTGCGCATTCCCTGGCTTGACGTCGAGGGCAAGCCGCCCTGGGGGGCGTCGCCCACTGATGGGGTGAGTTTGTTTCTGGGTCTATGTAAAGAGTCACCTTCGTAAGCCGGGTGCAGCCATTTTTCCTGTCGTTCTGGATATAGGCGGTCGCGTCGTCTTGGTACAACAAGCTTTGAGGCGCCTCAAAATGCTATCCTGCTTATAGCTGCGTAACAAGCCCCTCGACCCCCCTTCCTTCCCCTTCCTCTGTGCTCCCGTCCTCCCCGCGCTTCTCATGCCTCTCTCTCCTCCTCGTCCTCCCTCTCCCCTTTCCTCTCCGTCGTCCCTCACTCACCCTCCACCCTCCTTCTCTCGGCCAGTCAACCCCTCCTGCCTCCGCCCCCTTCTCCCCTATGCTCCCTTCCTCCCCTCTCGTCCCTCCCTCGCTTTTCATGCCTCCCTCCTCTCTCTCACTCCCTCTCCCCCTCCTCCCCCTCACCCCTTCCTCCCTCTCCCCCTCCCCCACCCTCACCCCTTCCTCCCTCTCCTCCCCCCCCTTCAGATGGCGGTTATCCTGCGTATAGGCAGCACAACAACCCCCCCGCCTATCCCCAGCCACCTCTCAGACTGTGCCAAGGGCTTCCTCCACCACTGCCTCTCAGTCAACCCCTCCTGCCTTTTCTCCCCATCCCCCTTCCACCTCCCCCAGATGGCAGCTATTCTGAGAATAGGCGGCACCCAAACACCCCCGCCCATCCCCAGCCATCTCTCGGACTGCACCAAGGGCTTCCTCCACCACTGCCTCTCAGTCAACCCCTCCTGCCTTTTCTCCCCATCCCCCTTCCACCTCCCCCAGATGGCAGCTATTCTGAGAATAGGCGGCACCCAAACACCCCCGCCCATCCCCAGCCATCTCTCGGACTGCGCCAAGGGCTTCCTCCACCACTGCCTCGCTGTCAACCCCTCCTGCCTTTTCTCCCCATCCCCCTTCCACCTACCCCAGATGGCAGCTATTCTGATAATAGGCGGCACCCAAACACCCCCGCCCATCCCCAGCCATCTCTCGGACTGCGCCAAGGGCTTCCTCCACCACTGCCTCTCAGTCAACCCCTCCTGCCTTTTCTCCCCATCCCCCTTCCACCTCCCCCAGATGGCAGCTATTCTGAGAATAGGCGGCACCCAAACACCCCCGCCCATCCCCAGCCATCTCTCGGACTGCGCCAAGGGCTTCCTCCACCACTGCCTCTCAGTCAACCCCTCCTGCCTTTTCTCCCCATCCCCCTTCCACCTCCCCCAGATGGCAGCTATTCTGAGAATAGGCGGCACCCAAACACCCCCGCCCATCCCCAGCCATCTCTCGGACTGCGCCAAGGGCTTCCTCCACCACTGCCTCTCAGTCAACCCCCCCTGCCTTATCCCCCTTCCACCTCCCCCAGATGGCAGCTATTCTGAGAATAGGCGGCACCCAAACACCCCCGCCCATCCCCAGCCATCTCTCGGACTGCGCCAAGGGCTTCCTCCACCACTGCCTCTCAGTCAACCCCTCCTGCCTTTTCTCCCCATCCCCCTTCCACCTCCCCCAGATGGCAGCTATTCTGAGAATAGGCGGCACCCAAACACCCCCGCCCATCCCAGCCATCTCTCGGACTGCGCCAAGGACTTCCTCCACCACTGCCTCTCAGTCAACCCCTCCTGCCTTTTCTCCCCATCCCCCTTCCACCTCCCCCAGATGGCAGCTATTCTGAGAATAGGCGGCACCCAAACACCCCCGCCCATCCCCAGCCATCTCTCGGACTGCGCCAAGGGCTTCCTCCACCACTGCCTCACTGTCAACCCCTCCTGCCTTTTCTCCCCATCCCCCTTCCACCTACCCCAGATGGCAGCTATTCTGATAATAGGCGGCACCCAAACACCCCCGCCCATCCCCAGCCATCTCTCGGACTGCGCCAAGGGCTTCCTCCACCACTGCCTCTCAGTCAACCCCTCCTGCCTTTTCTCCCCATCCCCCTTCCACCTCCCCCAGATGGCAGCTATTCTGAGAATAGGCGGCACCCAAACACCCCCGCCCATCCCCAGCCATCTCTCGGACTGCGCCAAGGGCTTCCTCCACCACTGCCTCTCAGTCAACCCCTCCTGCCTTTTCTCCCCATCCCCCTTCCACCTCCCCCAGATGGCAGCTATTCTGAGAATAGGCGGCACCCAAACACCCCCGCCCATCCCCAGCCATCTCTCGGACTGCGCCAAGGGCTTCCTCCACCACTGCCTCTCAGTCAACCCCCCCTGCCTTATCCCCCTTCCACCTCCCCCAGATGGCAGCTATTCTGAGAATAGGCGGCACCCAAACACCCCCGCCCATCCCCAGCCATCTCTCGGACTGCGCCAAGGGCTTCCTCCACCACTGCCTCTCAGTCAACCCCTCCTGCCTTTTCTCCCCATCCCCCTTCCACCTCCCCCAGATGGCAGCTATTCTGAGAATAGGCGGCACCCAAACACCCCCGCCCATCCCAGCCATCTCTCGGACTGCGCCAAGGACTTCCTCCACCACTGCCTCTCAGTCAACCCCTCCTGCCTTTTCTCCCCATCCCCCTTCCACCTCCCCCAGATGGCAGCTATTCTGAGAATAGGCGGCACCCAAACACCCCCGCCCATCCCCAGCCACCTCTCGGACTGCGCCAAGGGCTTCCTCCACCACTGCCTCTCAGTCAACCCCTCCTGCCTTTTCTCCCCATCCCCCTTCCATCTCCCCCAGATGGCAGCTATTCTGAGAATAGGCGGTACCCAAACACCCCCGCCCATCCCCAGCCATCTCTCGGACTGCGCCAAGGACTTTCTCCGCCACTGCCTCGCTGTCAACCCCTCCCACCGCCTGCGAGCGCACAAGCTCATGCAGCATGTGTTCATCGCAGGGCCAGTGCCCGTGGGGATGGGGTTGAGCGGTGGAGGCATGAGCAGTGGAGGCATGAGTAGTGGAGGCATGAGTTCGGGTCATTTGGACGCTCCTCGCTCCCCCAGGTACGCCCATGCCCATCCCATGCACCATGCACCTCCCTCGCACTTCTCGCAAGCGCACAAGCTCATGCACCATGGGCTCGTCGCAGGGCCAGCACCTTCGAATCCCATGCCCATAGGGGTGGGGATGAGTGGTGGGGGGATGAGCCATGGGGACATGAGTTCGGGTCATATGGGCGCTCCTCTGTAACCCAGGTAAGTCCATGCACCCCCATCCCTCCTTCCCACCAGGTAAGCCCATGCACCCGTCCTTGCTGCTTCTCCTGCTGCCACTTTATTGATCATGTCTGCTCTGCTTTCCTCCCTCCTGCCCCGCTTCTCATCCCATCCCCTCACCCTCCCTTTTGCGCTCAACCCTTTTTTCTCCCAGGTCTGGGGCCTCCCAGCCCTCCTATCCATCCCCGTGGGAGCAACCCTCGTACCATCAACAGCAGCAACAGCAACAGCAACAGCATCAGCAGCAGTATCAGCAGCAGCAACAGCATCAACAACAGCAGCAGCAAGAGCCGCAACAACACCCCAGTTATCATCAGCAGCAGAACCTGTCTTGGCGTGATTCCGGTCCGGTTCCATCTGGTCCCCCATCCTCCATGCCTCCTCCCTCAGGTCCGGCATTGTCCGGACCTGGCATGTACTCCGGCCCTCCTGCCGGACCTGGCAGGCACGGATGGAGAGACGACATGGCTGCGCGGGATAATAATGCAGGCTCTCCTTACTTTCCAGGCTCGGCAGCAGGCTTGGCGGCCAATGGGGGTGGCAGGATGAGTCCACAGCATATGTACGCAAGGGGGGAAAACAGCAGTGGGTATGGGCTAGCAGGAAGAGGAGGAGGGGGGGGAGGGGAAGGAGTGATACCACCTGCTAGAACCCGCAGCAGCCCCACCGTTGACCTCAGAGAGATGGCAGATCATGCACAAGCTTATCTTCCTGGTAATGATGCTGGTAGTGGGGCTTTTGCTGGTGCTGGTGCTGGTAGAAACGGACCAGAGCCTTTGTTTGGTGGCAGTGGCAGTGGCGGCGGTGGCAGGGGTGACCCAGAGCCTCTCTTTGGTGGCAGTGGCAGCGGTGGCGGCGGTGGTGGTAGGGGTGACCCAGAGCCCTTGTTTGGTGCCAGTGGCAGTGGCGGCGGCGGCAGCGGCGGTGGTAGAAGGGATCCAGAGCCTTTGTTTCCATCAGGGCCTGCAGCCTCTGCTGTTGGTGGTGCTGGTGGTGGCAGTGTGGGTGGTATGGCTGGTAATGGTGGCCCAGAGCCGTTGTTCCAAAGCTCTGGTGGTGGTTCGGGCCCCGAGCCTCTCTTCTCCGCCAGCAGCACTGCAGCTTCCAGTGCTAGTGGTAGAAGCCACTCAGGCTCGGGCCCCGAGCCTCTTTTCCCGAGCCAGGACAACCGAACCTCACCTCCTCCTCATCACCAGTACCACCAGCAGCAGCAGATGCCTCTTGATGGCACACGCAGTCCCAATTCTAATGAGCTACAACACGTGGGGAACACAGGCAGCAGCAGCAATAACAGTATCAATTACCCTGCCAAATCCCCGCCTAGGAGCAAGCCTAAATCCCTCTCTGGCCCTCTCACGCCTCCCCGTCGCCGCCCGGGCAGAGAGTCAGGACGGACATACAGCCATGGAATGCCGGCCCTTCCGGACCAAGGGGCTTACATGGAGGAGAGTGAAGGAGTGGGGGATCGGCCGTACAGCGGCGGTGGGAGATCGTTGGGGGGGGAGCAAGATGGGTATTCATCTTATGACCGGGAGAGAGAACGAGAGAGGGAGCAGGAGAGGGGGCGAGAGAGGGAGCGAGAGAGGGAGCGAGAGCGGGAGTGGGAGAGGGAGAGGGAGAGGGAGAGGGAGAGGGAGAGGGAGAGGGAGAGGGAGAGGGAGAGGGAAGGGGGGTATAGCCATAGGCAGTTGTCGCCCGGACCAGATTCCGGTGCATATGCTCCGTCTGGTTCTCTTCCCTATCACCACCAGAACCCTCAGCAGCAACAGCAGCAACAGCAGCTGCAGCAGCTGCAGCAGCAGTATGGTGGGTTGGAACAACGACAGCCTGTACAGGATCAGCCTATATCGAGACGGTCTCCTGAGCCATCCTCCCCTCGATCACCCTCAAGCTACGGGCGTGCAAAGCCTTTGTTCCAAGATGGTGGCATGGGTGGGGGTGGGGTTGGCAGTGGCAGTGGCGGCAGCAGCAGTAGCGGTGGTGGGTTTGGTGCCACTGCTGGTGGTGGTGGTGCTGGTGGGGTGGGGGTTGGGGGTGGAGGAATGTATGGGGGCTCACATGGCTTTTCGCCTCCTCCTCCTCAGGTGGTCGCAAGGGGGAGTAGTGCAGATGGGTATGGCAGCGGTGGAGATGGGTACGGCAGTGGTGGGGATGGGTACGGTGGCGGTGGCGATCGGTATGGTGGTGGAGGGCCAGTGGGGCATTGGAATCAGAGGTAAGTGGGGGGGGGGGTGTCTATTTGTGCCTTCTCTCTTGTTTGCTTTTGTCTCCTTTCTGTCTTTTCTTGATTTCTAACGTCTTCTTTCTGTCTCCTCTTGTTTCCCAATACATCATTCTCCTCATCCCTCCTCGCTTCTCCACCTCCCTTCCCTTCCCCACCCACCCATCGCCCTGAGCAGGGACGTCTCACCACACCGAGCCTCCTCCCTCTCCATCCCCCCTCACGACCGTCCCCACAACTTCCCCCTGCAAGGCCCCCACACGGCCCCCCTGCACCAGTCACCCGGCCAGTACCCCTACTCTTCCCAGCAAAACGCCTACCACCACCTTCAACCGCAGCAGAACCCCTCTTACCCCCAGCGGCCTTACGACCACTACCCCCCACCGCCGCCTAACCAGTACTCGCAGCAGATGTGGCAGGGTGGGGGAGGGGGGGGAGGGGGAGCAGGGGGAGGAGGGGGGCGGATGGGGGGTGGGTGGGAACAGGGGGCAGAGGGTATGGGCGGGTATGGGTCTTCACCTCAAGTTTCTGGCGGTGGTGGTGGTGGTGGTTATCCTGGTGGTATGCGTGGGGACATGAGAGGAGGCATGGGCCCAGGCATGGTAGCAGGTTCGGGATCAGGTATGGGTCCAGGTTCGGGGCCAGGTTCGGGGCCAGGTTCGGGAGTTTGTATGGGTTCCGGACCAGGCCCAGGTCTGGGTCCTCAGGGTTTCAATGGTGGCGGTGGTGGTGGTGGTGGCGGGAATGGCACTGGTGGTGGATATGGTGGTGATTATATGGGGCAGCCTGTAGGGCTGGGGGGAATTGGAAGAACTCTCTCTACAGGGGAGTGGGAGCAGCGGCAGCATTCAAATCAGTACATGAACCAAAGCTACAATAATGCGCCGATATCTAGTAGTTACAATGTGGGGGGAGGAGCTGGGGGAAGGTATAATAACGGTCCAGGTTCAATGTATGGAGGCGGAGGGCGTGGGGGTTCCCCGGTTCCCCCTCAGCAGTACATGCAGCAGTCGCACTGGCAACAGCCTGGGCATGAGCAATTGCGTGGGTCGGGAGGAAGTGGTAACGTTGGCAACAGTGGCAACATTGGCAACAGTGGGGATTTAGGCGGGACGGGATCTGCATGGCAGCAGTACCAGGCCAGGAGGGCATCGCATGGTATGCACCAGCAGCAGCAGTGAATTGCTGTAGTATTTATTTCCATCCGTATCTGTGTCATGTAGATGTCATGGAGCTCTTCTTCAATTGTAGGGTGCAGTTTCTATTTGTGGTTTGGTGTTTATTATATCAAATGCTTCGCTTGTTCGTCGCTCCAGCTTTCCGCGACTGCCCTGCACCGTGCGACATTCTCTAGGCCCTCAGAAGCAGAGAATCTAGCTGAGCTGCAAACCCGTTGCGAAACGGGTGTCGCACAGGTTCAATTCTGCTCAATACCGCATACAGCTCCTTCATCGCTCTTATTAACCACTCTTGAACGCGAAGCACCTAATTGGTAGGCATTGAGACGAACTTCGGCAACATAAAATCCAAGCACACTGCTTTTTCTCTTGGAGGCCACTCATGTTGCGTTGCGAGTTCTTGATTTTGGAAAACGCTGGGGAGCTTTGTCAACTCTCTTACGCCACATTGCTGCATTGTGCGTGCCTCCCCTCTGGACCACGAATTCGCGTGAGAGATTACTTACATCTTGGATTTCTCCTCCGCTTGCGAATCCGCGGTTGCGAATCCGCGGTTGCGAATCCGCGTGCAAGATATGGCGGGAATCCGAGCCGCCTTCCTCCCGCTGCTGCTTCTCGCCAGCCTTACCGCGTGCGCGGGATTCTCCGCCAGGCCGTTCTTCCCCGGCGTCCTTCGCCTGCCGTCGGCTGACGTGACAGAGACTCTGCAACCGCAGCAGCAGCAACAGCAAGACACCGTCGCGGAAAATGACGGCCTGGGAAATAGCGTCAAAATTGAAAGTAGCAGCAGCAGTAGAAGTGGCAGCGGCAGGATTGGACTGAGAGGAAGCGGCTCTTTTCCCGCGAGAGACGTGATTAATGCTCCGCAGAGGCAGGAGCCGCAGCTGCCGAAGACGAAGGAGAAGAGGCTGAAGCTGAAACAGCCACCCCCGTGTACGCAGGATTTTTCCGAATTAACAGCCTTCGCCCTATAGGGCGCTGCAGTGCGAGAAGTCCCGCGTCTTTCTTTCTTCCCCGTATCTGTTTCCGCAACGTGACGCCCTGCGTCTTTTATTTTTGTTTGGTTCATCCTGTTGAGTGTGCTTACAGCGCAGGGAGTGGCGTACCGTGCAGTGCCGGATCCGGACCTTGCAAGCCCCCCGTTTGAGTCACCCTATACTGCTCCTGACATTCCCTTGGATTACCACCAGCAGAACGGCACTAACTTCCCCGAGCAGGTCAGTCAGCCTGCTCTCTGCATGTTACTAGAACTCCCGATTGAATCACACTGTAGACTCCCTTGGATCTAGCGAAGAGCTCCTGACATTCCCTTGGATTACCACCAGCAGAACAGCACCAACTTCCCCGAGCAGGTCAGTCAGCCTACTCTCTGCATGCTGCTCGCACTTCCGTTCGAATCACACAGGGATCCTGGGAGTCGTTCCTGACATTCCTTTGGGCTGCGTCGGTGCCACCTGCAGGAGGGCTTTAACCTAACTACCACGAGCATGTCAGTCTGCATGCTACTATTAGCACTCCCGCTTGAGTTACACAGATGCTGAGGACGGTCTCAGAAATTCCCCGGCATGAGAAACAAGATGCTCTCTTTCTTTCTTTCTTTCTTTCTTTCTTTCTTTCTTTCTTTCTTTCTTTCTTTCTTTCTTTCTTTCTTTCTTTCTTTCCTTCTTTCCTTCTTTCCTCACTACGTACCCACCTCCTTCTAGGTGCTTCTCGCTCCTGCGTCACCTGACGGTCTCTTCATGTTTGTGCGGTTTGTCATCCCCAACATCATGCCGTTAAGTGCATGCGAGTAGAGGCACAAGCGTCCGTGCTTATGCTCCCATTCTCCCCTTCCCCCCACCCCACCGCAGGTGCTTCTCGCCCCAGCTTCTCCTGATGGTCTCTTCATGTTTGTGCGGTTTGTCATCCCCAACATCATGCCGTTAAGTGCATGCGAGTAGAGGCACAAGCGTCCGTGCTTATGCTCCCATTCTCCCCTTCCCCCCACCCCACCGCAGGTGCTTCTCGCCCCAGCTTCTCCTGATGGTCTCTTCATGTTTGTGCGGTTTGTCATCCCCAACATCATGCCGTTAAGTGCATGCGAGAAGAGGCACAAGCTGCCAATTGACCTGCTCACGGAACTGGGGGAAGAGGCTAGTGCGTGGAAAGCAGGTGTGGAGGAGAAAGAGGGTGACAATAACGAGGAGGACGAGGACGAGGAAGAGGAGAGGAAGGTGGGGGAGGAGGGGTTGATGGAAGGCGGGATGGGGGACAAAAAATGCAGAAGCAAGCGTTCTGTGCTCTATGGCATTGATCCCAACGCCCTCAACCAATCGGCAAGGTGGGGCAACTTTCACGTGCACGCAGACAGTACACTTCCGTTACGCCTTTGAAGAGGGCAGGGCACAGACGGAGCATACGTGTCTGGGGATACCTTCTTCTTCATCCCCATCGGCCCACTCCTCCCCTCCATCCTCCCCTTTTAAATTTTATCATTTTCCCATTTGCTTTGCTGCTACCAGAGGTCGTTCCTTCCGCTATGCCTTTGCTGTCAGGAGTAAACAGGTGGGCTGCGGAGGTCTTATGCCTTTGCTGAGGGCACAGATGGAGCACACACGTGTCGGGTGTATAAATTGAATTTTTGAGACGTCTCAAAAATTCACTTTATACAGACGGAGCACACGTGTCGGCAGATACCTTCTTCATCCCCATCGACCCACTTGCTTTCTTCCTTCCCTGTTTCCTCCCCCTCCCCCTCCCATTCCTCCCCCTGCTGCAACCAGTGGTCGTTCCTTCCGCTACGCATTCGCCGAGGGCACAGATGGTGCATACGTGTCTGGGGATATCTTCTTCATCCCCATCAGCCCTCTCCTCCCCTCCATCCTCCCCTATTGTTTTCTTTCCATTTCCCATTTGCTGCAATCAGTGGTCGTTCCTTCCGCTATGCCTTTGCCGAGGGTACAGATGGTGCATACGTGTCTGGGGATACCTTCTTCATCCCCATCGGCCCGCTCCTCCCTTCCACGCGCTACTTCTACCGAGTCGAAGGCTCTCCCATCACACACTCCTTTGTGTCACTCCCTGCCCCCGGCTCTGCTTCCGCCTACCCATTCAAAGTCGCACTCGTCGGTGAGTCTGTTTATCGCCTTGGGGTATGTGGCCTCCACCCACCCTCTCATAGTCCTCCCTTCCACGCGCTACTTCTACCGAGTCGAAGGCTCGCCCATCACACACTCCTTCGTGTCACTCCCTGCCCCCGGCTCTGCTTCCGCCTACCCATTCAAAGTCGCACTCGTCGGTGAGTTTTTTTCGTAATCTGAGGGCTCTTTTGCGCCCTCGTGTTGACTGATTCAACCAGTCGGCCCGCCCCAGCCCTTCGCTTGTGGGTGAGTCTATTTCTTTTCCTATGTAACAAGTCCTTTTTGTGCCTTGCACCTGCTTTTGAGAATTCTCAAAATGCACCTGCAGCACCTAACTGCCTCCAACCACTCCCACCCACCGCGCTGTTATCAATTATAGTCTTCCCCACCACCATCCACTCCTTCACCTCGTTCTCTGGCCCCCATCCGGGCAATGTGGGGCAGGCTTTCAACAGCAGCACCGCATTTGACCATGTCAAACCCCACAGCCGCAACCTGCTGCTGTTCGCGGGGGACCTGAGTGCTTTCCCTCCGCCCTCTCTCCCGCAATCCGCCCTCTCTCCCGCAATCCGCCCTCTCTCCCGCAATCCGCCCTCTCTCCCGCAATCCGCCCCTCTCCCGCAATCCGCCCTCTCTCCCGCAATCCGCCCTCTCTCCCGCAATCCGCCCTCTCTCCCGCAATCCGCCCTCTCTCCCGCAATCCGCCCTCTCTCCCGCAATCCGCCCTCTCTCCCGCAATCCGCCCTCTCTCCCGCAATCCGCCCTCTCTCCCGCAATCCGCCCTCTCTCCCGCAATCCGCCCTCTCTCCCGCAATCCGCCCTCTCTCCCGCAATCCGCCCTCTCTCCCGCAATCCGCCCTCTCTCCCGCAATCCGCCCTCTCTCCCGCAATCCGCCCTCTCTCCCGCAATCCGCCCTCTCTCCCGCAATCCGCCCTCTCTCCCGCAATCCGCCCTCTCTCCCGCAATCCGCCCTCTCTCCCGCAATCCGCCCTCTCTCCCGCAATCCGCCCTCTCTCCCGCAATCCGCCCTCTCTCCCGCTCCGTTGTCATCCCCCCATGTTTCCCTCCTTCCAGGCGACGTGGGACAGACGCTCAACAGCAGCACCACATTTGACAACGTCAAAGCCGGCAGCCCCAGCCTGGTGCTGTTCGCGGGGGACCTGAGCTACGCTGATAAATATGGCCCACCGCACTGCACCCCACTGGACTCCTCTCAATCCCTCCCCGCGGTTGATTCTCCCGAGGCTCGTGGAGGGAGCGAGGGCAAGATGGAGGGCGAGGGGAAGAGCAAGATGTGTGGGCTGGGCGGAGTGCGGTGGGACTCCTACAGCCGCTTATCCGAGAAGGTCTTTGCTCATATCGTGAGTATCGGTGGGCCTCTCTTATCCTACGAAGCAACCGTTCCTTTTGAAAATTCTCAAGCGCGATTCCTTCTGAGAATTCTAAAGAAAATCGGTGGGCCTCTTATCCTACAACAAGGCAACCCTTCCCCACTGTGAAGCTCATATCGTAAGTTCTTCTGCGAGCACTTCTGAGGCGCCTCATAAGCTCTTCTGCGGGCACGAGCTTTGGTGTATCTTGTGCCTTTTTTTTGCAGGAATTTTCAGCAATGTTTCTTTGAAGAAAAGGATCTCGCTGTTGTCCTCGCCTGCTGCTGTCACGTGTAGCTTATGCTTAAAAAGGTAATAATAATAATAATAATAATAATAATAATAATAATAATAATAATAATAATAATAATAATAATAATAATAACAATAACAATAACAATAACAATAATAATAATAATAATAATAATAATAATAATAATAATAACAATAATAACAATAATAATAATAATAATAATAATAATAATAATAATAATAATAATAATAATAATAATAATAATAATAATAATAATAATAATAATAATAATAATAATAGTAATAATAATAATAATAGTAATAATAAATTATTAGGGGAAAAAAAAAAAAAACGTGTCTCGTCTGTACCTTCTCTCCTCGTCGCCTCCACACAGCCTGTGGCTCATGTGCCAGGGAACCATGAGATCGAGCTCGTGCCGAGGTGGGGCGAATTGATATCATCCCTCTTGCCTTGATTGTTCATACTTTCATTCCCCTTGTCGTCTCTACCCACCCACCCATCCACCCACCCATCCACACAGCCTGTGGCTCACGTGCCAGGGAACCATGAGATCGAGCTCGTGCCGAGGTGGGGCGAATTGCGCCCGTTCAAGGTGTACTCTGCGCGGATCCCCCCTCTGCTGCACCACCACCACCCGCTGCTCGCGAGCCTGCTGTCTAAGGTGAGGGGTGTTGGCTTTCGCAAGGCTGCAGGTGAGCCTGCTGGCCAAGGTGAGGATTGTGAGGTGCTTCTGACACTGTTGCTCACGTGCCAGGGAACCATGAGATCGAGCTCGTGCCGAGGTGGGGCGAATTGCGCCCGTTCAAGGTGTACTCTGCGTGCATCCCCCCTCTGCTGCACCACCACCACCCGCTGCTCGCGAGCCTGCTGGCCAAGGTGAGGGCGATGATGGGGTGCTTCTGAGGCGTTATTGCAACAGGTACAGTTCGTTCCGTTCAAGGTGTACTCTGCGCGGATCCCCCCTCTGCTGCACCACCACCACCCACTCCTGGCGAGCCTGCTGGCGAAGGTGAGGGCGATGGGGTGTTTCTGAGGCGTTATTGCAACAGGTACAGTACGTTCCGTTCATGGTGTATTTTGCGCGGCGGATCCCCCCTCTGCTGCGCCACCACCACCCACTCCTGACGAGCCTGCTGGCCAAGGTGAGGGCGATGGGGTGTTTCTGAGGCGTTATTGCAACAGGTACAGTACGTTCCGTTCATGGTGTATTTTGCGCGGCGGATCCCCCCTCTGCTGCGCCACCACCACCCACTCCTGACGAGCCTGCTGGCCAAGGTGAGGGCGATGGGGTGCTTCTGAGGCGTTATTGCAACAGGTACAGTTCGTTCCATTCAAGGCGTATTTTGCACGGATCCCCCCCCTGCTGCACTGCACCGCCACCACCCACTCCTGGCGAGCCTGCTGGCAAAGATAACCATGAACTGGCTTTTCAGCGAAGTGAGTGCGTGAGGGTGGAGTAGGTTGTCTTTCTTTTGAGAATTCTCAAAAGTAAAATGCACAACAAAATAGCAGCAGCAGCAGCACCACCACCACCACCACCACCACCACCACCACCACCACCACCACCACCACCGTGCATAACCGTCTCAGACACCTCTCTGCCACTGTTCGTTATGTGTCCCTCTCTCCGTTGTCCTCTCTTGATCAGGCGGGAATCACTCCCAACCACCACCACCACCATCACCATCACCATCACCACCATCACCACCACCACCACCACCACCACCACCACCACCACCACCACCACCACCACCACCACCACCACCACCACCACCACCACCACCACCGTGCATAACCGTCTCAGACACCTCTCTGCCACTGTTCGTTATGTGTCCCTCTCTCTGTCGTCCTCTCTTGATCAGGCGGGAATCACTCCCAACCACCACCACCACCATCACCATCACCACCACCACCACCACCACCACCACCACCACCACCACCACCACCACCACCACCACCACCACCACCACCACCACCACCACCACCACCACCACCACCACCACCACCACCACCACGCGTACCCATCCAAAGCACCGCTCTTCTATTCCCTTGATATCGGCCCCGTGCATGTGATCGCCATCAGCCACCTTTAACTTCCCCTCACCCAATCAATCCTTGCTTCATCCCCTTTTCGTATCAGGCTGGAGTCTCTCCCAACCACCACCATCACCAACACCACCACCACCACCACCACCACCATCACCACCACCACGCCTACCCATCCAAAGCACCGCTCTTCTACTCCCTTGACATCGGCCCCGTGCATGTGATCGCCATCAATTCCTACTCGCCTTTTGTTATCTACACGCACCAGGTAGGGTGGGGTGCGGTATGATGAGGTGTGGTGTGGCGTGGTATGGAGTGGTGTGGTTCAGTGTGGTGCGGTGCGGTCTGGTGTGGTTACAGGCCGCTCTTCTACTTCCTTGACATCGGCCCTGTGGATGTGATCGCCATCAACTCCTACTCGCCCTTTGTTATCTACACGCACCAGGTAGCACAGTTAGATGCAAGGCCACTGTGGGTTGGTGTGGTGAAGTGTGGTGAAGTGTGGTGTGGTGGTTCCTCTCTTCTATTCCCTTGACATCAGCCTCGTGCATGTAATCTCCATCAACTCCTGCTCGCGTTTTGTTATCTACACGCACCAGGTACTGTGAATGGACAGGAAGGAGGCATGCGGTGAGGTGCAGTGCGGCGCGGTGTGGTGTGGTGTGGTGTGGTGGGGTGGGGTGGGGTGGGGTGGGGTGGGGTGGGGTGGGGTGGGGTGGGGTGTGGTGGGCTGGGGTGAAGGTGTACCCTCACTAGGTCTGGAGTGTTTTTATTCTTTTCGTACTAATTTTCTTCTTGTGCATCTTGTTTCCCCCATGCCACGTGGCACAGTGGTACTGGTTGCGGGACGACCTGTGCCGCATCGACCGCGAGAAAACCCCGTGGGTTGTGGCGTTCATGCACGTGCCTCTGTACAACAGCAACGACGGGCACTACCTGGAGGTATGCCCTATCCTGGTGCATGTGATAGTTGATGGACTGAATAGCCGGTAAATTGTGACTCTTGCAAGCGCGTGGGTCGTGGCGTTCATGCACGTGCCTCTGTACAACAGCAACAACGGGCACTACTTGGACGTATGCCTATAGCTGCTGCATGTGCTTGGAACAGCTGGATAGATTGGCTACCTAACCTGTACCCTGTGGCACTACAAGTGGGCGTGGCGTTCATGCACGTGCCTCTGTTCAACAGCAACGGCGGGCACTACTTGGAGGTATGTGGTAGCTGCTGCATGTGCTTGGAACAGCTGGATAGATTGGCTACCTAACCTGTACCCTGTGGCACTACAAGTGGGCGTGGCGTTCATGCACGTGCCTCTGTTCAACAGCAACGGCGGGCACTACTTGGAGGTATGTGGTTGCTGCTGCGTGTACTTGTGTACGTGGATGGATCGGCTACCTAACACGTTCATGCATGTGCCTCCAGTACCTGTGACACCGTGAAGTGGGTCGTATCGTAGCATTCATGCATGTGCCTCCAGTACCTGTGACACCGTGAAGTGGGTCGTATCGTAGCGTTCATGCATGTGCCTCCAGTACCTGTGACACCGTGAAGTGGGTCGCATCGTAGCGTTCATGCATGTGCCTCCAGTACCTGTGACACCGTGAAGTGGGTCGTATCGTAGCGTTCATGCATGTGCCTCCAGTACCTGTGACACCGTGAAGTGGGTCGTATCGTAGCGTTCATGCATGTGCCTCCAGTACCTGTGACACCGTGAAGTGGGTCGTATCGTAGTGTTCATGCATGTGCCTCCAGTACCTGTGACACCGTGAAGTGGGTCGTATCGTAGCGTTCATGCATGTGCCTCCAGTACCTGTGACACTGTGAAGTGGGTCGTATCGTAGCGTTCATGCATGTGCCTCCAGTACCTGTGACACCGTGAAGTGGGTCGTATCGTAGTGTTCATGCATGTGCCTCCAGTACCTGTGACACCGTGAAGTGGGTCGTATCGTTGCGTTCATGCATGTGCCTCCAGTACCTGTGACACCGTGAAGTGGGTCGTATCGTAGCGTTCATGCATGTGCCTCCAGTACCTGTGACACCGTGAAGTGGGTCGTATTGTAGCGTTCATGCATGTGCCTCCAGTACCTGTGAAACCGTGAAGTGGGTCGTATCGTAGTGTTCATGCATGTGCCTCCAGTACCTGTGACACCGTGAAGTGGGTCGTATCGTAGCGTTCATGCATGTGCCTCCAGTACCTGTGACACTGTGAAGTGGGTCGTATCGTAGCGTTCATGCATGTGCCTCCAGTGCCTGTGACACCGTGAAGTGGGTCGTATCGTAGTGTTCATGCATGTGCCTCCAGTACCTGTGACACCGTGAAGTGGGTCGTATCGTAGCGTTCATGCATGTGCCTCCAGTACCTGTGACACCGTGAAGTGGGTCGTATCGTAGTGTTCATGCATGTGCCTCCAGTACCTGTGACACCGTGAAGTGGGTCGTATCGTAGCGTTCATGCATGTGCCTCCAGTACCTGTGACACCGTGAAGTGGGTCGTATCGTAGCGTTCATGCATGTGCCTCCAGTACCTGCGACACCGTGAAGTGGGTCGTATCGTAGTGTTCATGCATGTGCCTCCAGTACCTGTGACACCGTGAAGTGGGTCGTATCGTAGCGTTCATGCATGTGCCTCCAGTACCTGTGACACCGTGAAGTGGGTCGTATCGTAGCGTTCATGCATGTGCCTCCAGTACCTGTGACACCGTGAAGTGGGTCGTATCGTAGCGTTCATGCATGTGCCTCCAGTACCTGTGACACCGTGAAGTGGGTCGTATCGTAGCGTTCATGCATGTGCCTCCAGTTCCTGTGACACCGTGAAGTGGGTCGTATCGTAGCATTCATGCATGTGCCTCCAGTACCTGTGACACCGTGAAGTGGGTCGTATCGTAGCGTTCATGCATGTGCCTCCAGTACCTGTGACACCGTGAAGTGGGTCGTATCGTAGCGTTCATGCATGTGCCTCCAGTACCTGTGACACCGTGAAGTGGGTCGTATCGTAGCGTTCATGCATGTACCTCGCTACCACGTTCAGTCTCCGTTTCCCCTTTCCCACCCTCACTCTCATTCTCTTCCCAGGGCGAGCCGATGCGGTACGAGATAGAGGACTGGTTGCACGAGGCAGGGGTGGATCTGGTGGCGAGTGGCCACGTGCATGCGTATGAACGCAGCTACCCTGTTTACGGCATGAAGAGGATGGAGACTGGGTGTGCCGCCGTGCATGTGACGGTGGGGGATGGCGGCAACATCGAGGAGATTGCTGGCCCGTGAGTGCGCTTCTTCATTAGGCCAAGTTGAGTATTTTTTAGAATTCTCAAAAATACTCTTCTTCATTAGGCTAAGTTCACGTGCACGTGCATCAGCCACCCCGTGTATGGGATGAAGAGGATGGGGACTGGGTGTGCTGCCGTGCGTGTCACCGTGGGGGATGGCAGCAACATAGAGGAGATCGCTGGCCCATGAGTGCCCAATTTCTTCTTCTTTTTCTTTTTTATTATTTCTCCTCTTCGGGGTGTTTTTTCCTTCAACTGGTAAGTCCTCGTGTCCATCCAGCTGCAATGTCAACTTTTGCGGCGCCACAGAAACCAATCATACACTGGTGATTGACCAGCCTACTGGGTCGACTCAAAAATAGACTCATCACACGCGGATTGGGTTCCTCCAGCTGCGATGTCTACCTCTAATCACACACTGGTGATTGACCAGCCTCAGACAGTTTTTCCCTGGTATTCATCCCAGCATCCAATGTCAACCATATAATCTCACACCTCTGACACCTCTGACTTGGTGTTTCAACAGCACACTCTTCAAAGGGCCAGGGCATTTTCGTTCTCTTTCCCTGTTCTTCCAATGCAGGTTCCTCGAGCCACAGCCGTCGTACAGCGCGTATCGAGAGGAGTCGTTTGGCCATGCTGAGCTCGTTTTTAACGACAATCGCACCGCCACTTACAGCTGGTGCGTTTGCTGCATTGTCCTTGTCAGTGCTGCTGTTAGAATCTGTCAGGTTTCTTCTTCTTTGAGGTTCCAGTGCTGCTGGTGACTGATTCTGTAACCGGTTCAACTACACAGGTACCGCAACCACCAGGGATCAGGCGTGCTCGCTGATTCCTTCACTCTTCTCAATCGTGCCAACAGCTGTGGTGGCCTTCGCCGCCCGTCCTTCTGCTCCTCCTAGACCGAGCTGGTATCTGAAACTTATGTGACGTCGAGATTTAAGTCAACTGCACTGAACCGTTTGGAGGGTACTGCTGTATTACTGTATAGAGAACTTTCACAAGGGCCGTTCTTTTGCCCTTCCCTCTCTCTCTAGCCTGGGAATAGAAAAAAGTCGGGATGCAAACAGTCCGGAGGGTGTTTTCGTCCGCCCTTGCTTTTGCTCAGCATGGGCGTTAATTTCATATGTTTTTTTTTTTTTTAGAGAGCACCTTTACATCTGAAGGTGCACGTAACATCTGAAGGTGCACAGAGAGCTGTTTTGTCAATTTCCATTGACATGCTATAGCCTGACAAGTGTTACATTCCGAACGTGAATGAGATGAGACCCGAGTACAGCCTTCCATTCGTACTACGCAATTCATCAATAAGCCTATTCCAATTCGATCCCAGGGAACCAATAAAATAGTCACATTCCGCAGTAATAAGCAAATTGGCGAAAATGTTCGCTATTGGTTGCTGGGCATGTTCCTGCTCGTCTTTCATTTGCTGCGCACTCTGCACTCTAGAGGCATTCGTGTAGAAAAAATTCCAGCTGGGATAATCGCTTGTCTCGTCGATTACAGACTGGGAGGTTTGGAAGGCGAAAAACGGGGAGGGGAGGAGCGGCGGGGGAAGAAGGATGTTGGCAGGGAACATATTTGTAGCAGGTTCACAAAGAGTGTCGTAATACGTAAATGAAGAAAGAAAAAAAGGATTGTGAGATGGATGGGCTGGCATAGGAGTTTTGAGACGTCTCAAAACTCGTAATACCCGTAAATGAAAGAAAGAAAAACAAAGAAATGGGAGATGATGGGCAGGTGGATGGTCATGAGTACGAGGATGCGGATTTGCTACATCTCAAAATAGACAAGGTGCAAATGGATGATGGCTTTTGCAGAGAAAGAGACATCAATGACAAAGAAATGGCCGGCAGCAGGTTGCATCTCCGATCCTTAGTCACTCAGGTTATTTTTGAGGCGCCTTAAAAATAACCTCATCTCCGATCCTCTGTCACTCAGCTGCACATGCTTTTGCATCCCTTGCTTCCATAACTTCTCCCCACTCCCTCTCTCTCCATCCCCTTACCTAAACTTCGGTGTATTTCCGCACTCTCTCCCCCCACCTCACCTGCACTTCTGTGCTCAGCCAAACGTGCTTCAGGTCTGGCTGGTGCGCTCTCAGCCAGGCAGCCACAAGCATGAACGCCGGTAGCGGGTGAAGCTCCATCTCAGACCCATAGTCGCTCAGCCGCACATGGATGCTCACCACCGGACTGGCCGCACTTTTGAGGCTCATAAAAAAGCATGTCCAACCCTTTGCCGCCCACCTGCACATGCATGCTCATCACTCGCTCCCACCACTTCCCCTCTCACCCCGCCCTCCCCTCACCGCGCCCTCCCCTCACCGCGCCCTCCCCTCACCGCGCCCTCCCCTCACCCCGCCCTCCCCTCACCCCGCCCTCCCCTCACCGCACCCTCCCCTCCCCTCCCCTCCACTCACCCCGCCCTCCCCTCACCCCGCCCTCCCCTCACCCCGCCCTCCCCTCCCCTCCCCTCCCCTCCTCTCACCCCGCCCTCCCCTCCCCTCCCCTCCTCTCACCTGCACTTCTGTGCTCAGCCAGACGTGCTTCAGGTCTGGCTGGTGCGCTCTCAGCCGGGCAGCCACAAGCATGAACGTCGGTAGCGGGTGAAGCTCCATCTCAGACACTTTATCGCTCAGCCGCACATGCATGCTCACCACCGGCCGCACCATCTGCACCTCCCCTCCCACGCCGGGGTCCCCATTCCCCGTGCCCTCACTGTCTCCCCCCACGTCGTTCCTCTCACTCCCCCCCGTATCCGTAGCGTTCCCGCTCGGGTGTTTGGAGTTAGAGTGGTTGAGTGCGGTGCCAGCGCTGCTAGGGTTGCTGATGGTGGTGGTGCTCCTCCCGAACTTGCCAGAGCAGCCTGAAACGCCCCTCATTGGCCAGATATGCGAATGCAACGACCGTAGACGTGTCGCGCTGCCATTGGCTGCGAGGATTTCCGTCTCGGTTGCCCTCGCCTTGGCAGCGATCAGCAGCAGCAGGTAATCCAGCGGATCGCCTCTTTCTGCTGCTGAGCTGGCAGTTGCCGTGTCTGTTGAGTTGGCCGCTGAGCTGGCAGCTGACGTGGCTGCTGAGCTGGCACCCGAGGTGGCGTTCAGCGATTCGATGATGCTCGCCTGCTGGGCAGCAACTGCTGTCACGCGATCGGCCATGAGGCGTCCATAGCTGACGTGGCGGACACGGTTGATGACGTGGCAGAGATGAGCGGACGGCCAGCGGAGCAAAAAACGGACGGCTTGAGCCCGCCACCACCGAGCCTGGTGTCGGGGGGAGAGAAGGTGAAGAAGGGGGAGGGGGGTGGGGAAAGAGAGATTGGGGGAAGAAATACAGGTTCCGGTGGCGGCTTGAGCCCACCACCACCGAGCCTGGCGGGTGGGAGGGGCGAGAGAGCGAAGAGCGGGTGACCGTACCATCACTGGGCGAGCGAACCAGGGGAGGCGGGCGAGGCGAGCCAAGGGCAAGGGAGGCGAGCCAAGGGCAAGCAGGCTTGCACAGTGGGCTCTGTGAGGGGCGGCGAGCAGGGATGGAGGTACCGGAAGGGGTAACGGGAGATTCATGTGAGAGAACGGGTGAAGGGATGGATGAGGGGAGACGTGAAAGGATGAGTGAGGGGAAGGGTGAAGGGATGGATGAGGGGAGACGTGAAAGGATGAGTGAGGGGAAGGGTGAAGGGATGGAGGAAGGTTTACATGCAGTGGTGCACGTACCATCATGCAGTGGTGCACGTACCATCATGCAGTGGTGCACGGACCATCATGCAGTGGTGCACGTACCATCATGCAGTGGTGCACGTACCATCATGCAGTGGTGCACGGACCATCATGCAGTGGTGCACGGACCATCATGCAGTGGTGCACGTACCATCATGCAGTGGTGCACGTACCATCATGCAGTCTCGGTTCAGGTTGGGAATGAAGCTTATATTTTGAGTCGACTCAAACATCAGTGATGTACATACATACCATCATGCACGCACATACCATCATGCACATACATACCATCATGCACGCACATACCATCATGCACATACATACCATCATGCACGCACATACCATCATGCACATACATACCATCATGCACGCACATTCCATCATGCACATACATACCATCATGCACGCACATGCCATCATGCACGCACATGCCATCATGCACGCACATGCCATCATGCACGCACATACCATCATGCAGTACATACATACCATCATCCAGTCTGGATACATGCTCGAGATGGAGTTTTGCTGTTGAATGGTGTAAGGCCGATCCAGCCATGGTTTGCCCCACCTCCTGCCAAGGGAGTACACATTTTTATCATCAATCACATCTGGGGACATTACATTCAACTGTACTATTTTTATTGAATTCTCGAAAAACATTATATTCAACTGTACAATAATTTTAGAATTCTCAAAGAGCAATATATTGAACAAAACTATTTTTTGAGAATTCTGAAAAAAAAAAACAGATCCAGAATACATTTTCATCTTCATCATCGCATCCGTTTTTGGAATTCTCAAAAGTGAATGACATCAGGTGACATTAAAATTTAACTGTACTATCTCTCTCACTAATCTCTCTTACTCACGATTTGGCAGCATCAACGTCCCCATAGAGGGATGAGAGTGCGAGGTACACCACCTGCATGGCATGGCATGGGCATGGAAAGGAAGGGCATGGCATGGCAAGACATGACAAGACATGGAAAGGCATGCATGGCATGGCATGGCATGGCATGGCACGAAATGAAATGGCATGGCACAGCACAGCATGGCATAGCCGATATCTGGTGCCTCCCTTCCCCTCGGTCATACATTGCCGAGACCTCGGTCATCCGTCGCATCCCCTCTCGTGTGATAAGACCCCCTATATGGCGACTCAAAAATCGACTTATTACCCGAGGTGACTTTTGAGTCAACTCAAAAGTGTGATCAGACCCCATTTATGTCGACTCAAAAATCGACTTATTAACCGAGGTGACTTTTGAGTCGACTCAAAAGTGTGATAAGACCCCATTTATGTCGACTCAATAATCGACTTATTACCCGAGGTGACTTTTGAGTCAACTCAAAAGTGTGATAAGACCCCGTTTATGTCGACTCAATAATCGACTCATTACGCGAGACCTCGGTCATCCGGCGCCTCCCCTCTCTCATACACTGCCATGGCCTCCCCTCTCTCATACACTGCCATGGCCTCCTTGTGAGATGAAACGATTTTCGAGTCGCCTAAAAAAATCTTCCCGTTGGTCATACATTGCCGAGACCTTGGTCATCCGGCGCCTCCCCTCTCTCATACACTGCCATGCCATGGCCCCGTGCCGTGCACACATGCAGGGGCGTCTGAGAATACTCAGCAACATCTCTCTCATCTCACCTGTGTGTCGCCAGCCAGCATGCTCTCTCTCACGTCGTTCCCGCGAATATCTGGTGCCTCCCCTTTCTCATGGGCTGCCATGGCCTCGAGCACACATGCAGGGGAGGAGATGGGGAAGAAGTAGCACTCCCACTGCTGCGCTTGGCGCAGATCTTGAGGGGAGGGGGAGGGATGGTGTGGGGAGGGGATGGGAAGGGGAGGGGGAAGGGATGGTAGGTATTCAAAGGGAGGAGATGGGGAAGAAATAGCCCTCCCACTGCTGCGCGTGGCGCAGGCCTTGGGGAGGGGAGGAAGCGGGGAATGGGAGGGGAGTGAGAGAGGGGGTGAAATGGGAGAGTAGGTGGTGATGAGATGGGAGGAGAGGAGACGGGAGGGGAGGAGACGGGAGGGGAGGAGACGGGAGGGGAGGAGACGGGAGGGGAGGAGACGGGAGGGGAGGAGACGGGAGGGGAGGAGACGGGAGGGGAGGAGACGGGAGGGGAGGAGACGGGAGGGGAGGAGACGGGAGGGGAGGAGACGGGAGGGAGGAGACGGGAGGAGAGGAGACGGGGGGGAGGAGACGGGACGGGAGGAGACGGGAGGGGAGGAGACGGGAGGGGAGGAGACGGGAGGGGAGGAGACGGGAGGGGAGGAGACGGGAGGGGAGGAGACGGGAGGGGAGGAGACGGGAGGGGAGGAGACGGGAGGGGAGGAGACGGGAGGGGAGGAGACGGGAGGGGAGGAGACGGGAGGGGAGGAGACGGGAGGGGAGGAGACGGGAGGGGAGGAGACGGGAGGGGAGGAGACGGGAGGGGAGGAGACGGGAGGGGAGGAGACGGGAGGGGAGGAGACGGGAGGGGAGGAGACGGGAGGGGAGGAGACGGGAGGGGAGGAGACGGGAGGGGAGGAGACGGGAGGGGAGGAGACGGGAGGGGAGGAGACGGGAGGGGAGGAGACGGGAATAGGTGGAAGGGGAGGTGAAGGGAGGTGATGGGGAGGTGATGGGGAGGTGATGGGGAGGTGATGGGGAGGTGATGGGGAGGTGATGGGGAGGTGATGGGGAGGTGATGGGGAGGTGATGGGGAGGTGATGGGGAGGTGATGGGGAGGTGATGGGGAGGTGATGGGGAGGTGATGGGGAGGTGATGGGGAGGTGATGGGGAGGTGATGGGGAGGTGATGGGGAGGTGATGGGGAGGTGATGGGGAGGTGATGGGGAGGTGATGGGGAGGTGATGGGGAAGTGATGGGGAAGTGATGGGGAGGTGATGGGGAGGTGATGGGGAGGTGATGGGGAGGAAGTAGCACTCCCACTGCTGCGCGCTCGAAGGTCCATGGAATGCACACAAGAGGTGTGGTGTGGTGTGGTGTGGTGTGGTATGGTGTGAAGGGGCGACAGTTGCATTCTGCTACCCACCTTCACACTCGCGCCCAGCGCGTTCAAAGGTCCCGGGCATGAGCACGAGAGTGCGGTTACTCCGCATGGCAATGCTGAGATACGCCCCCACCACATGCACCATGCTGCCCATGCCATGATGCATGCTACCCGTCCCACCTACCTCCCGTTCTCATACCCACCTTCACACTCGCGCCCGGCTCGCTCAAAAGTCCCTGGCATGAGCACGACGGTCCGATTACTCCGCATGGCAATGCTCAGATACGCCCCCACCACAAGCACCATGCTGCCCATGCCATGCCATGGTGCAGGCAGCATCTTCCCACCTACCTCCCATTCCCTCCCCCTACCCACACCTCTCCATTCACCTTCACATTCGCGCCCGGCTCGTTCAAAAGTGCCGGGAATTAACACGAGGGTGCGGTTGCTGCGCATGGCAATGCTGAGATACGCCCCCACCACATGCACCATGCTGCCCATGCCATGGTGCAGCCCCGGCCAGCGCGACAGCATCAGCCGCCGCCCGGTACAGCTGGCGGGGAACTGGTGCCGCCACATGTCGCGCTGCACGCCACGTGTCATCGCGAGATTGGCCGCGTCGGAGCCCCTTATCTGGATGAGGAGGGAGGGATGAGGCAAGAGGAAAGGGGAGGGGGAGGGGGAGGGGGAGGGGGGAGGGAAGGGACTGGTGAGGCACCTTAAGAGGGGACAAGAATCCAAAAAAGGGTTCTGATATGCAAAAAGAGGACAAGAAAAACAAGCCATGAATGACCATACATGTATGATGCACCCATCCACCCATACATGCACCATACATGCATGATGTACCCATCCACCCATACATGCACCATACATGCATGATGCACCCATCCACCCATACATGCACCTTTCTCCCACCCACTCACCCATGGTGGCTGAGGGCCGCACTTGCAGCACCCCCTCCCATCATCCCCGCTTCCCCCGCTTTCCCCACTCTCGCCCTTGTCCCCCTCCCCCGCATCCCCGTCACTGCCTCCGCAGCACTCCCCAGACTCCGCGCGCGCCCATGCGGGGAGGCTTCCGCCCTCCCCCCGCTCTTCCGCCGCCTGGCGCGCAGCGGTGCGCACGGAGCAGTCTTCGAGGTGGGAAGGAGGGGGAACGTTGGGGGGAAGGACGAGCGGCGCAGGGGGGAGGAGGGTGGAGGCATTATCGAGGCCGTACGCTTGTGACCATGCCTGGTGGTGATTATAACAGAAGGGAAGGAGAAGGCGCGAAAGAAGAATCGGTAAGTAGTCAATTGCAACCGACAGGAGAAGTTTAGGAGGGGAAATATTCGTCAAAATGCGATGTCAGTCGCCGCTTACGCTGAGTGAAATATAGAATTGATTGTTGACACGTATACCGAGCCCCACTCACGTCGAATAGCGCCTGGGCTCTGGCTTCGTGATCCTGACTGGCGAGCGGGTTACTCGCTTCGGCGACGCCCGCGAAGTGCGCTAGCGGTAGCAGCACCAGCCACATAAGCCAAGCCATCGCGGTTGGTTTGGAGGACACGCGAATGTGAAGGTTTGGAATAACTAAAATTGTAAAACCTTGTCATTGCTTTAACTCAACAGTTCCTTTTCAGCATATTTACAAAGTGCGAACCATCTAGCAACTTGTAGCGAATATACCAGTTGAGAAGCAATTTGCGAGTGAGCTTGTCACACTTCGATATGTTTGACCTAGAGTGCCATTCCGTGCGATGCAGTCAGTTTCAATTCGACTCGGACTGTTTCGTCGGACTTCACGGTTGGGTGGGGTTTCAGGGTCGTGCGACAAGACGAGCCCAAACGATTGCAAAACCGCTCTGCACCACAGAATCATATCCTTCGTTGGTTGCTTGCTTTGCTGTAAATTGTCCACGTCAAATTGTCGTTGTCTCAGCATTGCCGTGGCGATGGTCCCGCCTTCCTCACAGTCTTCGTTTCAGCATTGTGCATTAATTTCGTTTACAGTACACTTACAAAAGCTCTTTTTCTTGTACAGTCTGCACCGTCCGTTCCTGAGGTCCAACAAATCCTAGCCGTAGAATAAATGTGCTGCATTACTGTACCATACAGTACTGTACATCCTGCTGTGTTCCTTCCATGAGGATCTAGAACTCGTGGGTTCGCTGCTGCAGCAACCGGTAGGTTCACGCGTCCTCAAATCTATCATCCAGCTCTTCTCAGTGGAGATTGTGTGGTCCTCAGATGCCCACAGCTGGCATGCTATGTCGCTAGTGCTGGTTACCGCATCGCGATAGTCGCACAAATCCCATCCCATCACGTGCGGTACGCTGGAACAATGATCAGTTTACAGCACAGCAGCGAACCAACGCCACGGTCAAATCTAGGGTTTCCTTTTCAACACCTAGCTTTTGTCTCTGCATGCCTTTCTTGCCAAGAGGCATTCCTTCCAGCTTCAAGGAAAAATGACACCTGGAGCTCGCTTATGGAATTGTGTATCCATCATCAAAGCACCTACCTAAACGTGCGGTCAGCCTATCTCGATGACGTTTTCCTTATCTCAAGCTTGGCTTACCGAAATCCGTACCGAAGTTGTTGGCCTAGAAGGCTGTTTCGTTTCAGCGAAAGCTCAGTATACCTTTTTGAGCTTCCAAACTTCGTGTTGTTGAGTGGACTGAAAACAGGTGAAGGATGCAACTTCTTTCATATCATTGGGCTTCCTCGGACCCTCGTATATGTGTCTATCTCGCTCGTGCGTTCGCCGATCCGGACCCTCCATCCATTGCCTGGGCGTTCAACTTAACTAGCTAATTAATATTCGTGTCTATGTAGTTTTGGGTTGAACGTTTGCTCTTACAAGGTTTTTTTTTTTTTTTTTTCCTTTCATTCATTGAACTTCTATTAGTCCTCTCAGCAATGGAGGTCACCAGCAAAGCCGCGCGGGAAGGATCCCGCGCGGGCGGGGGAGGCGAGGCCTCCAGTCGGCGCACCGGGGTGAACGAGAGGGCCGCGGATCAATGAGCGGAACAAAGCGGGAGCGCGGCGGGGGCGCATGGGGAGCGGAGAGCAGTGGTCCCGGCGGGCGCAGCGGAGCCGGCGGAGCGGGCGGAGCCGGGGGGAGTTCCGCAGGGGCGGGCGGGGAGAAGAAGGTGAAAGTGATGCAGCGCGGGCACGGCATTGCGCACCTGGAAAAGCTCCGTCTGCAGGAATTGCGCAACGCGGAACTAGAGCGGTGGCAGCAGCAGCAGCAGCAGCAACAACAGCAGCAGCAGCAACAGCAGCAGTTGCGACAGCTTCAGCAACAGGACCCATCAAGCCTCTTGACCTCTTCCGCGGCCCTCCAAGCCCTAGGCCTCGGCGGTCTCTTCCCCTTACCTCCCTCCGTCGCTTCCTCCTCTCTCGCGTCGCTCTCCGCTCCTCTCGGACCGCTTTCCGACAACCTCGCGACAGCGGCGGCAGCAGCGGCGGCAGCAGCAGCCGCGTCCGATCCGCTGTTAAGTATCGCCGCTAGAAGGCAGCTATCGCTACTTGCCGCGTCGCGATCGTTATCTAGCGATTTCGCGGATCGAATGCGCGTGGGCGGGGATCGATCTGTGGTGGGCGGAGGGAGCTTGGCTGGCGGAAGCTTGGGCGGGCTGGGCGCAGCGATTGGGGGCCTGAGCGGAACTACGGGGAGCAGTCCTGGCGGACACGAGCGGGTTCCGCTAGACGTGGTGATGGCAGCTTCGGCAGGGGCAGCTTTGGGCAGAGAAGGATTCCACAGGCTCGGCGGAGGCCTGGGCGGAGGTTTGGGCGGAGGCTTGTTTGGCGCAGGCGGATTAGGACTGGGCGGAGGGCTGGGCGGAGGCGCAGCGGGGGCGCGGGGAGGGACTGCGAGCGAAGGGGGCGCGGGGTTCGGGAGTATCTTCGGCGGGGGGTTGAGGGGGGCGGCGGTGGCGGCGGCCGCGGCAGCTGCGCACGCGGCGAGTACGGGAAGGGGCGGCACTGGCGGGGCGATGCAGTCGCTGAGCGAGTTCGCCATTCGGCGGCTTCAGATTCTGGTGAGCGGAGTGAAAGGCGCTATTTTTGAGGCGTCGGAAAGATAGAATTCGGCCGCTTCAGGTTATGGTAAGCGAAATGACGCTGGGAGCCATGGAACACCTATTTTTTCTTCCCAAGGATGTTGCATTTTTTGTTTGTTCTTTTTATTTGCTCGCTTGTTTTGTTGTTTCATTTCTTATTCCTGCTTGTTCCTATTCTCTGAAACGGTCCTTCCCCCCCCTCTACCCACCCCTCCTCCTCCCCCTCCCCCTCCCACTCCCCCCCCTCCCCGTCCCCCTTCCCCTCTCCGCAGAACGACCTACGGCAGGTGGAATCAGCAGGCGGGGGATCGAATCTCGACGCGGGGGCGTTTGGCGGAGCAGGGGGGCCGGGGGGCGGGAGTGTGGCGATCGGCGCGGGGTACAACTCCTGGGAGGTCGACAGCAGCTCGCGCACCCCCGGCCCCCGCGGAACTGCGCTGGGCGCAGCGCTAGGCGCAGCGCCAGGGGGAGCGTCAGGGGGGGCGTCAGGGGGAATGCCAGGGGGAACGTTAGGGGGAACGCTAGGATCTGCCGCAGGGGGGGGTCCTGCTGGGGCGGCTTCTTCCCGCGGGCTGTCTAATCTTGCGTTAGGCGCGCGTGCAGGCGGGGGAAGCGCGGAGATGAGCGCTGGCGGAGCCGGCGGAAGCGGAATGGGCGCTGGGGGCGTGGCTATAAGTGCTGGGGGAGGCGGTAGCCCGGGGGGGAGCTCGCTTTCCGCGCATCTGCCCAGCGCCGTGCCTCTTTCCGCCACTGGCGCGGGGCTGGGGCCCTCCGGTTTGCGCCACAGCAGCTATGGGGAGGATGGGGGGACGGAGGGGTCCCCTTTCGTGGGAGGCAGAAGCGGAGGCGGAGGCGAAAGGGGAGGCGCAGGGGGAGGCGGGGGCGGAGGGGGAGGAGGGGCGGGCGGCGGAAGGAATCCGGAGGAGGAAAGCAGGAGCAGGGGTTTCGTGGGGGGAAGTGACCAGAGGCGGGGTATCGGGGGGAATGATGCTGGTGGGGAGCGACTGGGGGGGGAAGAGGGCGGAAGGGGCGCAATGTTTGGGGTAGGGGTGGGCAGGAGGGAGGAGGAGGAGGAGAAGGCAGGCAGAGAAAGGGCGTTCCCACTGCACCACACACACCCGTTCATGCAGTAAGTTGTTACTACCGTACTGTACCGTACTCCACCCAACCCTACACTACCCTTGTGCCAAGTTCCGCGCATTCACCCTGGTTTGAAGGCACCAGCACCACGGGACGGTGGGCAGAGAAAGGGCGTGTTTGATGCACCACACGCACCCGTTCATGCAGTAAGTTGTTACTACCGTGCTGTACTGTACTCCACCCATCCCTACACTACCCTTGTGCCAAGTTCCGCACATTCACCCTGGTTGATGGGAACGTGGGCAGAGGAAGGGCGTTTTTGATGCACTACACGCACCCGTTTATGCAGTAAGTTGTTCCTATTCTGCCCTTGCCTCTTTCTCAAGTTTGAGGTTCAGCGCCTCTCTCCTTGCAAAACGAGGTGACTTTTGAGTCGACTCAAAAGTCTCTTCCTATTCTGCCCTTGCCGCAGCTTCAGCGCCTCTCTCCTTGGCAAAACGTTGCTTGGGTGTCCGTTCAGTTTTTTTTTTTTTTTTTTTTTTTTTTTTTTTCCCCTTCTGTCCCAATCTTTCCCACGATTCCTTACTTCTCCGCAGCAGCTCCCGAACCGTGTCCGAGCCTGTGAGTGGAGCCTCGGCGTCGCTCATCGCGTCGCTCTCCTCGCGAATACTTGCCGAAGCTCACATGCGCGAGGCTGCAGCGGCAGGAGCGGCAGGAGGAATAGGAGGAGCAGGAGGGGTAGGAGGAATAGGAGGAGCAGGAGCAGCAGGAGCAGCAGGAGCGGCAGGAGTGGCAGGGGCAGCAGGTAACAGCAACGCCAACTCGCCAGCAGCAGCAGCTGCTGCTGCTGCTGCAGCCGCCGCCGCAGCAGCGCATTTGAACAACCTAAACGCGGCAGCAGCAGCAGCGGCAGCAGCAGCAGCAGCAGCAACAGCAGCAGCAACAGCAGCAGCAACAGCAGCAGCAGCGCACTTTGGGAACATGGGAGACCTAGGCCCAACGGCAGCAGCAGCTGCGGCAGCAGCAGCAGCAGCAGCAGCGGCAGCAGCAGCAGCAGCAACCACAGCGCAAGAACCCCCCAACCCCTCCTCCTCCCCCTCCCCAGGCCAGACGCTCTCCCCGTTTGTTCCCCCAGCCTCCCCATTCTCCCCAGCCTCTCTAGCCGACTCTGTCCTTTGGAACCGCCTCAAGGCGGACGCTCATTCAAGGGATTTGGCTCTTAGAGATTCGAAAGCAGCGGAGTTGGCTTTAAGGGACGTGAAAGCGGATGACTTGGGTCCAGGAGACGTGAAAACCGTGAACAAAGAGGGTCAGTTACGGGGTTTGGAAGCGGCTCAGGAAGCGAGAGCGGCTCAAGAGGCGAGAGCGGCTCAAGAGGCGAGAGCGGCTTTTAGGCTGCAGCTGGAGGGTCAGTTACGGGGTTCGGAAGCAGCTCAAGAGGCGAGAATGACTCAAGAGGCAAAAGCTGCGGACCTGGCTTTTAGGCTGCAACTGGAGGGGCGGTTAGGGCCGCAGGAAGCAGCACGGCAGCTGGAAGCGTTTTCTGAGCCCAGAGGAAGGGATTTGGCGCGGATTCTTGAGTCGGCGCAAAATGAGTTGACTTTTGAGTCGACTCAAAAGTCAAGGGATTTGGCGTGGATTCTTGAGTCGGCGCAAAAAGCGGCGCAGGAGTCGAAAGCCGCGGATCTGGCTTTAAGGCTGCAGCTAGAGGGCAGGCTGGGACCGCAGGAGGCAGCACGGCAGCTGGAAGCGGCTAGGCTAGCCGCTGCTGGGGTCTTGGGGGGGGCAGGAGCAGGGGGAGGGGGGAGAGGCGGAGGGGTAGGGGCAGGGGGAGGGGCAGGAGGGGGCGCGGGGGAAGGGGCAGAGGGAAGCGCGGGGTCAGGCGCGGGGGGAGGGCGATTGGGGGGAGCTGGAGCAGGAATGGGAGGAGGTGCTGGAGGAGGGGGAGGATTAGGGTTGGGAATGGGAGGTGTGGTGTTGGAAACGAGAGGGCGAGGGGGGGATGTGTATCTGCAGAAGGGAGAGAAGGAGAATCATATCTTTGGATCGGATTTTGAGGCGCCTCAGAAGAAAAGGTCGTTTGAAGCCACTTTAAAGGCTGGTGCTGCTGGTGGGGATGAATCAGGAGGGCCAGGGGGGGAGGGGTTTGGAAAGCAGGGGGAGGGAAGGATGGGCCGGGAGGTGAATCAGCAGGGGGAGTGGTTTGGAAAGCAGGGGGAGTCTAGACTGACGGAGGGTGGGGAGAAGAGACGGAAGGAGGAGGGGATGGATGAGGAGGAAGGAGGATGGAAGAGACGTGAGGGGGTGGCGAAGAGAGGGAGGAGGAGGAGGAAGAGGAGGAAGAGGAGGAAGAGGAGGAAGAGGAGGAAGAGGTGAGGGGTGTGGGAGTTGAGGGGAGGAGAACGGGAGGGATTGAAGAGGGGCAAGGGCAGCGAGTGCAGGTTCCGGCGAATTTCTTCCTGAACAGATGGGCTTCGGTGGGGAGGAGTAAGGAGGAGTTGGAAGCGGCAGCAGGGGGTTTGGCAGGTGCAACTCTTGCTGCACCCGAAGCAGCACCGGCAGCAGCAGCAGCAGCAGCAGCAGCACCGGCAGCAGCATTGGCAGCAGCAGCAGCAGCAGCAGCGGCAGCAGCAGCAGTTTCTCCAGCTAGGAAAACAGCAGCATCAATGCCAGCAGCAGCCGCTGCCGCTACAGCCTCTGCCGCTACAGCCGCTGGTGCTACAGGCGTCAATGCTACAGCTGCTGGCGCTGATAATGCAGGCGCTGATAATGCTGGCGTGGAGGAGAGTAAGTGGTGGCGGCGGGTGAATCTTAACCTGGAAGAGACAGGAGGAATGAGGAGCAGTGATCAAGTGGTGCTGAATAGGGATGAACCTGGGTTGAGTGGCAGTGGTGTGGGCAGTGTGGGAGGGGTTGGGTCGACTGGTGGTGCTACAGATGGTGCTGGTGGTGCTGCTACAGATGCTGCGGGTGCTGCTACAGATGGTGGTGCGGGCGAGGTGGGTACAGACGCTGCTACAGGCGGTGCTACAGGTGCTTATGCTGAAACTGGCGAGGCTGCGTCTGTTGGTGCGGTCAGTGGTGTACTGCATGAGGAGATGAGATTGTTGGAGAAGAACAAGAAATACTGGGAGAAGCAGAGAGTAGATGACAAGGGAGCAGCTGAGGGAAATACGAAAGCTGAGGAGCGAAGGCCAGAGAGGAGAGGGAGAGGAGGGGAAAAGAAGGGGGTGGTTGAGGAGGGGAGAAGAGTTAAAGAGGAAAGGGCGGTGGAGAACTGGAGGATGGGTGGGGAGGAGAGGAGAGAGGAGGAGAGGAGAGGGAAGGAGGGGAGGAGAGTTAGAGAGGAAAGGGAGGTGGAGGACTGGAGGATGGGTGGGGAGGAGAGGAGAGAGGAGGAGAGGAGAGGGAAGGAGGGGAGGAGAGTTGAAGAGGAAAGGGAGGTGGAGGACTGGAGGATGGGTGGGGAGGAGAGGAGAGAAGTGGAGGAGAAGAGAGCAGAGGAGGAGAGGAGAGAAGTGGAGGAGGAGAAGAAAGCAGTGGAGGATGTGAGGGGTGTAGAGGAGTTGAGGGCGGTTGAGAGGTTGAGGAGCAACATGGCCAAGTGCTTGGGGGAGGAGGTGGCTCGACGGGTCTTTGCTGCCATGCAGTCTCAGGAGGAGGAGTGCAGCAGGCAGATTTGCGAGCTGCATCAATTACATGAGGTGCGCGCTTGCTTGGGTTGGGTGGATTGGGGGAGGAGGTGGCTCGACGGGTCTTTGCTGCCATGCAGTCTCAGGAGGAGGAGTGCAGCAGGCAGATTCACGAGCTGCATCATTTACATGAGGTATGTATGTGTGTGTGCGTGCTTGCCCATACCCGTGTGGGGGAGGAGGTGGCTCGACGGGTCTTTGCTGCCATGCAGTCTCAGGAGGAGGAGTGCAGCAGGCAGATGGGAGCTCCATCGTTTACATGAGGTGCGTGTTTGTGTGCTTGATTGGGTGGTTGGGTGGGGACGTAAGGCGCCTTTCTTTCGTGCTTGGGACGAGTGCAGCAGGCAGATTCGCAAGCTGCACCGTTTACATGAGGTGCGGTGCGCGTTTGACTTTTGAGTCGACTCAAAAGTCTGCGCGTTTGTGTGCTTGCTTGGGTAGCCTGGGTGGGGATGTAAGGCGCCTTTCTTACGTGCTTGGGACGAGGAGTGCAGCAGGCAAATTTGCGGGCTGCACCATTTACATGAGGTGCGGTGCGCGTTTGTGTGCTTGATTGGGTGGTTGGATGGCTTGGGATGAGTCTTTTTTTAAACGACTAAAAAAGGACTTATCTCAGGAGGAGGAGGAGGAGGAGTAAGCCAGGCAGACCCACGAGCTGGACCATGTACATGAGCTGCGCGTGAGTGTAGAGTCACACAAGAGCTGCACCATGTACATGAGCTGCGCGTGTGTGCGCTTTTGAGGATTCTTGAAAGTCACATACTTTACATGAGGTGCGCGCGTGTGTGCTTGCTTTTGAGAATTCTTTCAAGTCACATCATTTACATCAGGTGCGCGTGTGTGTGCCCCTGTTTTTCTCTCCCCCACTCTCTCCCCCCTTCCCCCCTTCCCCACCCCCTTTCATCCGTTTTCTATGTCCACAGAAGCAGCAGCAGCTTCTGTCTCAGCTACAGCTGCCAGTCATGCCCCCTCCCTCCCCCCCCCCACCTCCTCCCTCCCCTCCCCTGCTGCTGCTCCTCGCTCCACCTCCTCCCTCCCCTCCCCTGCTGCTGCTCCTCGCTCCACCTCCTCCCTCCCCTCTCCTGCTGCTGCTCCTCGCTCCACCTCCTCCCTTCCTTCCCCTGCTGCTGCGCCTCCCTCTACCTCCTCCCTCCCCTCTCCTGCTGCTGCTCCTCGCTCCACCTCCTCCCTTCCTTCCCCTGCTGCTGCGCCTCCCTCTACCTCTCTCCATATGGGTGGAGGAGAAGCAACAGCAACTGCAACAGCCCCCCCTACCGTTGCCGCACCTCTTTCCCGCAGCAGGCCCACACCCAGTAAGTGATCCCAGCCTTTTCTCCGTGCTCTCTTATTTGTGAGTAACTCAAAAGTCACCCCCAGCAGACCCACACCCAGTAAGTGATCCCAGCCTTTACTCCGTGCTCTCTTATTTGTGAGTCTAACTCAAAAGTCACCCCCAGCAGACCCACACCCAGTAAGCGATCCCAGCCTTTACTCCGTGCTCTCTTATTTGTGAGTCTAACTCAAAATTCACCCCCAGCAGACCCACACCCTGTAAGTGATCCCAGCCTTTAATCCGTGCTCTCTTATTTGTGAATCTAACTCAGAAGTCACCCCCAGCAGACCCACACCCAGTAAGTGATCCCAGCTTTTAGTCTGAGCTCTGAGGTGGCTTTTGAGGCGATACAAAAGTCAGCTCCTATAGTTGCCGCGCCTTTCCCTCCTATAGTCAGCCCCTCCCGCCCTCTCCATTCCCTCCTCAGCGTTCAACCCTCCTGAGAGCTGGGCGGGGGCCACCTACTCACCCATCCGTGCTTTCGTCCCACCCGGTCGGTGTGCCCCTGACGTTGCAGGGAGTTTTTGAGAAGTCTCAAAAACTCCCTCCTGAAAGCTGGGCTGGGACCACCTGCTCATCCATCCGTGCTTTCGTCCCACCCGGTCTCTGTGCCCCTGCCGCTCCTCCCCCTCCTCCTCACCTCTCTCTCCCTTCTCTCTCTCCCCTTCTCTCTCTCCCCTCTCTCTCTCCCCTTCTCTCTCTTCCTCCTCCCTCCCTCCCTCCCTCCCTCCCTCCCTCCCTCCCTCCCTCCCTCCCTCCCTCCGCCTTCTAATCGTCACCCTTCAACCCGCCTGCCTGATAGCTGGGTTCAGGCCGTCTTATGCATTCAAGTGCTCCGGTCCTAATCCGTCCTTGCACCCTTCTTTTCTCCCTCCTCTACTCCCCCTTCCCCCCGCCATTTTCCTCTTTTAATTCTCAGCGTTCAACCCTCCTGAGAGATGGGCTCGGGCCACCTTTGCCTGCAACGGTGCTCCGGACCTCCTAACCAGTCTATTTGCCTGAGAGCTGGGCTCTGGCTGCCTACGCCTGCAACGGTGCTCCGGACCTCCTAACCAGTCTATGTGCCCCTTCTCTTCCTTCCTCCCCTTTCTCCCCTACCTCTCTCTCTCCCTCCCTTATCCTCTCAGCGTTCAACCCGCCTGAGAGCTGGGCTCGGGCTGCTTATGCCTGCAACGGTGCTCCGGACCTGAACTCGGATCCCGAGGCTGATGTCACAGCAGCAGATGCACCAGCACTCGCTGACGTCACAGCAGCAGACGTACCAAGAGACGCAGCAGCAGACGCACGGATAGGAGTAGCAGCAGCGTCTGTAGCAGGAGCAGGAGCAGGAGCAGGAGCAGGAGCAGGAGCAGGAGCAGGAGTACGGGGAGGGGCCGGGTGGCACATAGGGCTAAAAAACACTGCAGCAGTTGACGCTGCTGTGAACCAAACGCTTTCGGAGGCTCAGCCCAGTAGTATCAGAAAGAGGGATCGTGTGGAGTTCAATAGGCAAGAGAGAGACGGAAGAGGGGAGGGAGAGGAAAGAGAAGATCGGGAGTCGGAGAGGTGCGGAAAAAAGGGTCGAGGAGGCTTGGATTTTGACCTGGAGGCCGAACCTGCAGCTGAGGCTCGGAGGGATGGGGTTCGGTCAGGGTTTGATCTGGAATCTGTTCCAACGGCTGAGATCGGCGATGGGGCGGGCAGAGGATCTGGACGGCAGGGGCTGGACTTGGAGCAGGATCCGACGGTTGAGGTTGCTTCGGAGCAAGATCTACGGATGGGATCGCAAGAAGGTGGTTTGCGCTGTTCCACTACCGAACCTGCCAGAGCAGATAGGACGGGGACAGAACTGGGCTCTGGTACGGCTGTATCCGAACCTGGTGACCCTAGGTCTTTGACAGGCATGGGCGCAGGTCTCTGCTTATCAGGATCCTTTGCAAAACCAGAAGCTACCTCTGAGGTGTCTGATAAGACTCAGAAGTCAGAGATGGGAGCTGGTCTTTGTCTATTTGGGTCCATGGCAGAGCCAGACGCTACTGGTGAAGATACCCCACGCATCGCCAGCGGATACTTTCCCCAGTCGCTTCCCTTCAGTTTTAAATCTCTGAAAGCTGAAGCTGAAACAGAAGCACAGGTGAAATCTCAAGCTACAGCTGAAGTTGAGGGTGTGGCAGCTGGGTCTGATGGCGGGTGTGGTGGTAAGCTCGACCTGGAAGCTGATCCGTCCAGAGCCGAAGCAAAAGTGGAAGCAGAAACTAATGACACAGCTGAAGTGGAGGGTGTGGCAGCTGGGTCTGATGGCAGGTGCGGTGCTAAGCTCGACCTGGAAGCTGATCCGTCCAAAGCAGACCCGCCCCAGTCACTTCCTTTCAGTTCGCTTTCAGAAGCAGACGCCAAAGCAAAAGTGGAAGCAGAAGCTAATGACACAGCTGAAGCGGAGGGTGTTGCAGATGGTTCCGCTGAACGGTGCGGTGGTACGCCTGACCTGGAAGCTGATCCGTCCAAAGCCGATGCGCCCCGGTCGCTTCCTTTTAATCCAAAGCCTTGGGAAGCAGAAGGCGAAGGTACAGCTGGGGGGGGTGAGCTTGATCTGGCAGCTGGTCTTTCCAGAGAAGATCCGGTGCAGCAGCTGCTCCCTTCTACTTCAAAGGTCTCAGAAGCTGAAGCTGAAGCGAAGGCTGCACCTGAACCTGCACCTGAACCTGCACCTGAAACTGCACCTGAAACTGCACCTGAAACTGCACCTAGAACTGCACCTGAAACTGAACCTGAAGCTGAAGCAGCTGGGTCTACTGAAGGGTGCAGTAAGCCTGAGCCTGAGGCGGATTTGATGGGAGCAAATAAGTCCTCTGGAGATTCTACTTCAGCAGATAAGACCTCCTCAGTTGCTGGGAATAAGACCTCCGGGGATCTGATTTCAGCTGATAAGACCTCGCAAGATAATACCTTGGCAAATAAGACCTCGCAAGATAAGGTATCGGCAGATAAGACCGTGGCAGGAAAGACCTTGACAGATAAGACCTTGGCAGATAAAGCTTCGGCAGATGAGACCTCGAGAAATATGACCTCGGCAGGTAGAACTGCTGGAGATCCAACCACAGGAAAACTGTCTCAAGAAAATGTGATTTCGGAAAAGGGTTCTGGAGCAGATCCTGTTGCGGTGGAGAAGGGTGCGGTTGGGTTGGCAGGTGGTAAGGGAAGGCGAGGCATACAAGCTGACCTTGATCTTCTCAAAAAAGACCTTCTGGAAAGAAACTTTCCCAAAAGAGACCCTCCTAAAACAGACTCTCCCAAATCAGAACCTCTCAAAACAGATCCTCCCAAAACAGTCCCAGACCCTTTGAAAACTGACCCTCTCAGAAGTGAACTTGACGCTGCTGGTTTGGATGTCGTAGGGGTGGGAGAATCCAAGGGTGAATCGGCTGCTGGAAAGGGGTGCATCGAGCAAAAGCTGGATGCAGATTTTCCCAGATTAGATTCTTCCAGATTGGATCCAGATGCTCCTGCAGTGGAAAGGGAACATAAGGAGGAGGAGGAGAAAAGGGAGAGAGGAGAAGGGGAGGAGGAGCAGAAGGCGAGAGTGGAGAAGGGGGATTGGGAGGAAGAGAAAAGGGAGACAGAGGAGAGTACGAGAGAGAGGGGAGGAGGGGTGCGAGGAAGGGAAGGACAGGAAAGAGGAGAAGGGAAAGAAGAAGTAGGGCTGCAGCAGCAGGCGAGGGAGGGAATGGACCGTGTTGGAGGGAATAAGGGGAAAGGAAGGGAAGGGGAGCAAGGTGAGAAAGAGGGGGTTGAGAAAGAGGAGGGGGCAAAAGGGGAGGGGGAGAGAGTGGGAGGGGATAGAGCAGAAGAGAAAGAGGGAAGGGAGAAAGAGGAAAGAGAGGAAACTGAGGGAAAGAAAGGGAAAGAGGGAGGAGAGGCGGGAGGAGAGGAGGGAGGAGGAGAGATAAAGGAAGGAGCTAAAGCAAAGATGGGGAAAAAGGAGGAAGTAGGGGAAGGAGGAGTGAAGATAGGAAAGGGTACCAAAGATAAGGTTGAAAATATTAATGGATCGGAAGCGACAAGGCAGCAGGAAGTGATACTGCTGAAGCGGGAGGTATTATCGGGAGAAACAGAATCGAAGCCGAGGGAAAAAGGAGGAGGGACAAAGCTATGTTGAGGGAACGAGGAGAGATTATCCTGCATTAACCTGGCGAGAAAAGTGCACTGTGGGAGTATACGGTGAGAGGGCATGAAGCTTGCAAGTGGGGTGAGCTTTAGTGTCTTATAGTGGACAAGATACAGAGCAAACTCAAATACGGTAGGAATGATGACCTGAAGTTAGAATAGTGTTAGAACAAACTGCAGAAAATATGTGATAGGCAGTAAGCCTTTCATGAGCTTGTGTCTTTGCCAGATATCACCTCAAGCTTTCTATGTAGAGACAGAATATGGATGTACTGCCGTATATCCATTTCGCTGTCGCTCGATATAGTGTCGTGACAGGCTGTTGGTGCATTGCAACTGGGTTCTGTCCGCGTCAGTGTTGCCGCACCCTGCAGTCTCCCCGCAACAAACCAGCCAGCAAATTTAACCTTGTTACAGAAAGTACTGTAGAGTTTTCGGGTTTGTCGTCCCTCGAACCGCTTCGAGGTACGGTCGAATAAGGAATAAGCACGTGTTTTGTTGATTCGCACTTCGAAAGTACCTCCCCTTGCGTTGCGAGTCGCCCTCATTTCGCTCCATATGTTTCGCAGAAACCGATGCGAAGTCGTCTGTTCATCGGACGACGTCCGATCAGTCGACGACAGCCCTCGTTGGCCCATACGAACACGGTTGGGCGAATCTGCTTCGCAGCATCCGCTTCAACATTGCTATGGTTCGCCACCGACTTCACAATGTTTGTTTTGACCGCTACGAATTTGATTTGTGTAGTGTTTGACCAGTCGTTGTACAGACCCGGTTCTATATCTGTACTCATGATGTCAAAAACGTACCATAAACGGTTCGTACTCCAAGCTTTTCATACGCCCTTGAACTTTTTATGAGCACGGGCAGTCCACCTTCGGTCAGTTTGAACAGAGACCAAGCTCCTCCTCCACCAATCTCACGAGGCTTTCGTCAGCCGCAGGTCACACAAGCTTGTCCTCGAGATTGTTTTGGTTGGACCTTGAGAGGAACTCTCCACTACGCAAATCATCCTTCTCGTGACAAGTCTCCCTCGACCAACATTATCTTCTCATGCTTCGCATCGCATTCCATACGTGAGGCGATACTCCCTCCGCTGAAACCATCCCAGTTTCGAAGTTGACTGGATCCTCGTACCGTAATATACACAGTTTACACGAGCTGCTGCGCTACGCTCGTAGTTTCCTGTCTTTCCTTCGTGGTCACATTATTGCGTCGGTCTTAATTACGACTGATCCATTACCTTTCAATTGACTGAAGTGATCATACAGCTCTTAACGTTCGAGCGTTAACAGGAAGCATTACCATTTTCTCTTACGACTCCCGAACGACACCAGAGTGATCGCAACCTAAAGCATGTCGCCGTAACGAATAAACGATCGTCGTTCCAGAGAAGTTCAACGCGCATCACGAAGCCTTATCTTAGTTGGCTCCCTAAGTGCGTCGCTTAGAGTGACCAACATGGTTTTGTATCACGGGGCGAAGCTACGATGCAGTGGTTTTCGTGATCGTTCCCAATCTAGACAACCCAGTTTGTCACTTCTAACTGCATCCTTCTCCCATCGATTACCACTCGCGCTGCTACTTCTAGCGGCTCTCCTAGCAATCTTATTACCCTGTCAAATCCAAGCCAGCCGACCTTCCGTACCCGTTACAAGCGCCACCGATCCCGTGACAAGACCAAATTATAGGCTCGGTTCCAGACCCGTACGATCTCTACGTTCGCTTGTCGAATCCCAGCCGTCCGATGGGTCATCCTCGTTTTACGTCCTCCCCGTCACCCACTCCTACGCGCATCTCTCCGAGAGCTCCTTCCACGCGCGCCACGGTCAGCCACGTGGCGTCATGACCGCAAATCACGCTCGACTGCTCAAACTGCACGATCGTCGCCGGCTCCTCCGTCTTCATCGGAACTCTCCTTCCGCGAAAACCGGCGTGGAAAGCGGCGCGGTTAGGGCGGGAACAGGGGATTGGACGATCGGTGGAAACGGGGGAAACGGATCGTTGGGGGAGGGGACGGTGACTGAAGTGGGAGGCGGGGCATTCTACCAGCTAGGAGGCAATATGGAGATGACCATCGCGGGGTACGTTCTATCTGAGATGACTATAATGGGTATGCGCGATAGATGTGACTGTAGTGGGGACTTGTATGATTGGGGATGACACTGAGCACATGTGGGTTAATTGAGTGAGGGCTGGGGACTGAGGATTGGTGATGGCAGCACTTGTTCTCCTTCACTTTACTGCAGCCCTCTCTCAGTCCACCTTCCCCATCCCACTTAAAGCCCCACCCCACGCCATTCGATCCTCGAAGTTGCGGGGTGTTTATGAAATTTCTCAAAAGCACCCTGCACTTTTCCACGCTGCCCTCTCCCAGTCCACCTTCCGCATCCAATGTAAAGTCCCCTCCTGTTTCATCCTCGTTACTCGCACTAGCCAGCCCTGAGAGCTCTCACCCTGAATTTGTCACCCTGCCCCTCGTTCCCTGTCTCCAGCCTCTATTGGGCGGAAGTGCAGCTCGGGCAGCCCGTGCAAAAATTTAAGGTTCAGATTGACACGGGCAGTGACGTCATGTGGGTCACCTGCGCGCCCTGCCTCGCCTGCCCGGTCGCTTCCACAGTGGTGCGTGGTTTATCATTCCGGTTGTAAGGAGTTGGGAGTAGTAAGAAACGGTTAGACGTTGCAGAAGAGGGGTTCTCCTGCAGATCCTTTCCGTTCCTTACCGCACTATCAGTGACGTGCCTGAACAGCAGACTCTCAGATTGAGCACCACTGTTTTCCCCTTTTTTCTCAAACACCGCATCTTTCGCGCAGGTCCTTTCTCCGCCGTATGACATTACCAAGTCGTCAGCAGCACAGGTTAGTTGGGTGGGTAGGTGCGGAAGGGGGGGGGGGGGGGGGAGGAGATGGGGGGAAGGGGATGGGTACTTTGATGAGATTCAAGTTAGGTGAAGACGCCGCATTAGTTTGGTGAAGGCACCCCAGGTGGTTGACTGTGGCACCTCCACTTCACCTGCTCCTTGCTCCTCATCCCCGCCATCCTCCCTCTTCTCCCCCCCCCCCCTCCCCCCCCCTTTTTGTTTTCACACCAGGTGGTTGACTGCGGCACCTCCACTTCACCTGCTCCTTGCTCCTTATCCCCCCCATCCTCCCTCTTCTTCCCCCCCCCCCCCCCCCCCCCCCCTCCCACCCCTTTTTGTTTTCACACCAGGTGGTTGACTGCGGCACCTCAACTTGCTCAGCGCTGCAGCAGACCCGGCGAACGCTCGGGCAGGGCTGTTTGGACATCTTATGCCCCAACTCGGGGGACTGCTTTTGCTTTTACACACACCCCTCCGTATCCCACGGTCCCACCTCCCTCCCTGTTCCCCCAATGCCCAGGTGGTCGACTGTGGCACCTCGGACAGGGACGCCTGGACATCTTATAGCGCCTTCCTGAGATGGGGCCCCATTTGGCCCCATCCGACGTGGCCCCAGCAACAGTGCACGAAACACGTGCCTGTGGCATGGCGGCAAAGTGGGGGGTGAATGTGGACGTCGCATGAATTTGCAGCCGAGGGTCGTGCGAAATTGCCGCACGTTAACTTTTCTTGCCTCCGAACGTCAGAACGAGTCAAGCTAGACTGTCACGTAACCAAAAAAATGAACTAGCACAATGAAATTCCCGTGAAAACCCTAAAAGTTTTATCGGTTACCACCCAGTGTGTTTCTCGACCGTCTCATGGGAGTATGTGGCTGTTGAAAACTGTCGTATGAACGTTTTATGCAGACGCATGTGAGTGGTTGCACCAACTCTCTTGTTTTGGCGCCCTAACCGACTCCCGTCGCATGGCACGTGTGGTGGGTGTGACCAAGATCGAATTCTGCCACGCTGGACCAATGATGCTGCACCTCGGTGGGGCCCCATCTCAGGAAGGCGCCCTTATACCCCAAATCGGGTGATTGCTTTTACACACACCCCTTCATGCCCCACTCCCTCCCTGTTCCCGCCTCCCTTCACCCCTTCAGGTGGTTGATTGTGGCACATCCACCTGCTCAGCGCTGCAGCAGACCAGACGAACGCTCGGGCAGGGCTGTCTGGACATCACGTACCCCTCCTCTCTCCGTATCTGCCCCTCCTCTCTCCGTATCTGCCCCTCCTCTCTCCGTATCTGCCCCTCCTCTCTCCGTATCTGCCCCTCCTGTTTCTTACCTCCTCACGTTTCCCTTCCTCTTACCCTCCCGCCCCACTCCCCACCACCAGGTGGTTGACTGCAGCACCTCCACCTGCTCAGCGCTGCAGCAGACCAGGCGAACGCTCGGGCAAGGCTGTCTGGATATCCTGTATCCCAACTCGGGTGATTGCTTACACACACAGCCCTTCTTGCCCCACTCCCTGTTCCCCTCTCGCTTCACCCCACCGCCAGGTGGTTGACTGCGGCACCTCAACTTGCTCAGCACTGCAGCAGACCAGGCGAACGCTCGGGCAGGGCTGTCTAGACATCCTGTACCCCAACTCGGGCGACCCGCGGTGCTACTACGGCATTCAGTACGCGGACAACTCCAGCAGCACGGGCTACCTCGTGAAAGACCGGCTCACTTTTTCTACCTTGGGTGGCGACCCTGCTTCTATGGACTACCTGTTCGGGTGAGTGGGGGGGCAGGAGGTAGGGGAGGGGAGGGGAGGGGAGGGGAGGGGAGGGGAGGGGAGGGAAGGGGAGGCGAGGGGAGGGGATGGGAGGGGAGGGCTGGGGAGGAGAGAGGGAGGGAAGAGGAAGAGGGGTCGCCAGGACATCCTGTATTCCAACTCGGGCGACCCGCGGTGCTACTCCTACGGCATCCATTCAGTACGCGGACAACTCCAGCAGCACCGGCTACCTTGTTAGGGACCGGCTTCTCCTTCTCTACTCTGGGGGGAGATCCCGCCTCCATGGAGTATCTCTTTGGGTGAGCGCGAGGGAGGGGGGAAGGGGGGTCAGGGGGGTGCTTCTACGGCATCCAGTACGCGGGGAAGGGGGGGGATGGGGAGGGAAATGGACGGCAGGGAAGGGTAATGCGGTGCTAGTACGGCATCCATTCAGTACGCGGACAACTCGAGCAGCACCGGCTACCTCGTTAGGGATCGGCTCGGCTTTTCCACACTTGGGGATGACCCCGCCTCCATGGACTATCTGTTCGGGCAAGTGGGAGGGGGGAGGTTGGTTGGGGGAGGGGAGGGGAGGGGCACAGAAGTCCACTGCATGTGCACGCCCGCCGCACACAACACCGCTGCATACTGTCCGTCTCTCACCTCACCATGGGTTGTGTCTCTTTCTCCCGTCATTTGTTTGTCCCATGCACTGTCCCTCTCCTCTCCCTTCTCCCCCCTCCCCTCCCTTCTTCCCCCTCCCCTCCCTTCTCCCTCCTCCCCTCCCTCCCCCTCCAGCTGCGGGTTCAAGCAGTCCGGCAACCTGGTATCAGGCAACCTGGTATAGCTGCGGGCGGGTGATGGGCCTCAACACGGGGGCTCTCCATGCTCTCCCCCCCCCCCCCCCCCCCCCCCCCCCCCCCCCCCCCCCCCCCCCCCCCCCCCCCTCCCTGTACTTCTTCGCCCTTCACCCCCTCACCCCAAACCCTTCACATCAAACCCGAAACTTTGAGTTCAGCTGTGGGTTCAAGCAGTCAGGCAATCTAGTCCCCGGCAAGGCAACCATCTAGTGGACGGGGTGATGGGCCTCAACACGGGGACGCTCTCCATGTTCCTCTCTCACATCGCTCCCCCACTTTGTACTCCTCCCTGCCGCACTCTTTCTTTTCCCACCAGCTGCGGGTTCAAGCAGTCCGGCAACCTGGTATCGGGCAACCACTTGGTCGATGGAGTGATGGGGCTCAACATGGGGGCGCTATCCATGCTCACTCAGATGCAGGCAGCACACAAGACCAACGGCGTCTTTGCACACTGCCTGGGAGGCGAGGAGCTGGGAGGAGGGAGTCTCATCTTTGGGACTGTTCTGGAGGATGGGCTGCTCTACACGAGTCTACTGGACGACAGGTGAGAGGACGTGGGTGGGCAGGTGAGTGGGAATGAGCAGGTGATGGGGCTCAACATGGGGGCGCTATCCATGCTCACTCAGATGCAGGCGGCACACAAGACCAATGGCGTCTTTGCACACTGTCTGGGAGGCGAGGAGCTGGGAGGAGGGAGTCTCATCTTTGGGACTGTTCTGGAGGATGGGCTGCTGTACACAAGTCTGCTGGACGACAGGTGAGGGGAATGTGGCTGGTGGGGGGAATGTGGCAGGTGAGGGGAATGAGGCAGGTGAGGGGAATGACGCAGGTGAGGGGAATGACGCAGGTGAGGGGAATGACGGTTTCAGGACAGGTGAGTGAAATTGGTTCTGGAGGATGGGCTGCTGTACACAAGCCTTTTGGACGACAGGTGAGGCCCTTTACGGTTTACCCCGAGGACTTGGTGGGCTCTTTTTCTCTGTGGGTGGGTGTTTGTGCACTGTCTGGGGGGTGAGGATTTGGGCGGGAGAGCTTTGAGTCGACTCAAAAGCATGCCAGGCTCTTTGTCTCTGTGGGTGGGTGTTTGTGCACTGCCTGGGGGGTGAGGAGTTAGGCGGGGAAGCTTTTGAGTCGACTCAAAAGCAGGTTCTTTTTCTCTGTGGGTGGGTGTTTGTGCTGTGCACTGCCTGGGGTGGGGGGCGAGAAGTTGCGCGGTGGGAGTCTCATCTTTGGGACGGTTCTGGAGGATGGGCTGCTGTACACGAGCCTGCTGGTTGATAGGCGAGGGGAATCATCACGGCGGGTTGAGGGGATTTTGGCAGGAGTAAAGGTTCGTGTTGGCAGATAGTAGCAAGCAGGGCAGGGCAGCGACCTGCCAGCCAGGCATTGACCTGCCAGGCATCGACCTGCCAGGCATCGACCAGTCATCCTTCTCCTCGCAGCAGGACGTGTTTGGTGGCTCACACACCCCTCACCCCCAACCCCACCCCTGTTTTGAGACGTCTCAAAACAGCTCACACACCCCTCACCCGCAACCTTTTCTTGAGACGTCTCAAAGGACGTGCTTGGCGGCTCACCCACCCCTCACCCCCAACCCCACCCCTCCTCGCCCACCCTCCTCCCCGTCCCCCCCCCCCCCCCCCCCCCCCCCCCCCCCCCCCCATCAGATCGCACTACTATGTGCAGCTGAATGGCATCTCTGTAGCAGGGCAGCGCCTGCCAGGCAGGCATCGACCAGTCGTCCTTGTCGTCGCAGCAGGACGTGCTTGGCAGCTCACACACCCCTCACCCCCAACCCCACCCCTCACACATCCCTCACACACCCCTCACCCCCAACCCCACCCCTCCTCGCCCACCCTCCTCCCCCCCCCCCCCCCCCCCCCCCCCCCAAATCAGATCGCACTACTATGTGCAGCTGAATGGCATCTCTGTAGCAGGGCAGCGCCTGCCAGGCAGGCATCGACCAGTCGTCCTTCTCGTCGCAGCAGGACGTGTTTGGGGGGTCAAATCACACACATGGATGGATCCCCCACGAACCCCCCTCCCCCCCACCCCCAGGTCGCACTACTACGTGCAGCTGAACGGCATCTCCGTGGCAGGGCAGCGCCTGCCAGGCATCGACCAGTCGTCCTTCTCACCGCAGCAGGACGTGTTTGGGGGGTCAAATCACACTCATGGATGGATCCCCCATACACCCCCCTCCCCCCCCACCCCCCCCAGGTCGCACTACTATGTGCAGCTGAACGGCATCTCAGTGGCAGGGCAGCGCCTGCCCGGCATCGACCAGTCATCCTTCTCATCGCAGCAGGACGTGCTTGGCGACTCATACATTCACCTCTTTGTGTTCCCAATCCCACCCCCCCCCCCCCCCCCCCCCCCCCCCCTCCTCCCCTCTCCTCCCCATCAGATCACATTATTATGTGCAGCTGAACGGCATCTCAGTGGCAGGGCAGCGCCTGCCCGGCATCGACCAGTCGTCCTTCTCACCGCAGCAGGACGTGTTTGGTGGGTCGGGCAGCTTGCAGGGAGGAGGGGTGATCATCGACAGCGGCACTACCCTCGCCATGTTCCCCACTCCCATTTACAACACTTGGCTGGACGCAGTAAGTGTTGTGGTGGGCTTGGTGTGTTGTGTGTGCTAGAGCGAAGCCCAGTCGTCCTTCTAACCGCAGCAGGACGTGTTTGGTGGGTCGGGCAGCTTGCAGGGAGGAGGGGTGATCATCGACAGCGGCACCACCCTCGCCATGTTCCCCACGCCCATCTACAACACTTGGCTGGACGCGGTGAGTGCTGCTTGTGGCAGTCAGGGGGCAGCACACGCGTGGCTTCATGCCCTGGTGCTGCTGTTGACAAAGATGCTATCCTCCTCCTCATGCCCTCATGGACTGTGCACTCCTCACTGGTGCTGCTGTTGACAACCTCACTGGTGCAGATGTTGATCGTTAGATTACTGCTCTCACTACTCTTCCAAAATAGCCTCCACTATAGGCGTTTCTCACCTCCTCCCCACTCCCAACCGCTCTCCTCCCTCCACCCTGCCCCCTGTTACCAGGTTACTTCTCTCATTACCTTGCCGCAAGTGGGCGCCACGTCGGATTTCCTCTGCTACGATTTTGGCTCCAAGTGAGTGCGCTACAGGCAGTTGCTCTACAGCCAGTTGCGCCACAGCCTTGTTACCAGATTACCACCCTCATCGCTCTGCCCCAGACACGTCAGACTTCCTCCGCTGCGGCTTTGGCTTTAAGTGAGTATGCATGGCTAATTCCTCTCATCAAGCAAGGGCAATTAGGGTATAGGTAGAAGTTTCCCACCAACTCGTCTCGTAGGCCCCTGAAGAGATATCTCACTGTTCCGCCCCTCCCCCCTCCCCCCTCCCCGCCTCCTGTGTTCTTGCCTCCTTGTCACAGCAAGTACGAGGAACTTTCCAAGTACTTTCCAACAGTGACCCTGCATTTTGAGGGGGCAGACATGACCGTTGAACCCCCCGGCTATGTCTTCCTGCACTCCAATGTGAGCCCAGCGTCTACCTCCTGTCCCCAATGAGTTAAAGCCCCATCCCACATCTGAGAGGGCAGACATGACTGTTGAGCCCTCCGGCTATGTCTTTCTGCATTCAAACGTGAGCCCAGCATGCCATTCCCTTTCTACCCCTGCCTGGTTGAGTCGACCCAAAAGACATGACCGTTTGGCTATGTCTTCCTGCACTCCAATGTGAGCCCAGCGTCTTACTCCTTCCCCTAATGAGTTAAAACCCCATCCCACATCTGAAGGGGCAGACATGACCGTTGAGCCTCCCGGCTATGTCTTCCTGCACTCCAATGTGAGCCCAGCGTCTTACTCCTTCCCCTAATGAGTTAAAACCCCATCCCACATCTGAAGGGGCAGACATGACCGTTGAGCCTCCCGGCTATGTCTTCCTGCACTCCAATGTGAGCCCAGCGTCTTACTCCTTCCCCTAATGAGTTAAAACCCCATCCCACATCTGAAGGGGCAGACATGACCGTTGAGCCTCCCGGCTATGTCTTCCTGCACTCCAATGTGAGCCCAGCGTCTTACTCCTTCCCCTAATGAGTTAAAACCCCATCCCACATCTGAAGGGGCAGACATGACCGTTGAGCCTCCCGGCTATGTCTTCCTGCACTCCAATGTGAGCCCAGCGTCTTACTCCTTCCCCTAATGAGTTAAAACCCCATCCCACATCTGAAGGGGCAGACATGACCGTTGAGCCTCCCGGCTATGTCTTCCTGCACTCCAATGTGAGCCCAGCGTCTTACTCCTTCCCCTAATGAGTTAAAACCCCATCCCACATCTGAAGGGGCAGACATGACCGTTGAGCCTCCCGGCTATGTCTTCCTGCACTCCAATGTGAGCCCAGCGTCTTACTCCTTCCCCTAATGAGTTAAAACCCCATCCCACATCTGAAGGGGCAGACATGACCGTTGAGCCTCCCGGCTATGTCTTCCTGCACTCCAATGTGAGCCCAGCGTCTTACTCCTTCCCCTAATGAGTTAAAACCCCATCCCACATCTGAAGGGGCAGACATGACCGTTGAGCCTCCCGGCTATGTCTTCCTGCACTCCAATGTGAGCCCAGCGTCTTACTCCTTCCCCTAATGAGTTAAAACCCCATCCCACATCTGAAGGGGCAGACATGACCGTTGAGCCTCCCGGCTATGTCTTCCTGCACTCCAATGTGAGCCCAGCGTCTTACTCCTTCCCCTAATGAGTTAAAACCCCATCCCACATCTGAAGGGGCAGACATGACCGTTGAGCCTCCCGGCTATGTCTTCCTGCACTCCAATGTGAGCCCAGCGTCTTACTCCTTCCCCTAATGAGTTAAAACCCCATCCCACATCTGAAGGGGCAGACATGACCGTTGAGCCTCCCGGCTATGTCTTCCTGCACTCCAATGTGAGCCCAGCGTCTTACTCCTTCCCCTAATGAGTTAAAACCCCATCCCACATCTGAAGGGGCAGACATGACCGTTGAGCCTCCCGGCTATGTCTTCCTGCACTCCAATGTGAGCCCAGCGTCTTACTCCTTCCCCTAATGAGTTAAAACCCCATCCCACATCTGAAGGGGCAGACATGACCGTTGAGCCTCCCGGCTATGTCTTCCTGCACTCCAATGTGAGCCCAGCGTCTTACTCCTTCCCCTAATGAGTTAAAACCCCATCCCACATCTGAAGGGGCAGACATGACCGTTGAGCCTCCCGGCTATGTCTTCCTGCACTCCAATGTGAGCCCAGCGTCTTACTCCTTCCCCTAATGAGTTAAAACCCCATCCCACATCTGAAGGGGCAGACATGACCGTTGAGCCTCCCGGCTATGTCTTCCTGCACTCCAATGTGAGCCCAGCGTCTTACTCCTTCCCCTAATGAGTTAAAACCCCATCCCACATCTGAAGGGGCAGACATGACCGTTGAGCCTCCCGGCTATGTCTTCCTGCACTCCAATGTGAGCCCAGCGTCTTACTCCTTCCCCTAATGAGTTAAAACCCCATCCCACATCTGAAGGGGCAGACATGACCGTTGAGCCTCCCGGCTATGTCTTCCTGCACTCCAATGTGAGCCCAGCGTCTTACTCCTTCCCCTAATGAGTTAAAACCCCATCCCACATCTGAAGGGGCAGACATGACCGTTGAGCCTCCCGGCTATGTCTTCCTGCACTCCAATGTGAGCCCAGCGTCTTACTCCTTCCCCTAATGAGTTAAAACCCCATCCCACATCTGAAGGGGCAGACATGACCGTTGAGCCTCCCGGCTATGTCTTCCTGCACTCCAATGTGAGCCCAGCGTCTTACTCCTTCCCCTAATGAGTTAAAACCCCATCCCACATCTGAAGGGGCAGACATGACCGTTGAGCCTCCCGGCTATGTCTTCCTGCACTCCAATGTGAGCCCAGCGTCTTACTCCTTCCCCTAATGAGTTAAAACCCCATCCCACATCTGAAGGGGCAGACATGACCGTTGAGCCTCCCGGCTATGTCTTCCTGCACTCCAATGTGAGCCCAGCGTCTTACTCCTTCCCCTAATGAGTTAAAACCCCATCCCACATCTGAAGGGGCAGACATGACCGTTGAGCCTCCCGGCTATGTCTTCCTGCACTCCAATGTGAGCCCAGCGTCTTACTCCTTCCCCTAATGAGTTAAAACCCCATCCCACATCTGAAGGGGCAGACATGACCGTTGAGCCTCCCGGCTATGTCTTCCTGCACTCCAATGTGAGCCCAGCGTCTTACTCCTTCCCCTAATGAGTTAAAACCCCATCCCACATCTGAAGGGGCAGACATGACCGTTGAGCCTCCCGGCTATGTCTTCCTGCACTCCAATGTGAGCCCAGCGTCTTACTCCTTCCCCTAATGAGTTAAAACCCCATCCCACATCTGAAGGGGCAGACATGACCGTTGAGCCTCCCGGCTATGTCTTCCTGCACTCCAATGTGAGCCCAGCGTCTTACTCCTTCCCCTAATGAGTTAAAACCCCATCCCACATCTGAAGGGGCAGACATGACCGTTGAGCCTCCCGGCTATGTCTTCCTGCACTCCAATGTGAGCCCAGCGTCTTACTCCTTCCCCTAATGAGTTAAAACCCCATCCCACATCTGAAGGGGCAGACATGACCGTTGAGCCTCCCGGCTATGTCTTCCTGCACTCCAATGTGAGCCCAGCGTCTTACTCCTTCCCCTAATGAGTTAAAACCCCATCCCACATCTGAAGGGGCAGACATGACCGTTGAGCCTCCCGGCTATGTCTTCCTGCACTCCAATGTGAGCCCAGCGTCTTACTCCTTCCCCTAATGAGTTAAAACCCCATCCCACATCTGAAGGGGCAGACATGACCGTTGAGCCTCCCGGCTATGTCTTCCTGCACTCCAATGTGAGCCCAGCGTCTTACTCCTTCCCCTAATGAGTTAAAACCCCATCCCACATCTGAAGGGGCAGACATGACCGTTGAGCCTCCCGGCTATGTCTTCCTGCACTCCAATGTGAGCCCAGCGTCTTACTCCTTCCCCTAATGAGTTAAAACCCCATCCCACATCTGAAGGGGCAGACATGACCGTTGAGCCTCCCGGCTATGTCTTCCTGCACTCCAATGTGAGCCCAGCGTCTTACTCCTTCCCCTAATGAGTTAAAACCCCATCCCACATCTGAAGGGGCAGACATGACCGTTGAGCCTCCCGGCTATGTCTTCCTGCACTCCAATGTGAGCCCAGCGTCTTACTCCTTCCCCTAATGAGTTAAAACCCCATCCCACATCTGAAGGGGCAGACATGACCGTTGAGCCTCCCGGCTATGTCTTCCTGCACTCCAATGTGAGCCCAGCGTCTTACTCCTTCCCCTAATGAGTTAAAACCCCATCCCACATCTGAAGGGGCAGACATGACCGTTGAGCCTCCCGGCTATGTCTTCCTGCACTCCAATGTGAGCCCAGCGTCTTACTCCTTCCCCTAATGAGTTAAAACCCCATCCCACATCTGAAGGGGCAGACATGACCGTTGAGCCTCCCGGCTATGTCTTCCTGCACTCCAATGTGAGCCCAGCGTCTTACTCCTTCCCCTAATGAGTTAAAACCCCATCCCACATCTGAAGGGGCAGACATGACCGTTGAGCCTCCCGGCTATGTCTTCCTGCACTCCAATGTGAGCCCAGCGTCTTACTCCTTCCCCTAATGAGTTAAAACCCCATCCCACATCTGAAGGGGCAGACATGACCGTTGAGCCTCCCGGCTATGTCTTCCTGCACTCCAATGTGAGCCCAGCGTCTTACTCCTTCCCCTAATGAGTTAAAACCCCATCCCACATCTGAAGGGGCAGACATGACCGTTGAGCCTCCCGGCTATGTCTTCCTGCACTCCAATGTGAGCCCAGCGTCTTACTCCTTCCCCTAATGAGTTAAAACCCCATCCCACATCTGAAGGGGCAGACATGACCGTTGAGCCTCCCGGCTATGTCTTCCTGCACTCCAATGTGAGCCCAGCGTCTTACTCCTTCCCCTAATGAGTTAAAACCCCATCCCACATCTGAAGGGGCAGACATGACCGTTGAGCCTCCCGGCTATGTCTTCCTGCACTCCAATGTGAGCCCAGCGTCTTACTCCTTCCCCTAATGAGTTAAAACCCCATCCCACATCTGAAGGGGCAGACATGACCGTTGAGCCTCCCGGCTATGTCTTCCTGCACTCCAATGTGAGCCCAGCGTCTTACTCCTTCCCCTAATGAGTTAAAACCCCATCCCACATCTGAAGGGGCAGACATGACCGTTGAGCCTCCCGGCTATGTCTTCCTGCACTCCAATGTGAGCCCAGCGTCTTACTCCTTCCCCTAATGAGTTAAAACCCCATCCCACATCTGAAGGGGCAGACATGACCGTTGAGCCTCCCGGCTATGTCTTCCTGCACTCCAATGTGAGCCCAGCGTCTTACTCCTTCCCCTAATGAGTTAAAACCCCATCCCACATCTGAAGGGGCAGACATGACCGTTGAGCCTCCCGGCTATGTCTTCCTGCACTCCAATGTGAGCCCAGCGTCTTACTCCTTCCCCTAATGAGTTAAAACCCCATCCCACATCTGAAGGGGCAGACATGACCGTTGAGCCTCCCGGCTATGTCTTCCTGCACTCCAATGTGAGCCCAGCGTCTTACTCCTTCCCCTAATGAGTTAAAACCCCATCCCACATCTGAAGGGGCAGACATGACCGTTGAGCCTCCCGGCTATGTCTTCCTGCACTCCAATGTGAGCCCAGCGTCTTACTCCTTCCCCTAATGAGTTAAAACCCCATCCCACATCTGAAGGGGCAGACATGACCGTTGAGCCTCCCGGCTATGTCTTCCTGCACTCCAATGTGAGCCCAGCGTCTTACTCCTTCCCCTAATGAGTTAAAACCCCATCCCACATCTGAAGGGGCAGACATGACCGTTGAGCCTCCCGGCTATGTCTTCCTGCACTCCAATGTGAGCCCAGCGTCTTACTCCTTCCCCTAATGAGTTAAAACCCCATCCCACATCTGAAGGGGCAGACATGACCGTTGAGCCTCCCGGCTATGTCTTCCTGCACTCCAATGTGAGCCCAGCGTCTTACTCCTTCCCCTAATGAGTTAAAACCCCATCCCACATCTGAAGGGGCAGACATGACCGTTGAGCCTCCCGGCTATGTCTTCCTGCACTCCAATGTGAGCCCAGCGTCTTACTCCTTCCCCTAATGAGTTAAAACCCCATCCCACATCTGAAGGGGCAGACATGACCGTTGAGCCTCCCGGCTATGTCTTCCTGCACTCCAATGTGAGCCCAGCGTCTTACTCCTTCCCCTAATGAGTTAAAACCCCATCCCACATCTGAAGGGGCAGACATGACCGTTGAGCCTCCCGGCTATGTCTTCCTGCACTCCAATGTGAGCCCAGCGTCTTACTCCTTCCCCTAATGAGTTAAAACCCCATCCCACATCTGAAGGGGCAGACATGACCGTTGAGCCTCCCGGCTATGTCTTCCTGCACTCCAATGTGAGCCCAGCGTCTTACTCCTTCCCCTAATGAGTTAAAACCCCATCCCACATCTGAAGGGGCAGACATGACCGTTGAGCCTCCCGGCTATGTCTTCCTGCACTCCAATGTGAGCCCAGCGTCTTACTCCTTCCCCTAATGAGTTAAAACCCCATCCCACATCTGAAGGGGCAGACATGACCGTTGAGCCTCCCGGCTATGTCTTCCTGCACTCCAATGTGAGCCCAGCGTCTTACTCCTTCCCCTAATGAGTTAAAACCCCATCCCACATCTGAAGGGGCAGACATGACCGTTGAGCCTCCCGGCTATGTCTTCCTGCACTCCAATGTGAGCCCAGCGTCTTACTCCTTCCCCTAATGAGTTAAAACCCCATCCCACATCTGAAGGGGCAGACATGACCGTTGAGCCTCCCGGCTATGTCTTCCTGCACTCCAATGTGAGCCCAGCGTCTTACTCCTTCCCCTAATGAGTTAAAACCCCATCCCACATCTGAAGGGGCAGACATGACCGTTGAGCCTCCCGGCTATGTCTTCCTGCACTCCAATGTGAGCCCAGCGTCTTACTCCTTCCCCTAATGAGTTAAAACCCCATCCCACATCTGAAGGGGCAGACATGACCGTTGAGCCTCCCGGCTATGTCTTCCTGCACTCCAATGTGAGCCCAGCGTCTTACTCCTTCCCCTAATGAGTTAAAACCCCATCCCACATCTGAAGGGGCAGACATGACCGTTGAGCCTCCCGGCTATGTCTTCCTGCACTCCAATGTGAGCCCAGCGTCTTACTCCTTCCCCTAATGAGTTAAAACCCCATCCCACATCTGAAGGGGCAGACATGACCGTTGAGCCTCCCGGCTATGTCTTCCTGCACTCCAATGTGAGCCCAGCGTCTTACTCCTTCCCCTAATGAGTTAAAACCCCATCCCACATCTGAAGGGGCAGACATGACCGTTGAGCCTCCCGGCTATGTCTTCCTGCACTCCAATGTGAGCCCAGCGTCTTACTCCTTCCCCTAATGAGTTAAAACCCCATCCCACATCTGAAGGGGCAGACATGACCGTTGAGCCTCCCGGCTATGTCTTCCTGCACTCCAATGTGAGCCCAGCGTCTTACTCCTTCCCCTAATGAGTTAAAACCCCATCCCACATCTGAAGGGGCAGACATGACCGTTGAGCCTCCCGGCTATGTCTTCCTGCACTCCAATGTGAGCCCAGCGTCTTACTCCTTCCCCTAATGAGTTAAAACCCCATCCCACATCTGAAGGGGCAGACATGACCGTTGAGCCTCCCGGCTATGTCTTCCTGCACTCCAATGTGAGCCCAGCGTCTTACTCCTTCCCCTAATGAGTTAAAACCCCATCCCACATCTGAAGGGGCAGACATGACCGTTGAGCCTCCCGGCTATGTCTTCCTGCACTCCAATGTGAGCCCAGCGTCTTACTCCTTCCCCTAATGAGTTAAAACCCCATCCCACATCTGAAGGGGCAGACATGACCGTTGAGCCTCCCGGCTATGTCTTCCTGCACTCCAATGTGAGCCCAGCGTCTTACTCCTTCCCCTAATGAGTTAAAACCCCATCCCACATCTGAAGGGGCAGACATGACCGTTGAGCCTCCCGGCTATGTCTTCCTGCACTCCAATGTGAGCCCAGCGTCTTACTCCTTCCCCTAATGAGTTAAAACCCCATCCCACATCTGAAGGGGCAGACATGACCGTTGAGCCTCCCGGCTATGTCTTCCTGCACTCCAATGTGAGCCCAGCGTCTTACTCCTTCCCCTAATGAGTTAAAACCCCATCCCACATCTGAAGGGGCAGACATGACCGTTGAGCCTCCCGGCTATGTCTTCCTGCACTCCAATGTGAGCCCAGCGTCTTACTCCTTCCCCTAATGAGTTAAAACCCCATCCCACATCTGAAGGGGCAGACATGACCGTTGAGCCTCCCGGCTATGTCTTCCTGCACTCCAATGTGAGCCCAGCGTCTTACTCCTTCCCCTAATGAGTTAAAACCCCATCCCACATCTGAAGGGGCAGACATGACCGTTGAGCCTCCCGGCTATGTCTTCCTGCACTCCAATGTGAGCCCAGCGTCTTACTCCTTCCCCTAATGAGTTAAAACCCCATCCCACATCTGAAGGGGCAGACATGACCGTTGAGCCTCCCGGCTATGTCTTCCTGCACTCCAATGTGAGCCCAGCGTCTTACTCCTTCCCCTAATGAGTTAAAACCCCATCCCACATCTGAAGGGGCAGACATGACCGTTGAGCCTCCCGGCTATGTCTTCCTGCACTCCAATGTGAGCCCAGCGTCTTACTCCTTCCCCTAATGAGTTAAAACCCCATCCCACATCTGAAGGGGCAGACATGACCGTTGAGCCTCCCGGCTATGTCTTCCTGCACTCCAATGTGAGCCCAGCGTCTTACTCCTTCCCCTAATGAGTTAAAACCCCATCCCACATCTGAAGGGGCAGACATGACCGTTGAGCCTCCCGGCTATGTCTTCCTGCACTCCAATGTGAGCCCAGCGTCTTACTCCTTCCCCTAATGAGTTAAAACCCCATCCCACATCTGAAGGGGCAGACATGACCGTTGAGCCTCCCGGCTATGTCTTCCTGCACTCCAATGTGAGCCCAGCGTCTTACTCCTTCCCCTAATGAGTTAAAACCCCATCCCACATCTGAAGGGGCAGACATGACCGTTGAGCCTCCCGGCTATGTCTTCCTGCACTCCAATGTGAGCCCAGCGTCTTACTCCTTCCCCTAATGAGTTAAAACCCCATCCCACATCTGAAGGGGCAGACATGACCGTTGAGCCTCCCGGCTATGTCTTCCTGCACTCCAATGTGAGCCCAGCGTCTTACTCCTTCCCCTAATGAGTTAAAACCCCATCCCACATCTGAAGGGGCAGACATGACCGTTGAGCCTCCCGGCTATGTCTTCCTGCACTCCAATGTGAGCCCAGCGTCTTACTCCTTCCCCTAATGAGTTAAAACCCCATCCCACATCTGAAGGGGCAGACATGACCGTTGAGCCTCCCGGCTATGTCTTCCTGCACTCCAATGTGAGCCCAGCGTCTTACTCCTTCCCCTAATGAGTTAAAACCCCATCCCACATCTGAAGGGGCAGACATGACCGTTGAGCCTCCCGGCTATGTCTTCCTGCACTCCAATGTGAGCCCAGCGTCTTACTCCTTCCCCTAATGAGTTAAAACCCCATCCCACATCTGAAGGGGCAGACATGACCGTTGAGCCTCCCGGCTATGTCTTCCTGCACTCCAATGTGAGCCCAGCGTCTTACTCCTTCCCCTAATGAGTTAAAACCCCATCCCACATCTGAAGGGGCAGACATGACCGTTGAGCCTCCCGGCTATGTCTTCCTGCACTCCAATGTGAGCCCAGCGTCTTACTCCTTCCCCTAATGAGTTAAAACCCCATCCCACATCTGAAGGGGCAGACATGACCGTTGAGCCTCCCGGCTATGTCTTCCTGCACTCCAATGTGAGCCCAGCGTCTTACTCCTTCCCCTAATGAGTTAAAACCCCATCCCACATCTGAAGGGGCAGACATGACCGTTGAGCCTCCCGGCTATGTCTTCCTGCACTCCAATGTGAGCCCAGCGTCTTACTCCTTCCCCTAATGAGTTAAAACCCCATCCCACATCTGAAGGGGCAGACATGACCGTTGAGCCTCCCGGCTATGTCTTCCTGCACTCCAATGTGAGCCCAGCGTCTTACTCCTTCCCCTAATGAGTTAAAACCCCATCCCACATCTGAAGGGGCAGACATGACCGTTGAGCCTCCCGGCTATGTCTTCCTGCACTCCAATGTGAGCCCAGCGTCTTACTCCTTCCCCTAATGAGTTAAAACCCCATCCCACATCTGAAGGGGCAGACATGACCGTTGAGCCTCCCGGCTATGTCTTCCTGCACTCCAATGTGAGCCCAGCGTCTTACTCCTTCCCCTAATGAGTTAAAACCCCATCCCACATCTGAAGGGGCAGACATGACCGTTGAGCCTCCCGGCTATGTCTTCCTGCACTCCAATGTGAGCCCAGCGTCTTACTCCTTCCCCTAATGAGTTAAAACCCCATCCCACATCTGAAGGGGCAGACATGACCGTTGAGCCTCCCGGCTATGTCTTCCTGCACTCCAATGTGAGCCCAGCGTCTTACTCCTTCCCCTAATGAGTTAAAACCCCATCCCACATCTGAAGGGGCAGACATGACCGTTGAGCCTCCCGGCTATGTCTTCCTGCACTCCAATGTGAGCCCAGCGTCTTACTCCTTCCCCTAATGAGTTAAAACCCCATCCCACATCTGAAGGGGCAGACATGACCGTTGAGCCTCCCGGCTATGTCTTCCTGCACTCCAATGTGAGCCCAGCGTCTTACTCCTTCCCCTAATGAGTTAAAACCCCATCCCACATCTGAAGGGGCAGACATGACCGTTGAGCCTCCCGGCTATGTCTTCCTGCACTCCAATGTGAGCCCAGCGTCTTACTCCTTCCCCTAATGAGTTAAAACCCCATCCCACATCTGAAGGGGCAGACATGACCGTTGAGCCTCCCGGCTATGTCTTCCTGCACTCCAATGTGAGCCCAGCGTCTTACTCCTTCCCCTAATGAGTTAAAACCCCATCCCACATCTGAAGGGGCAGACATGACCGTTGAGCCTCCCGGCTATGTCTTCCTGCACTCCAATGTGAGCCCAGCGTCTTACTCCTTCCCCTAATGAGTTAAAACCCCATCCCACATCTGAAGGGGCAGACATGACCGTTGAGCCTCCCGGCTATGTCTTCCTGCACTCCAATGTGAGCCCAGCGTCTTACTCCTTCCCCTAATGAGTTAAAACCCCATCCCACATCTGAAGGGGCAGACATGACCGTTGAGCCTCCCGGCTATGTCTTCCTGCACTCCAATGTGAGCCCAGCGTCTTACTCCTTCCCCTAATGAGTTAAAACCCCATCCCACATCTGAAGGGGCAGACATGACCGTTGAGCCTCCCGGCTATGTCTTCCTGCACTCCAATGTGAGCCCAGCGTCTTACTCCTTCCCCTAATGAGTTAAAACCCCATCCCACATCTGAAGGGGCAGACATGACCGTTGAGCCTCCCGGCTATGTCTTCCTGCACTCCAATGTGAGCCCAGCGTCTTACTCCTTCCCCTAATGAGTTAAAACCCCATCCCACATCTGAAGGGGCAGACATGACCGTTGAGCCTCCCGGCTATGTCTTCCTGCACTCCAATGTGAGCCCAGCGTCTTACTCCTTCCCCTAATGAGTTAAAACCCCATCCCACATCTGAAGGGGCAGACATGACCGTTGAGCCTCCCGGCTATGTCTTCCTGCACTCCAATGTGAGCCCAGCGTCTTACTCCTTCCCCTAATGAGTTAAAACCCCATCCCACATCTGAAGGGGCAGACATGACCGTTGAGCCTCCCGGCTATGTCTTCCTGCACTCCAATGTGAGCCCAGCGTCTTACTCCTTCCCCTAATGAGTTAAAACCCCATCCCACATCTGAAGGGGCAGACATGACCGTTGAGCCTCCCGGCTATGTCTTCCTGCACTCCAATGTGAGCCCAGCGTCTTACTCCTTCCCCTAATGAGTTAAAACCCCATCCCACATCTGAAGGGGCAGACATGACCGTTGAGCCTCCCGGCTATGTCTTCCTGCACTCCAATGTGAGCCCAGCGTCTTACTCCTTCCCCTAATGAGTTAAAACCCCATCCCACATCTGAAGGGGCAGACATGACCGTTGAGCCTCCCGGCTATGTCTTCCTGCACTCCAATGTGAGCCCAGCGTCTTACTCCTTCCCCTAATGAGTTAAAACCCCATCCCACATCTGAAGGGGCAGACATGACCGTTGAGCCTCCCGGCTATGTCTTCCTGCACTCCAATGTGAGCCCAGCGTCTTACTCCTTCCCCTAATGAGTTAAAACCCCATCCCACATCTGAAGGGGCAGACATGACCGTTGAGCCTCCCGGCTATGTCTTCCTGCACTCCAATGTGAGCCCAGCGTCTTACTCCTTCCCCTAATGAGTTAAAACCCCATCCCACATCTGAAGGGGCAGACATGACCGTTGAGCCTCCCGGCTATGTCTTCCTGCACTCCAATGTGAGCCCAGCGTCTTACTCCTTCCCCTAATGAGTTAAAACCCCATCCCACATCTGAAGGGGCAGACATGACCGTTGAGCCTCCCGGCTATGTCTTCCTGCACTCCAATGTGAGCCCAGCGTCTTACTCCTTCCCCTAATGAGTTAAAACCCCATCCCACATCTGAAGGGGCAGACATGACCGTTGAGCCTCCCGGCTATGTCTTCCTGCACTCCAATGTGAGCCCAGCGTCTTACTCCTTCCCCTAATGAGTTAAAACCCCATCCCACATCTGAAGGGGCAGACATGACCGTTGAGCCTCCCGGCTATGTCTTCCTGCACTCCAATGTGAGCCCAGCGTCTTACTCCTTCCCCTAATGAGTTAAAACCCCATCCCACATCTGAAGGGGCAGACATGACCGTTGAGCCTCCCGGCTATGTCTTCCTGCACTCCAATGTGAGCCCAGCGTCTTACTCCTTCCCCTAATGAGTTAAAACCCCATCCCACATCTGAAGGGGCAGACATGACCGTTGAGCCTCCCGGCTATGTCTTCCTGCACTCCAATGTGAGCCCAGCGTCTTACTCCTTCCCCTAATGAGTTAAAACCCCATCCCACATCTGAAGGGGCAGACATGACCGTTGAGCCTCCCGGCTATGTCTTCCTGCACTCCAATGTGAGCCCAGCGTCTTACTCCTTCCCCTAATGAGTTAAAACCCCATCCCACATCTGAAGGGGCAGACATGACCGTTGAGCCTCCCGGCTATGTCTTCCTGCACTCCAATGTGAGCCCAGCGTCTTACTCCTTCCCCTAATGAGTTAAAACCCCATCCCACATCTGAAGGGGCAGACATGACCGTTGAGCCTCCCGGCTATGTCTTCCTGCACTCCAATGTGAGCCCAGCGTCTTACTCCTTCCCCTAATGAGTTAAAACCCCATCCCACATCTGAAGGGGCAGACATGACCGTTGAGCCTCCCGGCTATGTCTTCCTGCACTCCAATGTGAGCCCAGCGTCTTACTCCTTCCCCTAATGAGTTAAAACCCCATCCCACATCTGAAGGGGCAGACATGACCGTTGAGCCTCCCGGCTATGTCTTCCTGCACTCCAATGTGAGCCCAGCGTCTTACTCCTTCCCCTAATGAGTTAAAACCCCATCCCACATCTGAAGGGGCAGACATGACCGTTGAGCCTCCCGGCTATGTCTTCCTGCACTCCAATGTGAGCCCAGCGTCTTACTCCTTCCCCTAATGAGTTAAAACCCCATCCCACATCTGAAGGGGCAGACATGACCGTTGAGCCTCCCGGCTATGTCTTCCTGCACTCCAATGTGAGCCCAGCGTCTTACTCCTTCCCCTAATGAGTTAAAACCCCATCCCACATCTGAAGGGGCAGACATGACCGTTGAGCCTCCCGGCTATGTCTTCCTGCACTCCAATGTGAGCCCAGCGTCTTACTCCTTCCCCTAATGAGTTAAAACCCCATCCCACATCTGAAGGGGCAGACATGACCGTTGAGCCTCCCGGCTATGTCTTCCTGCACTCCAATGTGAGCCCAGCGTCTTACTCCTTCCCCTAATGAGTTAAAACCCCATCCCACATCTGAAGGGGCAGACATGACCGTTGAGCCTCCCGGCTATGTCTTCCTGCACTCCAATGTGAGCCCAGCGTCTTACTCCTTCCCCTAATGAGTTAAAACCCCATCCCACATCTGAAGGGGCAGACATGACCGTTGAGCCTCCCGGCTATGTCTTCCTGCACTCCAATGTGAGCCCAGCGTCTTACTCCTTCCCCTAATGAGTTAAAACCCCATCCCACATCTGAAGGGGCAGACATGACCGTTGAGCCTCCCGGCTATGTCTTCCTGCACTCCAATGTGAGCCCAGCGTCTTACTCCTTCCCCTAATGAGTTAAAACCCCATCCCACATCTGAAGGGGCAGACATGACCGTTGAGCCTCCCGGCTATGTCTTCCTGCACTCCAATGTGAGCCCAGCGTCTTACTCCTTCCCCTAATGAGTTAAAACCCCATCCCACATCTGAAGGGGCAGACATGACCGTTGAGCCTCCCGGCTATGTCTTCCTGCACTCCAATGTGAGCCCAGCGTCTTACTCCTTCCCCTAATGAGTTAAAACCCCATCCCACATCTGAAGGGGCAGACATGACCGTTGAGCCTCCCGGCTATGTCTTCCTGCACTCCAATGTGAGCCCAGCGTCTTACTCCTTCCCCTAATGAGTTAAAACCCCATCCCACATCTGAAGGGGCAGACATGACCGTTGAGCCTCCCGGCTATGTCTTCCTGCACTCCAATGTGAGCCCAGCGTCTTACTCCTTCCCCTAATGAGTTAAAACCCCATCCCACATCTGAAGGGGCAGACATGACCGTTGAGCCTCCCGGCTATGTCTTCCTGCACTCCAATGTGAGCCCAGCGTCTTACTCCTTCCCCTAATGAGTTAAAACCCCATCCCACATCTGAAGGGGCAGACATGACCGTTGAGCCTCCCGGCTATGTCTTCCTGCACTCCAATGTGAGCCCAGCGTCTTACTCCTTCCCCTAATGAGTTAAAACCCCATCCCACATCTGAAGGGGCAGACATGACCGTTGAGCCTCCCGGCTATGTCTTCCTGCACTCCAATGTGAGCCCAGCGTCTTACTCCTTCCCCTAATGAGTTAAAACCCCATCCCACATCTGAAGGGGCAGACATGACCGTTGAGCCTCCCGGCTATGTCTTCCTGCACTCCAATGTGAGCCCAGCGTCTTACTCCTTCCCCTAATGAGTTAAAACCCCATCCCACATCTGAAGGGGCAGACATGACCGTTGAGCCTCCCGGCTATGTCTTCCTGCACTCCAATGTGAGCCCAGCGTCTTACTCCTTCCCCTAATGAGTTAAAACCCCATCCCACATCTGAAGGGGCAGACATGACCGTTGAGCCTCCCGGCTATGTCTTCCTGCACTCCAATGTGAGCCCAGCGTCTTACTCCTTCCCCTAATGAGTTAAAACCCCATCCCACATCTGAAGGGGCAGACATGACCGTTGAGCCTCCCGGCTATGTCTTCCTGCACTCCAATGTGAGCCCAGCGTCTTACTCCTTCCCCTAATGAGTTAAAACCCCATCCCACATCTGAAGGGGCAGACATGACCGTTGAGCCTCCCGGCTATGTCTTCCTGCACTCCAATGTGAGCCCAGCGTCTTACTCCTTCCCCTAATGAGTTAAAACCCCATCCCACATCTGAAGGGGCAGACATGACCGTTGAGCCTCCCGGCTATGTCTTCCTGCACTCCAATGTGAGCCCAGCGTCTTACTCCTTCCCCTAATGAGTTAAAACCCCATCCCACATCTGAAGGGGCAGACATGACCGTTGAGCCTCCCGGCTATGTCTTCCTGCACTCCAATGTGAGCCCAGCGTCTTACTCCTTCCCCTAATGAGTTAAAACCCCATCCCACATCTGAAGGGGCAGACATGACCGTTGAGCCTCCCGGCTATGTCTTCCTGCACTCCAATGTGAGCCCAGCGTCTTACTCCTTCCCCTAATGAGTTAAAACCCCATCCCACATCTGAAGGGGCAGACATGACCGTTGAGCCTCCCGGCTATGTCTTCCTGCACTCCAATGTGAGCCCAGCGTCTTACTCCTTCCCCTAATGAGTTAAAACCCCATCCCACATCTGAAGGGGCAGACATGACCGTTGAGCCTCCCGGCTATGTCTTCCTGCACTCCAATGTGAGCCCAGCGTCTTACTCCTTCCCCTAATGAGTTAAAACCCCATCCCACATCTGAAGGGGCAGACATGACCGTTGAGCCTCCCGGCTATGTCTTCCTGCACTCCAATGTGAGCCCAGCGTCTTACTCCTTCCCCTAATGAGTTAAAACCCCATCCCACATCTGAAGGGGCAGACATGACCGTTGAGCCTCCCGGCTATGTCTTCCTGCACTCCAATGTGAGCCCAGCGTCTTACTCCTTCCCCTAATGAGTTAAAACCCCATCCCACATCTGAAGGGGCAGACATGACCGTTGAGCCTCCCGGCTATGTCTTCCTGCACTCCAATGTGAGCCCAGCGTCTTACTCCTTCCCCTAATGAGTTAAAACCCCATCCCACATCTGAAGGGGCAGACATGACCGTTGAGCCTCCCGGCTATGTCTTCCTGCACTCCAATGTGAGCCCAGCGTCTTACTCCTTCCCCTAATGAGTTAAAACCCCATCCCACATCTGAAGGGGCAGACATGACCGTTGAGCCTCCCGGCTATGTCTTCCTGCACTCCAATGTGAGCCCAGCGTCTTACTCCTTCCCCTAATGAGTTAAAACCCCATCCCACATCTGAAGGGGCAGACATGACCGTTGAGCCTCCCGGCTATGTCTTCCTGCACTCCAATGTGAGCCCAGCGTCTTACTCCTTCCCCTAATGAGTTAAAACCCCATCCCACATCTGAAGGGGCAGACATGACCGTTGAGCCTCCCGGCTATGTCTTCCTGCACTCCAATGTGAGCCCAGCGTCTTACTCCTTCCCCTAATGAGTTAAAACCCCATCCCACATCTGAAGGGGCAGACATGACCGTTGAGCCTCCCGGCTATGTCTTCCTGCACTCCAATGTGAGCCCAGCGTCTTACTCCTTCCCCTAATGAGTTAAAACCCCATCCCACATCTGAAGGGGCAGACATGACCGTTGAGCCTCCCGGCTATGTCTTCCTGCACTCCAATGTGAGCCCAGCGTCTTACTCCTTCCCCTAATGAGTTAAAACCCCATCCCACATCTGAAGGGGCAGACATGACCGTTGAGCCTCCCGGCTATGTCTTCCTGCACTCCAATGTGAGCCCAGCGTCTTACTCCTTCCCCTAATGAGTTAAAACCCCATCCCACATCTGAAGGGGCAGACATGACCGTTGAGCCTCCCGGCTATGTCTTCCTGCACTCCAATGTGAGCCCAGCGTCTTACTCCTTCCCCTAATGAGTTAAAACCCCATCCCACATCTGAAGGGGCAGACATGACCGTTGAGCCTCCCGGCTATGTCTTCCTGCACTCCAATGTGAGCCCAGCGTCTTACTCCTTCCCCTAATGAGTTAAAACCCCATCCCACATCTGAAGGGGCAGACATGACCGTTGAGCCTCCCGGCTATGTCTTCCTGCACTCCAATGTGAGCCCAGCGTCTTACTCCTTCCCCTAATGAGTTAAAACCCCATCC